>JAVKLA010000088.1:3179591-3210164 GCA_034782735.1 Sagittarius serpentarius
CAGCTTTTAACGACGCCGCCCCTGTGGCCCCCCCCGCTACCACAACCTTGCCACGTAAACCCATTACAAGAAGGAACTGAAATATCAGAGAATACTGTTCTACCTGAGGGGGGGAAGATGGTTCAATGGACGGAGATTTACGTTTTCATAACAAAAAGAAGTGCTGTTCAGGCTCTGCCTTGGCCTCTGATGGCACTGAGGGATGCGGCAGGCGAGGCTCTGGGTTTTCTTTCTGTTTTTATCATCTCTGCCAACTTGTGCTGTTGAACACCCTGTCCGCCCTCCAGCTTTGGTCTGTGAGCCAAACACCTCTGGCCAAAGCGTCACACGCCGCCTCGAGGGGCAGACGGGGATGTCTCCTTGACGCAGGCAGGGAGGAGGGAGGAGGATGCCTTCGCTTCCCCAGGCTTTGAGCATCACTGTTGCTCCTGACGATGGAGACGCCCTTCCAGCTCATCACCACCAGTAACAGCAACTCGTTAGATTACGGCTGTTTCAGAAGAAACACTGCAGAAACAGCAGAGAGAGTTGGTGAAGTATTAAATTTTTTATTAACATTCAATAATTACCCCCAAATTCTGAGCGGCTGAATTAGGAAATGCAAAGATCAGAGGCTGAGCAGAAATACTGGGATTTCGGTAAAGTCTGGAGTATTTCAACAGCAGAGCGATCCCAGCGGCCTCATGGGGGGAGGAGTGCCGTTCACCAGCAGCGGGAGGAAGGGCAGCCTGTGCTGTACGAGAGTGGTCCTGGGTCCAGCCACAAACAAAAACAAGGGCTGGGGGATGAGGGTCCCCCCCGGCAGGCGTGCCTGGAAGCTCGGCCGTATTTCCAGGCAGCGGATGCGCAGCCCGACGCGGCTTCCCGTGCCACAGAACGGGGCCCACGTCCAGTGGCAACAGCTAATTAGGCAGAAGTGGCCTTGATGTCCGCAGCCATGACCCGCTCAGCGACGGCTCCGAGGCAGCTCACGCGCCTGCCTGCCGCACGCCGACACGGGAAGACGCGAGCTGGCACGGGGACGGGCCCACTCTGGTTTATGTCCCCCCGCGCCCCCTCCTCCCCGGCCGGGATATTCAATCAGGTGCCGGTGACGGCTCCCACAGCAGCTCCAAGATGCAGTTTCTTAGTTTTTGGTGGAACAAGTGGTACTCACTTTCAAAAGGAGGTTATAAAAACATGTGCCTGAAGAGAATGTCAGGAACTCGGGTATTAATCTCCTTTAATTCAAAGACCACTCAAAATAAGCAAGACAGAAATATTGGCTGGGGTGAGAGAAGATGCCAGAGGTCGTGTTGTGCACCACCAGCTTGGGCCAAGTTCAGAAGAATAATTTAGCACAAAGAATAACAATTTTCCGTTTTAGCGGTGTGGTATTAGCCTCTCCCTAGCCAAGAAGTCCGTTTCTCCCACAGCGGCTCGCTGCTGCCGGCCACGCAGGTACCTGCCTGCCCGCAGCCACGGCAGCCCGGCAGCCACGGCAGCCGGGACCCCTGCGGCCGCCTGCCCGAGCCCGGCGGGAAGGCCTCTGCCCCGAGCCGAGCGCTGCCCTCGCTGCTGCCAGCAGCGCCCCTGCGCCAGGAATTTCTTTGGCCAGGTTTCGCCCCGTCCTGCCCAGTCATGAGGCGTCTCTCCACTGCTGTGAGGCGGCCAGAGGGACTTCACCCTCCGGCACCGCCCGGACACCAGGCGCCGTCGCTCGAGCCGAGGCCCGCCCCGGCAGCGTCCCTGCGGTGCCCGTAGAGCGCTCGGTGCTCGGCTGAGCGCAAACAAAGCAGGGCAACGCAGGACAGACCATCGGTCCTAAAAGCAGGGCACCGCCCCGGCAACTCACACTTCCACCCTTGACTGCCTCTCTTAAAACACGGCTCATTTCAGAGCTGATTCTAAACCCCTCTTTATTTCTGCAGAATCCCAGTTTATAATATTTGTAAAAAATGAGACGGCGGAGCCCCGAGCTGGGCAGGGCCGCTCTCAGCCTGCAGAAACGCTCCCACCTGGCCCACGCGCGGCCCCCATCCCCGGTGCGTCAGCTCTGAGCCGAAACGCACCGCCAGAGAGCGGCTGCTGGGGTGGGCTCCAGGCGAGACAGCCCTGCCCGACAGCCCGTCCCGCTGCCCGCGGCCAGGGACCTGGGGGGCCAGGGGGCTGTGGCGAGGTGTCGCGCAGCCCCGTGCAAGCTGCCCGCTGCTGTCACCCGCTGCACGCTGCTGTCACCGGCTGCACGTGGCCGCAGCAGGCCACCGCTGCTCCGGCTGCAATGCCACGAGCTCCGGCGGCGCCGGCATCCCTGGCGCAGGGAAGCACGTCTGTACAGAAAGGCCGGGGGAAGGACCGGCCGGCCCTGCACAGGTGCGCACACGTTAAAAACAATTAGTTCAAAGAAAGCCTGTGCTGCCAAGTCAAGCCCGTGCTGGCGTTTCCACGCTTTGAGGCTGACTCCATGACTTTAACTTGACCTCCCCATAATTACACACAATGCAAATTTTGCAGTTGATAATTATGAGTGACTGAAGTTGTTAATCTTTACAAAGGTTAAACAAGTTGTTTCACCGACATCGCCATCATTTACTGTAGTGACACACTTATTGCCACATATATTTGGGAGCCGGCCTGTGTGGCAGCGTAGATGTCACGTGTGGTCCCTTATGCCCCAGAAAACGCTTAGGTTGAGCCGTTTCAACTTCCGTGTTTTGACTTTGCAGCATACCTTTTGAGAGAGACGTTTTGGACAGATTTTCCAAGGCTTCTTATATCTAATCTGCAAGGAAAAAAAAAACACAAACAAAAGCAAATTACCTCCGGGGGATCACGCTGCCGCCTCTGAAGCTGGCCCTTCAGATCCATGAACAGACTGTAGCTGCTCCAGACTGTCGAGAGACCGGCCGGCACTGCAGGCAGCCACCGCTGGTCGCCAGCTCCTCCTCGGAGGCTTCGCAGCCCCTGGTCCAACTCTAACGACGCCTCTGCTCCCATTTCTTTATTCCTCCTGTGCCAGAAATCAGGTCCCATCTTTTGCAGTGTCCTTCGCCTTCTTGGGCAGCTTGAGAGCAGAGGAAAAGGCGTTTCTGGTCTCGGCCCTCACGTCCCACCTAAAGGGCTCAAAAAGTCCCTGTCAGCCCCAAGCAGGAGCAAAAGGCAGCTGTGGCAGAGGAAAAAGCACCTTGCGAGTATCTCACATTAAAGCCTGCAACCCCTGTTCTTTACTGAGACTCTCCAGTCCAAGGACTGACATGGGTGATGATCTGATATTTTCTTCCAAAAGTGGATAGAGATGGGAAGGGAGGAACGCTCACCTCTGCAGGACACCACTGGGAAGGTCCACCGGCCGACACGCCCGGCTTTGTCCCCTCGCAGTGCGCGAGGCCGACCCCGCGCCATTCTCATTCCTCAACGAACGTCCCTCAGGGTACAAAGCCCGCTGAAGCCCAAGCCCACTGCAAGAAGCATTACCTGTACCAAGCAAACCTGTAATCCCATCAAGAAACAGAAGCGGTTCCAGGTGCCACAGCTACTACTGCTACTCGGCGGCTCAGTTCAGAATAAGTGCTGAGTCGTGTTTCTTGTCTCCTGGTGTTTTTAACTACTTTCAAAACATCCAGGTTTGGGATTTGAAGAAGTCAATGCAACGATGGCGCAGAGGGAAGAGAGTGGCTGGTCCCAAAGGACGCCCCTTTCCACTCCCGTTAAGTCAGAGCTGCAGCACTCTAAGCTTCTTAAACTCCAAATTTAAAACACAAAGCACCGAGAATAAACTGATTAAACCAAGTTTTATTTAACAAATTATATTAAGAATACAGACTAAGTTATCACACAATGAAACTTCCCTTTGTAAAATACAGGAGGGTCATCTAAAATAAATATAAAACGTAGTAACATTCATAAGATTAATGCACAGTAAATTCACTTTCAATAACCCAACAAAATGCATAGCATCTTAGAAAAACACTTTGCAACTGCATAAAAGGTTTCTCTCTTCCATTTGCATGATGACATTTAAAACTCTTGCTGTTAGGAAACAATTTCACAACAAATGACCAGAATATCCAAACTGTTTGGTTTCCCTGTATTGAATGACCTGAGCAGCACCTTTCTGAGCTTTTTCGTGAGCAGAGGAGCGTCCTCCCTACTGCGACGCTGTGAGTTTTATGGCTCAGGATAACTAACACCGACGCTGCTCGGCTGCCCCGCTGCTGGGAGAGGTTCCCGTCTGTTCGTCAAGGCTCGAAGGCTGAGGTAATTATTTGAAGGCAGCGAGGCGCGCACGCCCTTCAGGAGGAGTGGGAAGGGCTCTCCGGGGAGCTGCTCTGCCAGCGCCCGCGGGACCTGCCCGCTGCCACCGCGGCCAGGCTCCTGGCGCTGCTCCGGGAGAGCGGCCGGGGGGCAGACGTGGGGAGACAGACCCCGTGTGGCCTGAGGGCAGCGGGGAGGTGAAGGCCAACGTGGGACCGGCCGGCTCCAAAGGCACCGCATCCCGTTCTCCCTCCCCCAAGGAGGTTTTTCGGGCCCCACTGAAGAGGAGGTGCCCAGACGTGCGGACGCACGCCCTCGCCACCAGCGTCCACCTGGCCCGTGCCGAGCCCACTCGGGACGTTCTCCAGGCTCTGCGGTGGGCGGGTTCAGTCTGGAGAGCTCAGGAAACCGGTGGGGGCAGGGGTGGGTGCGAAACCAAACAAGCCCAAAGCTACAGATACCAACAACCTCTCACTACACAGGAGGCTCACGGGGGATCCTCTCCTACAAACACCGCAGGCAAACTCAGTGACAGTCAAAGGAAAGAGGCTTGACAAAGTTTATTCCTATGCAACTACAGCTATGAGATGCTCCCACAGGGAAGACACCTGCTACAACTGTCCACACTTGAATTTTATCACAAAGTTCACACTCTACGTTACTTTCTGGACTAATTTCTTGCCTTTCCATTGTTAACACATTAGACAGCACAGCCTGGCCTGGACGGCTCACGAGTCATCTCGGCACACTACCTGCTCTTTGCCGTGAGAAATCCAGGAGGCAGCATGTCACTACTAATTCACATCAGAAGGCGTATTTTACAGGAAGTAAACCCCTCACTGCTGCTTTTCTGTCTCTGTTGCAGACATACGATAATTTGGCAAACTAATTTCTCCATCAGCCACAAGATTAAGCTACCTAGAGACTAGTTTTGTTCTAGAAAGAGGCAAGGTGGCCAAGCACATCTGGTAAAGCTCTGCAAATCCACTTCTGTTGCTCTCCATTGATGCATCCCCTCCCCTTATGCTCCAGGCGGCTTCTCCCCAGCCAGCCAGCATCAACATCAGGCTCCCTGAATACTTATTGCCTGGGCCAATGCTACCACTGTCACCTTTTGGACAGGGAGGGAGTAAGATGCAGAGAGATGCCAGTACTGGCTATGGCACATGCCAACGGGGAGGACTTGCTGCGAGGATGCAAGGACCAGCCTTGCAGTGAGCGGCCGTGAGTACAAAAGTTACGGGACAGCAAACAAAACCTGCCTGTGGAAATGCTGACCTGACGCCCAAGATCTTGGGAATTCAGAGGCGCAATAAAGAAGCTTCCCATAATCGGTGGACTGAGAAGACGACACATACAGTCAACCACCCTGCACCGCGTGTCTCACTGTGCTTCCAAGCACTGGCTCTGAGCCCTCTCCCCTTTGGGAAATGCCCAGTTTTCCAGCCTTCGGTTAGCAGGCCTGGGAGCTCAGCTGGCTCTTTGCTCAAAACACCTCTATTGCGTTTGTACCACAAGAACTGCATTTGTACGACTCGTGCTTTCAGCACGGGGTATCCTTGCAGTGCCACAGTGCAGATACACACTGTGAGGATCAAACTCTCGAGTTTCTTTGCAGATGCACCCCTGAAGCAGCTTTGCTAGCCCAGTGTAAGAGAGGGAAGAGTGAGAACCAACTATACAAATATAACCTGAAGCTTTCTTAGATGCTTGTCCCAGCTGCATGTCCTGTCAGCGTTTTGAGCCATCCAGTGTTTCTTGTAGGTCACTGAAGAGAAAGCTGAGCTCACTGTCTCTAAGAAGGCTGAGCAAATGTTAACCTTTGCTATAAACACTAAAGCACCAATTTTATCTACTGCTGCTCTCCAAGCTAAATCTCACAGAAGGGACTCAAAGCTACGCACCCATTTTCCCGAGACATACCTGGGGAGTGGCCCACTGAATGCAGGGCTCGGCAGCTACCCGAACCCGCTCCTCACCGAGCACTCCAGCTGCTGCGCAGTCAGCCCTGGCCTCAGCACGGGAAGACGTGGCTCGAGGAGAGGCTCCTGGCAGCCGTCTCCCCATCTCCCGGCAGCAGGAGCTGCCCCTGGAGCTCTGCAGACTCTGCGCCAGCTGCCCTGCACCAGCCCGCAGCCCTCACTCCTCCACCACCAGTAACAGGGAAGGTCGGCTCTCTGCAGCTCCTTCATCCCAGAGCTATGGGGAACGCACCGCTGCAGACGGCTTCCACCTACCTGCAGTGTCCACTAAGACACAGGAGGAGCTATAAACGGATGCCACAGAAAACTACAGAACAAATTACAAGCAGAAAAATAGAAAGACAAAAGATGGATGAGATGGGCATAGTACTACAGCATGGAGTGGATTTGAACTTCAAGTGAACCTGAGCCGAATGACCAGGCTGCCATGGTATGTTCATTTGTCGATGTCGGCATCATCAATCTAGCCTTTGTGAAGCTTGGCAGTGAGGTCTGGCTTTGCTTTCCTGCAGGATAAATAAGAACTAAAAATGGTGCTGCAACCTCAAAGTGAACGAGCACTTCCAGGGGGTCACCCAAATCTCCAGAGCTGGTGCAAATGGCATAGCTTTAATGCTTTTGCCCAAATACAACGAAATCGGCCTCTGCTTTCCCATCGCCTTGCTTTACAGAGGCAGTTTTCGAAAATGATTTACCTGACTGGAAGAGGCTGAAGCAAAGACTTGGAATCAGTCTGTCCCAAATGTTACGGTATTTTGTGCTCATTATCCCAGCAAAACGGTATGGTGTCTCAAAACCAGAAATGAATCTTTGGACAAGAAATATTTTACATATGTACAAATAAAAAATACAAGCTGACAGTACAAAACCTACTGTTAGTCACCATTCTGTCCAACTAGAAAATGCAAGATCAATCAAAAGCAGTGCAAAGCAGGTCAGGGCATACATATGACCCAGACTGAGAGCAACAATACTGTTATTTGTTACTATGGCAATTGCATTTCAATAGGGTTAGGTAATCAGTATTTTACAATATAAAAAGTTGCATGTTTTAACACTTACTTAAAAATTGCCATTTTGCTGCCATGGTGTAGCTTTGTTCTACAGCAGAGACTTGAAAAAGCAGCACGGACTCAGATGGGCACTTCTAAATAACTTATTACAGCAACAGACTTCTCCAAGACATGCATTTGACTCGGGAGCGAGCTAAGGTCAGCGACCACGAGGAGGCTGAGGTCAGGGTTTAATGCATCCCACTCTCATCCTGCACTACGTCAGAGTTCAGTGCTTCCCCGTGACTGCACAAGGGAACAGGCACATCTCTTTTGTTTTAGCAGCTAGCGGGGCAAATATTAGAAAACTGTCCAAAGTGACGGGCAGGTGACAGCATCCACATTGTCAGCAGGGCCCCAGCTCTGCAGGCAGCTTGGCCAGGGGGTCAGCAGGGCGCTGCCGGGGTCTGCCTGGGCCGCTGCCAGCATCCAGCCCAGAAAGAAACACAGGATGTTCGTCGCTCTAGGTCCTGATGGACACACGGACACCCTGTGCAAAGTGGAGGTGCTTCACCTCGGGAACTGCAGTGCAGCTTGTGCTCTCTGCGCCCCTCCGCCTTGCCAGTGCCCGAGGAGAAAGCCCAAGGCAGGTCTGAGCAAGTGACCCCGGCTCCGCCGGCCCACAGCAAAAACAAGTGATCACAGTCCGGGGCTGATCCCGGCCGCGGCGGGGCTGCTGTGTGCCCAGACCTCGGTGGAGGCAGACGGGGCATCTGGCGTGGCTCGGTGCTGCCCGCTGGACCGAGTGCCGCAAAAGGCCTTCCGCTGTGAGGTGTCGAGAGCCCATCAGCTCCACGTCAGCTCAGGCGGGATGCCTGGGGGCTTGCGGATTAACCAGCCGTATCTTTTGTTCTTCCTTACTTTCAGAGCTCGCTGCTGAGCGTTTCTCGATGGTCTCCGAGCTCATGGCTTGCTATTCGCAGCAGTTTGTTACAGCTCTGGTTTTTGTGACTGTCCTGCAGCAGGGGTTACAAAGTGGGGACAACCGAGGGGCTGCCGTCAGGCTCCCAGTCACGTACTCACGTGGAGAGGCATCCGCAGCAGCGAGGGAGGGTGGGGGCAGCTGCCGAAGGGTTGCGCAGTCCCACCGCGTGGAGCGGCGTGTGCAGGAGGAGGTGGTGCAGCGCAGGGCGGGCGGCGATGGCCGGACGAGTAGATGTCTGCCGGGACGGCCCCGGCGCCGCGTCCCGCGTCCCACTCAGTAGTATGCACGCACACGCCCGCTCCGGCGCCGGCGGCCCCTCTCAGGACGGCGGGACCGGCGGGCACCTGGTGGGGCTGGGTGGCAGGCGGGCCGCCGCGCTCTGCTCCGTCCGGAAGCTGTAGTCGTACTGTGGGGCAAAGCAAGACAGAGGGAACCGTGGGGCACTGCCCGACAGCGGCCCGGGCCGGGGCGCGCGGCCGCGTAGCCACGCAGCCGCGCTCCCCGGGTTGTGCCGGGACGACACAACAAGCGGGCGACTGAGGCAAGAGCTGGGCCTGGCAGCACCCTCAGCCGTGATCTCGCCCCCCTGCCCCTGGCAGGGCCACGCCGGCTGCGCCTGCCGGCACCACCCGACCCCGCGTCGGTAACCGACCCGGGTAGGATTCGCCCCCCTCCCCTAAACCCCACCGTTAGGACGAACATGACCGCGCTCGTCCCGCGCGTAAAGCAGCTACTCGGAGCCGCTCCCCTGAGCCCGCCGCCTTCACACGAGCGGGTGCCGCCGTAACTACCATTTCCGGCTGGGGTGGAAACTCCTGTACGTGTGGGCCCCCGCCTGCCGCGGCTGCCCGGCAAACCTCGGCGTTTCTAACGGTGAAAACTCGTTTCTGTAACATATTTAGATTTCGGGGGGCTCTGCCGCCGGGCTAACCGAGGCAGCGGCGGCTGTGGGGCGGGGCGGGGGGGTCCCCGCAACCACCCCGCCCGGCGGTGCGGGCAGCCGCTGCCCTGCGGGGGGGGGGGGCAACCCCAAAACACCCCACTCTCACGGTCCAAATTATCGCCTCTTAGCGCTGGGCTCCGATAAGGCCGGGCGCTGCGCAGACAGAAGGCGGGGGGCGCGGACCCCCGCCCTCCTCTTTTGTCTCGTTTCCCCCCATCTCCCGGCTCTCGGGTGGTTTTTCTTTCTTTAAAAAAAAAAGTATTTTTTTTTTTTTCCAAGGGTACCTCAAGGAACAAAGAAACAATTTAAACCCGGCTCTAGGGAAACCAGCAGTCCCGTCCTAATGACGGGGCGTTGTTTGTGCAGAGCCGGCCGCTCCGCTCCGCGCAGGCTGAGCGCGGAGGCTCCGCTCCAGCGCACCGCGGGGCGGGCGGGGGGAAGCCGGGAAAATAAACAATGCTCTGTTTTATCTCTTTGCTTCCCCCTCTACGGTTAAATTCGCGGGAGGGGGAGTGGATTTGCGCATACGAACAGCTGCTTAAAATCTAATATAGACAAATGGACATCTTGTATAACATTAAGTTTTAGTAGGCAACTCATTTATTTTGAAGTGCTCTTGCGAATAGTTTGGCAAAGAGCTTTTCTCCCTCCTGTTCCTGGAAAGTAGCTGGAGGAGTTTACTGGGCAGAACTGGGCTCGGGTGTTTAGGAAGGAAAAGGGGGCCCTGTCTGTGAAGGCTCCCCAGCCCTCGGGTCGCCCACCCCAGCGCTCCCGGCTGGGGATGGTTCCCCTTCCATCAGCTGAAAACCTACAACGAACAACCCCCAAATAAAACTAGACGTAGAGGAAAGACCGTGAAGATAAAATGTAGATTTATTATTCGGGCAATTTAGTGCTGCTGCAACACCGCTCTAGAGAATCTAGCACTTGCAGCGTTTGAAAGGCGAAGCTCTGGGGCATCCCTCTCTTTAGGCTTGTGCGATATTAAACCAAAAAAAAAAAAAAAAAAAGCATGTCACAGGGGTATCTTTAGTTTGTGAATTCCTCGGTAAAAGCGGATCCCGCCGTGGGAAGCTGTCGGCGAGGGAGCTGGGTGCTCCTGCCTCGGCGGCTGCCCGGGACGGAGCCACGGGCTGCTCCGCGCCTCCGTCAGGGGACGGAGAATAATAAATTCGGCTCCGTGTTTTATAGGAACGGCGGAGCCAAGAGCACGCAGGCTAAAAGCAAACCTGTGTCCGGCCAGCCGTGAGGAGAGGGGCTCCAAATGAGAGGATTAGAGTTCGGGGTGCAGGGGGGAAACAAAAATTACAAAGAAAAAAGCCAAACTAACTAGAAAACAAAGATTTTTCACTCGGGGGGGCTGTGTGCCTGGGTGCCGTCACCCACTGAGGGTGCCAGTGTCTTCCCTCTCCGGGCGAAGGAGCTGGTTCTGCCCTTCCCGAGCGGGCAGAGCCGCCGTCCTCCGCCAAAATCCCTCCCCGGAGCAGAGTCTCTAGGGCTGGATACAGCGGGGAAAGAAGCGGAAAACTGCAATGGTTTGAGCGCCTGTAGGGATAGCAGGTTCCTCTGCTTGAGCTGTTACCTTCTCCTGCCTTCCATGTTTATTTGTAGGGACAAAAATTCCGTAGTTTGCCTTAAACTTTTGTTTAATTCGTTATGCGTGTATTTTTTTTTTTTTTTCCCTGCTTCGTACTAAGACGATCCGGTGAATTACTAGACGGGAAACAGCCCGGTCCTCAGGATCGTTTTCTGCCTGCTCAGGGGTTTGTTTAGTGTTTTCCTTCCCACAGAAACCAATTTCTTGAGCTCCCAGTGCGGCGGCAGCGAGCGAACACCCCTCTGGGCTTTACCGCTCGGAAAAGATGCGACCAGGGGCTTAAAATACCGGTGTTCTTAGGCTGGGATTCTTAGAGTATTTTTTTTTCTTCTTCCTAGTAATTTTTTAAAAACCAGATTTGCCCCATTTAGGAGGGGGGGCGAAAAAAAGGAGAAGCGTGCAGAGCGTGATTAGACAACGCGGTTTCGGAACAAGAAGGGAAAACAGAGCGGCGAGAGCTTTGGCGACGGTATTAAATCCCCGTCCTCCGTAACTACGCGGGGCTGTTAAAATACCCTCAGAGCGAGACGAAGAATTAAAGCGAAGCGGAGCTCCAGCAGCCGGGCTGCCGCCGCAGTTCCCCGGGCCGGGCGGACCCGCGGAGCCGCCGGGTCGGGGGCTGGAGATGATTTATTGTGTGTTTGTTTGAGCTCGTTCCCCCCAAAACCAGAA
Source organism: Sagittarius serpentarius (assembly GCA_034782735.1). Taxonomy (NCBI): domain Eukaryota; kingdom Metazoa; phylum Chordata; class Aves; order Accipitriformes; family Sagittariidae; genus Sagittarius; species Sagittarius serpentarius. The sequence goes on from JAVKLA010000088.1 coordinate 3,190,996, forward strand.
ACAAACCATTGATCTCCCTGAAAGGCGAAAAAAAAAAAACCACCCCCAAAAAACCCAAACCCAAAAAAAACCCAAACCAAAAACCCTGGCTCCGTGGCTGGAGGGTTTGCTCCCGCAGGCAGAGGAGCCGGCGCCCGCTCCGCGCCCGCGGACCATGCGCACGGGGGCGGCGGGAGCTCCGCGCCCCGCGCAGCCGGGGCCGGCGGGGGCTCAGGGCTGGGCTGGGCGCCTTCTCTCGCTGCTCGGGGCCAGGGAATAGAAATATTTTTACGCCCCAAACCTTGGCTTGGCGGGGGAGGAACCCGCTGGCTCCTCTCGCTTTAGGTCGCGGCTTAACTAAACGTGACCGCTGAAGGAAGCGATCGAGCCGGGCCGAGCAGCCAAGGTGGCTGGACGTGGCTGTGAGCCGGCGATTATAACTCCGTTAATATCTTGTGCTCGTGGTCAGCAGCGCGTCCGCGGAGCAGGAGATCGCCCTGCCTGCGCGCCGGGCAGCGGAGGCAAAGCGCGCAGCTATTGCCAGGTATTATCGTTATTTATTATTATAATTGTTATTATCACGACTCTATCCGGTGGTGCCCGCTCCTCTCCGCGCATCCCAGCTCCCTCCCCGGCGCTGGGAACGGCACCAGCCCAGAGGTGTTAACGAGGGGGACTAAAGGCCGGGGCTGGGCTGCGGCGCGGAGCCGGGCAGCAGGCGCGGAGCCCCGCGGAGGGGAGCGGAGCGGAGCGGCCCCGCACTGCCGGTAGTGCTGGAGGAAACGCCTTGGGTTTCTTTACGGGCTCATTTTCTCCGAGGAGGATTTTACTGCATGCGTAAAGAATTTTGAAAAGCAGTGGTAAATATTTTCTCTTCTGGCAAGTTATTTATTGGCATGAAGAGAGGATTTTTTTTTTTTTTCCTCCTCTTTATAAAGCTACATGTGGTGACCATATAGGATCAGAAATAATGTGGCCTTTCTGGTTTTGAAGAACTGCTAATGTCATTAAAGGTCTTCCTAACACGCCAGCTAGGAGTTCAAAAAGCCTCGCCTTTTATCCTGGGCATATATTTGGTTGTTTATAAAGTGCAGACTTCCTTATGCTTCAAGTGCATCAGGAGGATTTCTTAACTCTGTTCAAGGATCTGTTTTCAACTATATTCTTCTTTGGAAATTGGACTGTTTAACTAGTGTCTTTCACACTTCTTTTCTGGCTGCTATTTTTATACATTCAACCACAGAAGGGGTTCCCGCACACAGAAGCAAACAAAGAGTTTTCCCCTCGGCTTCATACAACAGAAAATATCTGCGCCGGCCACTAATTGTCCATTAGTGCTAATAAGTGGCTAAAACAATATTAGAAGATAACCCGAGCAACCTGTCTTCTTTATTTTCATTTGACTTACTGAAGTCGGGAAGGTTTTGACAAAGACCCGACTAGACGTGTCCGGGGAATCTGTGTACTAAACTTTTGGACTGTTGATTTTGAGGGTCAGTTATCTAAGCTAAGTTCAAAGTGTCACCTGCTTTAATCCCTTCTCTGTCATGCTCGGAGAGACTCCACACAGCACACAGTCTGCTGCTCCGAGCGCCTGGAAAAAAAATCCTCTGTCTCGATTTCCTCCACCCACCCCCCCCCCCCCCCGATTTTTCCTCACAAATATATTAGGAATTTCTCCCCTCGATTCTAGACTCTTAGGAAAAACTCATTTGAATTCAATTATTAATATTTTCCGGGCATGCTCTTTTAGTGTGCCGTTTGTAATATATTAGGATGAATTATATGTTTTTAGGAAAAAAAAAAAAGAGAGGGAAAAAAAAAAGGTGTGGGGGGGGAACCCAGAGAAAGAAGGCCTTTTCTGTTAAATAGAAACAAGATGTTCAAATATAGAATGTATGAATTTGAAATCTGGTGTTTTCCACTCTTGGATGCTGATGGCATTAAAAAAATCCACTTTGCTGCTTCTGCAATTTAAATCCTTACATAGAAACATAAATTATCCACCAGGATATTATTTTTAATTAAAATTCTCTTTCCTGAAGGAGTTGTTTTTAAACTTCTCCTTGGTTTTCCTGAAGATTTTTCTTTTCCCTCCGATTTAACGTTTTCATTAATTGAGGGATTCTTAAGCTGTGTCTCGTAAGCGATGTTTTTGAAACTTTGACAGAAAACAGTCCACTTGTTTTGGTTTGGGTGAATGGTTTTGGTGAAAATGCATAGTTTTGAAGCAACTCAGAGGGAGTGGAAAACTTGGAGCTCCTCAGACATGTCAACGAACAGTGTTCACGCGCGCACACACACAAAAAAAATCCCATGTTTTTTCAATGAGCTCTTGAATGTCAAGCTCCGCACTGAGGCTTTGGAGGGGCAAGCCTAAATTTATGCATTTCCAGCGGGCTTTAGGCACCTAAATAGAAACTGAGCCATTCTCGGAAGTGCTGAACCCTCACAAATCCGGGTGAAGACAAGGAGGACAGCTCTGGTTCATTGCCCTTAAGATCTAGTCCCTTTTCTCTTGCTGCCCACCTGTGACTTCAGGCACTTGCACTGGCTGTTGAGTTCAGCTGCCTTTCTCGTTTCCTCTTAGAGAAGAGCTGGAGAAGCAAGGAAAAGTACTTCTGTATTCAGCAAAGCAAGGGACTTGAAGCACTTGGTGAACTTCGAAAGGGTTGAGAGCAGTAGGGCAACACACCTGCTTTACGTTAGATGTATAGATGGTCTGAGAGGAGCCACCTTGGCCACTCAGCCCTGCATTCCTGGGCAATCCCGTAACGGGCCCCAGAAGGGTTCCCGGAGCATCCACACCACAAACCACCTCCCACCGCCCGGCAACAAATGCTCGAGGGCCGGGAGGAGAGACCAACCGGCTGCCAAGCAGTGGAGGACCCCAGGACCAGAGCAGGGGACCTTGAGGGCTTGCGTTGTTGCCAAATCTTTGGGCTCAGCTGTATTGAACACACACAGGTTTTTCTGTATTTCGGTTCATTATTTTGTCTGTCAGAAGTCTCCCCTCCTCTCGTTTCAGGCTAAAGAGGCCACAGCACTTGGTGAGGAAATGAAATTTCTAGTACAAATTAGGAAATAGCGAGGAAAATCAGCTTCTTTCTCTGTGCCCACTGGGAAATTCTCTTGGGAAGGGAAAGAGGGATTTTCCTGTTACCTGGAGCTGGCAAGTATCAAGGCAATATATGTCATGATTTCGCATGGGTATTTCTAGATTTTGGTGGGTTCTCTAAAAATACCGGGGTCCTGATGCAACGGCTGAAGCTCCCCTGACCTGTCCATCCTCCTCTCCATTTTGGCAACTGATGTCACCAAACGTGTGTCCTGTGTCCCAACAGATAAGGAAGGTGAACGGGAATCGAGGGCATAGACAGAATTATTGGGGCAGGTACATCTGCTAATATGTCTTAGTGGTTTCAGTGACTTTTTCTTTTCTTTTTCTTTTTTCCTGTAATTTCTGAATCAATCATTCTGCTATCAGCTAGCTCTAGAGATGGATGAGTAACACTAGCGAGATAAAAGAGTCACGACTCCCTTTCCTGTGATTTGGCTGCTTTTTGTTAACAGTGCTCTGAGTGCCATTATTTCCCATAAAAGACATCTGGAAAATCATTGACGTGTGGTGGAGAAAGTGGCTCTCCTCTGCTTTGTACTCCCCTTTGATCCAACATGGAGCACAATTCACTGCCTCTTGAGATCAATAGCTCCCATCCCGGGGCGTTTTTCATTCTCGTATGCTGTGGGTGATTTGAACCACTTTAAGAAAATATGAATGTCAGCAACTTTTTGTCTTAGAATGTGTTTATTTATGAATTTGTGACAGCGAGGCCAATGCCAAGAAGAGAATGGCATGGACCAGCTGGATATCCCCACCGAGCACAACCAGTTGAGTTGTTCCTCTGAGTTTGGTTGGCTTCACCTTAGTAATACCGCCTAACTAAAGATTCACAAAAGTACGGGTGGCCGTGGCTGCTGTTGTACAGCCTCGTGGTAATCGAAGCAGAGACCTCCCGAGTCGAAAGCGTCAACTGCTATAATTTGAGTTTAAGCTGCCTACCTGGAGTAGTGATGGGTTCAAAGCCTCTTCGGACTGGATGCAAAAGGGGGGACCAGAGTGGGAAGGGTTTTATTGTGCGCTCAGGTTCAGCAGAAGCATTTAGTTCTGCTCTGGTCTTTTAAACCCAGAGTAGCCAGCCTGTGATTTGTGAGCTGCATGCAGCGCTCTGGTACTTCGGATGTGGCTCCTGTGCTGGGGCTTTGTCGTGATGAGGCAATACGGTGGGCTGGGGCTGCCACTGGTAAGCCCGGTCTGGCAGGAGTTAGGGCTGAAGGGGCTGGCATTAGACCCAGTCTCGCGTTCAGCGCAGCCTTATTCAAGGACAGATCCCTGGCTTCTCAACCACCGTGTCCCACCAGTGACCCACTCCCAGAGTCTTCCTCATCCCTGTTCTTTGATTCCTCAGAAAAGAGACATCTGGGTGGGTGAGAGCGACTGTGTTATGCCTTTCCTTAAGAAAGCAGCTCTCGGATATGTGAGAAGGTCTGACAGTACTGAACAGGAACTCGTGACCTATATATTCATTGAATGGCTCAGTTGGATGGACTTTTAGATGTTTGTCTGCTCAATGCCTCTGCCTTCCAGCGCTAAATCCCATAGTATTTGACCTGCAAGGTCCTGCTAATATGAGTAAGATCAAGTATGGCCCTACAAAGAGCAAGAGAGGTCATTATTTTCACAGGAACTGAAAGTCGGACCCTAAATCTTCAGAAGAGAGCGGTGCCTAGAAACCAGCTGTCTAATATATCTGCTGTGCTAAACTGGTAGCAGGGAGGGGAGAATAAAAATGTGTTTTGCAGTATAATATTGCTTTGTGCCTCCAAAAAGGCTTCTAATTTTATGTTTTAAAGGCAAACATTACAGCTAATTGAAGAGCAGAGAGGAAAAATGGATCTCCTTTTCTAAGCGCCAATAAGACTGGGTTCTGGGCCAGTGGTTCTGTGAGAGGTCTCCATTTACTACCTGTCCTAAACCTCAGGTATTTTAGAAGGAAAATGCCTGCCATATATTAAAGAGAAAAGTCATTAAATGGATGTCAAAAAAAAAAAAAAGAGGACAGAGAAAACCCATATGACTGAATTTATGGCTTGCTTAAGAAGCACAAGGTAGCACTGAGAAAACATGAATGAGAACACGGGGGCATCCACGCCACGGAGAAGGTGTTTGCCACTTGCTGCCTTCCCAGCGGTGACCTCGGAAGAGGTCCCCCAGGCTGGCCTTGTCACTGTCCCATCCCTGCAGCCCGGACCCTCCTCCTGCCTTTCCCCCTCACCCCGCTGCCCCCCTTGAACAGAATACCCCTCCTCCACCTCACTGGGAGTTGGATTAGGCCCCATGCCCAGAATGTCGCTCGGTTTTTATTGCTACGGTGAATGCACCCATTTGCCTCTGGAGGAAACGGGGCTGAGCTCGAGCAGTCCTGAGCCAGCAGGAAATTCAAGGCTTTGTGGGCATCCAGGCAGGAGCCAAGTCAAATGAGCAAGAGGCAAAGCGAATGCTCTCAGGGACAGCGGATTCGGAGTGGGGGCTCGGCTTTGGGTAGGAGGATGCAGGAAGAGGGCGATGTGGAATTTTAGCCATGACCTTGGTGGAAGCAGGGATGTTCAAAGCGTTTGGCGTCTCGCCAGCAGTCAGGCTGGTGACTTGGCTGAGGGTAGCTTAGGAGATCTGTCTGCAGGAAAAAGAGCTGTCCTGTTCACCCAGGCCTGCGTTGTCCCAGAAGTACGGGCAGAACTGGGAGCAAGAGGCTTCCTTCTAACACAGTGAGTGGGAGTAAGAGGTGGGCAGGAGGCAGACAGAGGCTGTGGGTTTGGCATCGCTGTGAGCTCCTGCTGAACTTCAGGCTCTTCTTTCGGACATCCAGGAGCTTACTTAAGTAAAAGAAAAGAACTAGAAATACAATCCTAGAGGGCATCTGTCCTTCCTAGCCCATCTCCTTCCTGTCTCTGGTTTCAGCAACGAGATGCTGCAGTCCTTCCTCGGGACCGGTCTCAAGACAGGCTGAACCATGACACGGGGTGATGACTCTTTCCAGTTCTGCACGTGCTGTCTTGTGGGGACCCACATACTTGGTCTTACAGTAGAGGCTGCTTGGTGCTGTTGCTCCTTGCGTCTACCTTCCTATATCCCAGTATACAAATCGTCACGAACTTTGGGTGTTTTGCGGGGGGAGAAATCAGAAATACTAGTGTGGAACAGTGACTGCCCCTCCATACTGTGAAACTTGGTTTGTTGTTTTTTGTCGTTAGTTTTGTGCCTGCTTTGATGTCCTAGCTCAGCTCTAGTGTCAGCCAGCCACCGTGGAGAGGGGTGGGCTAATCCCTGCCTTTCCTTGCCGCCATCTCCCGGCTCCTGACTCCTCCTACATCCCTTGTACCGGACCTAGCAGGGTCTGACTGTGGGGTGAACAGGTTCAGCTGGCTGAGCTGATGGCAGATTAACTGCATTAAAAACATGGTAAAGGAACTGGATTTTGTGTCAGATCAGGTACTGAGCTGACCACCTTATGGCTGCATCCCTCATGGTCCTGATCCTCTCTGCCTTCGAGTGGCTTTGGTAGGATCAAGTCAAAGGAGTCTGTTGCCAGTACTCTCTTTAACTGTGTCACCAAAGGACTGCAGAGGGGAAAGTGGGAGACGGGATCGGTGAGAATCCTGGTCTGAACTTGATGGGATAGGCAAAGAGCTTGAGAGAAAGCAGACCAGTTTTTCCCTCCGCTACTAGTATGCCCTGTGGCCTTGGGCACCTCACCTAATCTTCCTGTGCCTGCCTTGTCCCACACTGCTGCCTTGTGAACTCCAGAGAGGCAGGACCGACCTCTCCCTGTGTGTTTGTAGGATGCTTCACACGGTGAAGTCTGTCACGACGTGGCCTCTGGACTCTATCACAGCCCTACTACTATTAATAATCCAGAGGATTAGAAAGATAAGCCACTTACAGCAAGACTCGGGCTTGTCAGTGCTGTCCACTGACTTGTGGTATCTTATAGGTGGGGGAACTGCTCCGGTCTGCTTATTTACAGTCTATAACTTTGCAAATGGTATAATAGCGGCTCAGGTTTTATTTCTTTGCAAACCCCTCAGCGAAGGAGACATCTGTGCTGACAGAATTATCTTTTTCTTTTTTTTTTTTTTCCTTCCCTACAATGGTACCTTTAATGAGAGCTGGGCTTTAATTGCTAGCTCAGATGGATCCCTCCCACTAAGCTTGGGAGAGATGCCTAACAAGTAGTATAGAAGTAATATATGGGCAGACTGAGTACATGTATTTCAGCTACGAGGCACAGTGTGTCATATATTTAATATATATTTCATCCCAAAGAAGCACAATAATTTTGTTTACATATAGGTGAAGCACAATAAAACTCTGCCCTTTTCCGCGTGCTGAGCTGCCTTATTTCAGCTAAAGGCAGCAGCTGCTCTGCAGTTCAGGTGTCCCGCACGCCGGTGGTGTGGGACCCACGGTCCTGGCTGGGCTTGGTGCTGGCCACACCGCCTGGTCACCCCCTGCGAGTGGGGGGGGCTCCAGGCTCCTCCGGCTCTGCGTGGGGATGCTGGCGGCTTTGCCACGTAGGCGGGCCGTAGGACTCCCCGGGGTCATGGCGAGGTGAAAGTTGTTTATTCCATGGTGGAGGATCTGATCGAAGCCAGGGTGTAGGGACAACCCCGTGCTGACTGATCTCCCTCTAAGGGCACTTTTCCTTTTTTGATGCGGTACTAAGTGGGTTTTGTCTCCTGGCTGATACGAGAGCTTTTCTCCCATCTGAAGAGTTGTGGTTTTCCTTTTGCAGATGGGGAAAATGAGGCACAGAAAAGCAAAGGACAGGGATGGGGGTTTTGAGAGCCAGCCTGTTGCAAGGCTGAGCAGTCCATGTCCCTCTGCACCACCTTAGCAGGCAAAGCCAAGTGGTAGCACAGGGCTGATGCTCGTACAGACACAGATCAGCTCCTGGTCCTTCCTACTGCACAGGTAGAGTGTCCCAGGGATGAGGTTTGAATGAGGTCGAGTAGAGAGTTGCTGTCCTCAAAAATCCAAGGATTTATGAGATCATGCCCTTCCTTCCAGCTGCGGGACCTGACCTAGCCCAGCCCAGCAGCCAAATTGTAACTCAGTCACACATCTCTCTTTCTTTTCTCTTTTCTGTTCTTGTATTTTGGCACAAGGGGGATTTAGGAGAGATGCTGTACGTGGGGAAGAAGGGATGAGGTGTATGTAGTGAGGTTTATGTGTGTGACAGATATTACCTGGGTGCAGCACAGCCAGAGTGGGTTTGAGGCTTTTTAGTGCTGCAGGACAAACCTGTCAGCCACAGCAGAGACTGAGGCTGGGCTGCTTGTGCCGCAGGGAGGGAGAGGAGAAGGAGCTGGCAAGGAGTCCACCTGGGCTTGGCTTGTTGCTGCTGCTGGAGGACTTGGGCTTTTTCTGCTGGGGGAGCTTTTCAGCACGACGTGGCAGCTCGTTGCCCTCTGCAGCAGCAGCCAGCCTGGCTCCCTGGGGCTCTGGCACAGATGGCAGCTCTTGGATTGCACGGCTGTCTGCTGCCAAGGCACCTGCTAAATTGTGTGTGCCTAGAGCCGGCCTTCTGTGTTGCACTTGATGCTGATGTTTCTGCACCCTCTTCTCATCCTTTGCCATTAGTCCAAGAACGGTCCCTGCCCCACCGGTGAGACCTCGGCTCACAGTTCCACTGGGGCTCTCCCGACCACCGCAGACATGCTGCATAAGGTGTTACCCAGTGCTCCTGGAGAACAACCTGATTGTGGTTCCTCCCTGATAAGCAGGAAGACTACTGTCAGCATGGGCAACAGTGGACCAGCCCTTCCACGGTGCGAGGCCCCTCTCCCTGGTGACCTCCTCTGCAGTAGGAGATGTTAAAAGCATCTTTGGAAAGGGCAAATGAGTAGTGAGTGAAACTGAAGAAACTTGCTTGCCAAACATATTCTCAGAGAGGGATTTTCTGGTGTCTAGTCCAGTGACCTTGCTGGGTGTGTAGCTTTCATAACGATGCTCTTGTTTGTGGATTTTCTGATATCCAACAGTGGTGACTGAAGTCATATGGCTGTCCCAGTGAGGGCACCGACTTTATCCTCTTCCGTGTTGCATAGGAACTTTGTTTCTGTAAGAGCGACAACAGGCTGCTAAACATGGTGGAAATGGGACCAAACACTCAACAACTGCGAACGGAGACAAGAGAGACAAATGAACTATAACAGAGGCAGGTAGCCGCATGCAGAGTTTCTCTCCTTTCCTTAGGGAAATAGGCCAGGCACTGGGGCCTTGCTCTACAGAGGGTCACACCGAGCTGGGCTCCTTGGGAATGACCTGAGGTCTTACGGACCTGTAGCATTGGATGCTGTGATGCTAAGCACATCCCTAAAAGAGAGGGCTTTCCACCTGCGAAATAGCTCTAAGAAGGTTTTATTTAGTTCCTTATTCCGCGAGTCTGGTCCAGGGTGGAGCCCATCACCGCAGCTTTGGAAGAGCCCCAAGCGCCTGCTCTGCTCACGGCTGGCAAGGACGGGGAGTGCTGCCCAAGCCATGTCTGCTCACCACTGTACCTCCTGGCTCGAGGTGCTTATGGGGTCTCTGGAGGGTGGGAGTGGGGCTCTGCACAATTTCTGGACCCAGATTTTAGGGATCTTATGGATGCCCTTTGTCGGCATCTCCCCAGACCTGGCTTTTGCTCACCCCGTGGACCCAGCCTCTCCTTCCTTTCTCCCCAGTGTCTCCAGGCTCTCGCTGCTCTCCTCTTTGATAACGTTGGCACAAGTTAATAAATAATCTCAGGGCTTCCCCAGTGTGGTAGATGCTCGCTGACACCCAGCCTGACCCTTCCTGCAGCCGGCTGGCAGGCTAACCCTGCGGCATGCAGGTACTGTGGCTGGGAGAGGTAGTCCCCTGCACTGGGAGCCATGCGTAGGACTCTTGTGACAAGAGCAGTGTTTACATGAAGGCGGAGGCATTGGGGTTTTCGCGCTGGGATTTGGGAATGTTTCCCCCACCCTGTTCCTCCTGAGTAGTTGGTCAGAAATGTTTATCAAGGGCTAGAAAGGAAACCTGTGTGTATAATACCCCAGACCAGAAAGCCAGAAAAAATCTCACTGAAACCACAGGGTCAGCCTGGCAGATTTGCAGCGCTAATTTACCGGTGGCTTAAACAAATAGAGGCAGATTTGCACTGCTACCTCCTCCTCTGCCATCCCGCGCTGTGCTCCGGAGGGCAGCCGGGGCGGGAGCTGCCTTTGCTACCGGATCACCGGGGCTCTGCCCGTGGCCAGGTACGGTGGGGCTGTGCTCCTGGATGGTCCTTCAGGTGGGTGTTGTAAGGCAGCTGTGATTCCTGGTGACTGCCCTCTCCTTCTCCTCCCTCTGAAGGAAAAAAGGGGACCGAAGACATAGTCTTCTCATCAAGCTGCTGAGTTAATTGTCCCCATCCACGCTCTCAGCCTGAGGCCGATGCAGGGGAACGCCGTTTAACTCTGACCCCATTTCCTTTCTGGTGACGTTAATTCGCTTGACCTTGTGTTTGCTGATCTCGCGTTCCCTTGCAGCTGACAGGCGGGTGTGAAGGAGGCAGGCGGGCAGGCAGGAGGCTCGGGAAGGCAGGGCACGTGGTCCCGCCGTCCTGCTGCCTACGGAGCCCGCAGGAAATAAGTGCCGAGCTCCAGAGCGGGAGCAGCAACTCGATGCGTGCTGAGGGATCCGTTGTTCAGATTTTAATTTCAAGATGAGAATTCTGATCCCAGATTCCCCTTTTCTATGCTGAAGAGGCGCATCCTGTGCGGGGATACCGGGTCTCCTGGTAATTCACATTTTAGCCTCACCCGGGGCAGACTCACCACTGGGTCTAACATGGGCTGAGGCAATTTGATGCTGCTGGGTAGTCAGGAGCAGCTTAATGCTTAACTCAAGTTTACGTTGATGCTTCTGAAAACTTCCTCACTGTGGGGGTCTGTCCGCCTCTTTGGGATCATAGAACATGGCCCCTCTTGTTCCCTTGGACCTCGTTTTCCCATATACTCTCCCTCCCTTGTATGATACAAAGATGAGTGTGTGAAGGATGAGGAGAGGCTTTAGATATTTAAGTAGGGGGCGGGGGGATGAATAGGTCAGGTCAGTGGCCAGCTTTGAGCGGCTCATCGGGCTGTAGCAGTTAGGGTCTGTGGTTGTCAAAACTTCTGTCAGATGTCTTGAGTCTGCCGTTGGGAAGGGATGCCGCGGCTTTGTCAGTTTTTCCAGTAAACCTGACTGTTTTCCCTTGAAAAACTAGCAAGTCCTGTGGACACAGCTCTGTTGGTATGGATGGACGTGTTACGTCTCACAAGGTGCTGTGGGAATGGACAGGTCCTTACGGAGCTGGGGTAGAGAGCAGCACCGCCATTGCTTCCAATGGGAAGAGTCGACAGCCTAAGGTATCTCGGGGAGCTCCCCTGTGTGGGAGAGGGTGCGTGGCTCAGCGCTGACCTCTGCAAGAAGGTGACTTTGGTGCCCGGGCTTATGATGCCTCTCCACCTCCAAGTTAGTTGTCTTTGCAAGAGTTACAGGTCTGTGCCCAGGTTATGTTAGCAGCCCACTGTAATCTCCTTGAAACCCAAACAAAAATGAGTCTCTTCTCCGAGGAGAAAAATTCGGACTTTCCAGCAGAAAAGAGGAGCATCTTTGTTCTCCCTTTGTCTTTTCTTTCATTTAGTTTCATTTCTTTTCTTTTCTTGTCTCTTGAAATACAGCCCTTTCCTCCCTGGAAGGTGCCGTCACTAAGCTCACTTTCCCAATTCCGCATCTCAAGAATGTGATAAACCTTGGTTGATTTTTCCAAACGGCTTGAACTGGTGTCGGGGCCATCTGCTCTCCAGGTCATTATAAGAATTTGCACCGTAAAGCTTTGCCATGTGTTCTCTGCAGATTACATACACCTTTGGCTGTGCTCTTGTTGTTAGCTGCTCATTATTGGTTGGTTTGAAAAGTTTTTCTTATAAATACCCTGTGTCCTAACCACACGTGTTGTATCAGTGGTTTTATAATGACCCATTTGGAATTATTTAGCCAGGGAACCTTGCAGTTATTCCTTTCAATGTGTCCTTGTAAGATGCCCAACTTCTACAGTTAGTCTATGAATGTACCCACACTATTAGATCCACTTGTTTATAATAGCAACCAAATGTCTTCAAATATTCAAGCCTCCTTTTATTTTTTACAGCACTGGCAATAAGCCTTTACATGTTAACTCTTGGCCTCTCTGGGTAACCTCTTATTTAAAAGCAACTTAATTGACTTTACCAGGCCTGGGCTATTTTTCATTTCTTCCTAGAGGACTCATTACTGGAGATGGATGTTTATAAACTGGATCTGGATCCTTCTCTTTCTCTCTCTCTCCCTCTCTCTCTCACACACACACACAGACACACACCCCATTTTACCCCTTCTTGCCTGCTTACATTAGCAGGCCATAATCATATTCATGGCTTCACATAGTTTGGCTAAGATTTTTGTAGTGGTGACCCACTGTAAAAAGAAAAAAAGCGAACGGTTAAATAGCAAGTGCTGAAAGGGATTTGTATGTCAATGAAATGGTCAGGATTAGAATAGAGGTTTGATTCTTTGAAACAGGTAGGTTTTATACCGGTATAATTCTTCTTTTTTGTGTGTGTATGTGATGCTAAACAGGTGTAATGCAAAGGTAAACTGGGTCCAGCGTTGGTTTTTTTTGTTCCTTCTTTGCCTTGTGGAAGTAGTGGTATCATTATTATTTAGGAAAAAGAAATGAGGCAACTGGAAGCAGATTTTAATCAAGCTGCAGTCCTTGGCATAACAGAGCCTCAAAAGTGAAGTGTCCAATAACCTGTAAAAGCTTAAGGCGTGAGTACTTTGTCCACGTAAGCCCGCTTTGTCTCTGTAAGCAGGACACACACTTAAATCCACAGCCTTCGAGTATATAATGCATCAGATCCTCAGCCCATCCTGTGTTGCTATAGGTTTCCTGGTGCCATTGGGTCCGTTCTGATTTCTATCAGGGGAACATCTGGTCCTTTGTGCTCATGTCCCTGCTTCAGTTTAAATCCACGGACCTGTTCTGACAGAGGGGCTCTGAACACCCAGTACATTTGTTCGGTATCTAAGCTCTTCTGCTAGCACGCGTGTAACTGCTCGGAAAGCCCGTGTTGCTTCTCGCTTTGCGTCCACCTATACATCCTGAAATGGCTATCAGGGGCGAGAGAGGCAGAAACACCTATTAGGCCATATTGTTCAGCCTCTTTTTTTTCCCTGTTCCCACTTTGTACCTGATCAATTCACTTTTTGTTCCTGAGGTTTTGTCTCATTTTAAGCTTCCAGTCAGTGGGGAACTGCAACACCTTCCACCCTTCTCAGGTCAGCAGAGCAGGTGGGGAGGGTTTTCCTGTTTATTCATCTTAAATTTGCCCATGCTTCACTGTATCTTCTCATCGTTCCTGGGCTGCTTGCTGCCAAGCTCTTGTTTGCCTAGCAGGAAGGAGCAGCGGGACCGTGTGCTGGGTCCCTACCAGCACCCTGTCACTGCTGTGGGGAACGAGACAAGGGGTGGGCAACAGTCATGGCGTCCCAGGGGTCTGGTGGGGGAGAGCAAGTGCTTTTTCTCTGTGTGCATCATCTTCACGCTCATCCTCACAGACTCCTCATGGCTAAGAAGCGTTATTTTCAGATGCCCTGCAAGATGCCCGTGACAGAGCCAAGAGGGAAAGGTGGGCAGTCAAGGTCCAAGATGAGCAGGCTCTATCGTATCTCCTGTGGTCTGGTATCTTCTGCATCGCTCTCACAAACTGTAAGTGATCCAGCTGTCATGGATTGATTTGAGGATATGTGGGAGAACCACAGGGAAGCCCAAAGACACGGGGGCTTCTCTGCACTAGCTGCGTGGAGCAGCTGATGATTCCTGCCCTCAGACCTGAGGGTCCTTTTCTGCCCTTTCCAGCATGAGTGTTTCTTTTTGTTCTGCTTAAGTTTTCTCTGGGTTTTTTTGGCGACTTCCCAGCAACAGGGTGCACGTCCCTCGTATCCCACCTCCTTGTGTGAGCAGAGCTCCTGCTGCGGTACCTGCCCTCCCGGCACTCCTTACGGCAAACTTCAGGCTAACCTTCTGCCCCGTGCTCTCTCTGGGACTAATAATTTATTTTTATTGGATTTTGGAAAAAACCACAATTGAAGAAACTGCATTTTGAATAATCTTCCAGCCACTTTTCCCTAAATTTAATCCTCACAAATAATTTTGTGCTCTTTCTCTGTCCTTTCTTTCTGCTTTTCTCTGTCCTCTTCCCCCCCCCCCCTTTTAATCCTCTCTTGCCTTTCATGAGTTCCCTTAACTGGGTAGCATCTGCCAGTTTTATTAATGGGCTGTGTAATCCATTTACAGGGTCATTAATGAAAATACTAAATAAGGCCAGACCTAACAAAAGATCCTTGGAGTACTCTGTAAGATACCTCCCACAAGTGTAATACTTGGCTTACTGCCTTCCTGGCAGGTTTGAATCCACAAAGCAATGTTCATATTATTATTATTATTGTTATTATTATTGGCACTAGGTGATAACTAGAAATCCAAGCCAAACCCTGGCTCTTGCGGTGATAGGCATGGTGCACATATGCTCTGATTATTTATTAGAAAACAGCAGAGTCATAATGTGGTGGGGGTCCTCGTTTTGTCCAAGAGCTGCATGAAGAAGAGACAGTTACTGGTCCCAGGGTGGTTACAGTACGCAGAGAGCGACCTCAGTGAAGGATGGGAAGGGTGACAGCGAGATCAAGGGCACTGCCAAAGGCTTCGCCCTCTGACAGTAGCCATGCAATAGTCCCCGCTGCCTCTCAGTCAGGTAGCACTTGTCTCCATCTGCTTGGTTTTACCTTCCCCATTAAAGTGTGCGAGCGCTGGATACCTCATGACCAGCTTCCACTGCCCAAAACTGCCATTTTTGTAAAATAGTAAAATCCAATACCTTGGGAGGGGGGGAGATATAAACAAGCCTGTGTCTTCTGGACTGCTACTGCTCGGCAGGCAAGTAGAGTGCCTGACGTAAAACATAAGCAGAGCAGATTCAGCTGACCCACCGGCACTTGGCATCAGTGCTTTCTTCTGCTGACCTGTTACTCGAATGAATACTCGGGCTGACTTTAAGATTGCCAAGTAGACCTCCAGTTGCTGCTCAAATGAAGGGGATGAAGAGGTGAGCACAGCGTACAGTAGATGGTAGCACAAAGCCATAGGTAATCTGGAGAGAGAGCGGAGGGAGGGGATCTAGCAAAATACCTGATGAAAAAGATTCTGGTTGGTGATTTTCTGCAAGAAAAGTATGAATTTCCAGAGCTACTTACAGCACTGGGATACCC
The DNA here is from genome assembly GCA_034782735.1 of Sagittarius serpentarius. NCBI lineage: Eukaryota > Metazoa > Chordata > Aves > Accipitriformes > Sagittariidae > Sagittarius > Sagittarius serpentarius. Next base: position 3,206,393 of record JAVKLA010000088.1, read on the forward strand.
AGCTCCCAGTCAAAATCCCACCTTTCAGGTTTTTAAGAACTGAAGCTAATTAAGATAAATGCCCGTATATGTAAAGTGTGCATGAGATGTGTAAAGAGGTATTTGTGCACGCACACCCACAGACGTTTACTGCAGATTATTTTCATACCAGCACATGTATCGAGCCTTCTGGATGCTGCAGGTTTAAGGCCTTCAGCTGCATTTTGGGACACCTACCCTAGCGCGTGTGCCTGTGTGTAAGATACTTTTATATAGTCGCCTTTCCAGGTGCATTTTCCACAACGCGTATGCGTATACCAGAACGCCTAAAGTGACTGTATAGGGAAAACAAAGTCTTTTTGTTACTTTGCAGCTTTGTGCGAGCAGCTTTCGGGACTCCCAGCCTTGCGGTGCTCCTTGCAGACCCTTAAGTCTGGGCAAAAAAACAAACAGAAAGGGTTAGGGGGTGTGGGGGTGGAGAAGGAGAAGTTTCCATTGAAAAGAAGAAATTTCTGGCCACGTTGGTTTTATTGGCCTGGAGGAACCCCATAGATTAACAACTAGCAACCTCCCCCCCCCCAACACACACACACACACACACACACTCCGCTGCCACCCACCCCCACTCCAACCCGGAGACCTTAAACAATCCGGTAGAAGGTGTGACTTCAAACTTGGTGGTAGGGATAAAGAGAAAGGAAGCCGGAATGTAAGCACTTGTGTGATGTGATTATTCCCAGAAATGCCTCGACATCTCCCCGCTGTCCCGGCACGGCTGCCAGCGGTGCCGTGGAGCTCCGAGCTAAGGTGCTGACCGCCGACTGCAGAGCCACTGTGATACCTTATCGAGGAGGGGCATTGGGTCCCCTTGTAGTTACAAGCGGAAATAGGGCCGGTGGCCAGCTGAGCCTGCTGCCAGGGGCACTGCGGCCTTGGCATCCATGAGACCTCTGCCGAGCCCCTGCCTGCCGCCAAGGTAAAGGGGGGGCACCCCCGGGCCCCCCCCCCGAGCTGCTCCTGCCTGGGGGCCACCCTTCAGCTCCCCTGGTCTAGACTGCAGGGCCATGCCTGGGGTTGGCATCGATGGGGGGGGGTGGAACACGAGTGGGGTCAGCTGTGATGGGGGAGTGCATGGGGATACCCGAGTGGGTGGGCACGGGTGGGGTTGGCCTGACGTGCGTGGGGCGGACCCGATGGGGTGAACACGTGCTGGCTGTGGCAGGGGGGGTGTTGGGCCCCCACCCGTGGGTGCGGAGGGTTTGGGGTGCTGTGAGCGTTTAACGGTTGCCTCTGGGCTCATTGCCCTCCGGGTGTCTGTACCTGCCAGAGGAGTTTGGGGGTAGGACTGGGGCTGCCTCTGCCTCTGTCGGGTTTTTGGATGCGAACGTGCCTAAAGATGCTCTGGTAGAACTTGCCTGGTCGCTTCCCAAATGGTTTATTATTCATTTATTCACCTGAAGTGATGCCCGGTTCTCCAGCTCTGATCCCATATGTCGGGGGAGAAAAACAATATGCTTATTCTCTCTTATATTTTTTTCTTTCTTTTTTTTATTTAAATGATTTCATTTACAGGGGAGGTGGAAGTGGGAGAGGGCTAATGTATAACAGGTGTTTTGATTTCATGTTACTCTTTGAAAAGCAAATCTCACCATTTGGACCCCGTATTCACCCTTGGTTGGTGAAGAAAGTAATAATAGGAATTGTTTAGGAATTCATCAAAGAAAAACCCACCCCCTTTCCCCGCCTCCCCTTTCCTGCGCCGTCGGTGGGATCCGGCACCCTCTGATTGTAGATGGCACAAAGCTTCGGGTTCGGGGTTTTTTAATTTGGGGGGGTGGGGGTGGTGGTGTTTAATTTTTTTGTGTGTGCGCGTGCGTTTTTTGTGTTCTAAGATGCTGTCTGGCGACATGCGTTAGCGGCTTGTCACGGAGGGTGAGGGGCTGGCTCTTCCCTCCCGGCGGCTGCGAGGGATGGGGCGAGCAGGGAGCTGCAGCCCCGGGCGGGCGGAGGGGAGCGCGCAACCTCCGCGGGTGGCGGGGTGAAGGGCAGGCAGGACGGACACGGACACGGACGGGTGGGGGACACAGGCGTGTGTTTGGAAAGCTGCTACCGAGCAGCGCCGGGCCCCTTTCGGGGCTCTTTCCTGCATCTCCGCCTTTGCCGCTGCTCGTGTCCAAGAAGTAGCTCAACATAAATATATATATTTCTTTCCTATTTCCGCCTCCCTCCCACCTCGAAAATAATGAAAACCATGACACATATAAACCACGGCCCGGCCGCTCCGTGCTCCTGGTGTCAATCAAGGGGCACGAAATGCGCCTGGACGGGGTCTGCGGGGTCCGGGGGGCGGCCCCCACGGCCGCGCGCCTCCGGCCCCCAGGACAAAAAGAACCCAAAACCGGGGACACGGGGATGAATAAAGGGTATTTTTTTTCCCCCCGTTTTTAGTAAATGCATTATCTACCGGGAAAAACGCGTTTCGATGATTTTCTTGTTGCCCGAGAGCTCGAAGGTGCCTCCGCGCCCGCTCACAAATTCGCACAAACTAAAAGCGGTGGTAGGGCTGAGGTGGGTCGTTACACGGGGAAAAAGAATGTCTTTGCACTGGGGTGATTTGGAGCAAAAATAGTGACTGGAGAATTAACATCGTGTTGGTAACGACTCCGTCACGCCGGGGTTTTCGGGGCTGGTTTTAGGACGGGGTTTTAACTGCGCCTAAAATGCCAGTATCTTCTGGCGTATATTTGTCCATGTCAGGATAAAATGGATTCAGGATCCTAAATGATGTCTACTCCCCAAACCAACAAAATTACCCAAATATCTGGCAATGCAAGAGCCCAATCCTGCAACGGGTTTCGTGGCTTGTTTTGATGCTTTGGGAAACCCGTGGGGAAACGCGTCTCTGGGCACAGTTCTTTGCAAAATTTTATTTCTCCTGCCTGATCCCGCTGTAGGTGCTTGGGCACAAACTCATGACTCCCGGTTGCCATTGCTGCCTGCTCCAAGAAAATAACTTTTCCTGGAGCCCAGGACAATTTCCTCCATCCTTCTCTTTGCGAGGCTGCTCCGCCCTGCAGAAACCCCGGATAATTTCTCCGGGCACTTTTAATATTCACCACGAAGCCGAAGGAATGAACCGGTCCATTCTTTCTTCGGCTTTAAAGATTGTTTCAAAGCTTTGATTTGAGGGCAGGGGGGTGGGAAGGGGAGGGTGTGTGTGTGTGTGTGTGTGTGTGTGTGTTGCGTGTCTCTGCACCCCTTTTGAAGAGGCAGGGAGGAAATCAGAAATGAAACATCTTCCCTCCGAGATGGAGAAAGTCCTGCGAAAACTCTTCAGACACTCACACCCGCCCGGGAGCTCTCCCTGGCAAGAGGCACGGCCGCCTTTTCTCCAGCAAGTGCATGGCGAGAACTCTCCGGAGCGGGAGATACTCGTGGTTTAAATCACGGGGAAAGGAACAAGGGAAGTGCTTTCTGTCTGCAAAACAGGGCATTCGCCTCCTTTTCGAAAGGGGAGCTGGGGGGGGGGAAGGAGTTTTGCTCTTGTGTTGAAGCCGTTGCAATTTGTCTCTCGAGTGGGTCCGATTTCGGAGCGGTCGCGATGATGGTTTTTAATCCCGAGCCTAACAGTAGTCGGGCTTTGTCCGAGGCCAGGCAGTTCCTTTCCCTCGTAGCCCGGCCCCGCGTCTGCCAAAAAAAAAAGGTGCCTCGCCAATATTACCCACAAACCCCTTTATTTTCCCCCAAATAAATGAATAAAGGTTCAGTGATTTTCCCTAATGCGGGGGGGGGG
>JAVKLA010000088.1:3212529-3226553 GCA_034782735.1 Sagittarius serpentarius
CCTCCCCAGCTGGGGTTTGAAACAATTTCAGTGTAAGTTTTATCATGATTTTGCATCATAAACACGCTGCCAGACTTGGCTTCTCTCTTGCTCCTCTTTCCGATGCCGGCATCCCCAGGGTGCCCCAGGATGGCCCCCCCCACCCCGCACAGCCAAGGGCCGGGCAGCAGCGCTGCCCCCACCCCGGGGGGGCCTTTTCTCTTCACCCTGCTCCCGGCTGGCATGGGCAGGAGGGAGTAACTCCACACAGGTGGGGGAAAACTGGGGGTCCCAGTGGATCCCCTTCCCTCGGTCCTCCCTTCTCGCTCTCTGCTTTTTACCCTTTCTGCCCCAATTCTCGAGCGGCAGCATTTTGCTACCCATCTGGGAAGTCTGCAGCACAACCTGGATTTCTTTTCCTTTTAGCTTTTTTTTTTGTGTGTGTATTCCCTCCGCTGCCAAAGAACCTGAGATCCTTTGGTTAAGCTGTGTCTTTATAGGGGAAGTATATATATTCCTTTATGTGAGCTATAAAGCCGCTCTGGGGAAGCGAGAAGGGCCGACGCGTGTTGCAGAGCAGTCCCAGTTCACGCACGATCATGACGTACCGTGACAGGGACCCTGAACCACGCCATCACAATGACAAGAGTGAAGTGGGGGGACATGCAGGTTTGGAGGGTGTCAGGAGTCTGGTCAGGGTGTGTTGGGGAACCGGGGGGTTAAAGCCGAATTTCCTGGCTCTGGTGAGCTGGTCTCTCCATCATCTTTACGCGCGCACACGTATATGTGAACAGATGACTTGGCACCGGCAAAAAACACTTAAAATAATGCCTCTGCCTCTGGCCAGGCCTGTGTAAATATCTCACTCTCCCACATGCCCGCCTAGCTTTTCCTGATGCTGCGTTACTTGATCACAAATACATAATTTGCGCGAGTGTGTGTATATACAGGGCCGCTTTGATCTCGGCGCAGAAATGCCTCCCCTCGCCTTTGGAGGGGCTGCAGCCCAGAGAACAAAAGCAGAGAATAAAAATGGTCAAATAACACATTTTCAAATGGGAAGCGTGTGTCGGTTTCCTCGAGTAGTTCTGGCACTTGGAATTGGGGTGGGGGGGGAAGAGACTTTATTGAACATATAAATTTAAACTTAGTTACCGCTAACAGTTGCCTTATAAAAGGGGTCCATATAATCCACATCAATTTTTTTTTCTTTTTTTCCTGGAGTCCCCAGGCGCATTTCCCAGCGCACCCGATCTCTTGGCAGCGCCGGGCTGCGAGGAGCGGGGCTGGCTGCTGGCTTTTGCAGGGGGAGATGTTTATTTTTCAGTCATTGTTGGCTCCCTCCCCTGGATTATTTTACTGCTGCAGATTTAAGCCTTCTACTTATTTCTTGATTCTCTGGCAGGGCTTTCAGTGAGCGCTCCCAGCTCTGCGCTTTCTCCCTTCGCCGTGTCTCGGGGTGGTGAAATTACAGGGTATGAGGGAAATGTGTAAATTATAGGGTTTATTAAAATGTAGGCGAGCGCGGCTCTCTAGGCGAAACAGATGCAGGACGGCTTGAAGTCAGCCGGCCTGACGAACTGCAGAGCAGGGAGGCAGGGGAATCATTAGCGGGGCATTTCCCGCAGGGACAGAGGAAGCGGCCCTGGGGTGGGGAGGGAGGAGGCTCTCCTTCCAGGAGCCTCCCAAAAGCAGGGCAGATTCCCCCTGGGTAGCACCGAGGAGGTTGGTCCCAGGAAGCTGGATGAGGCCTCTGAGTGTTCAGCCCCTGCACGCCGTATCCCCTCGCTCCCAGCCCCTGGGGAAGGGGGGGTCCCAGCACTCCCTGGAGCCTTCCCCCCTCCTCTCCCCACCTGGCCACAGACCCGGCCTCGAAGGCGATGATTTATTTAGGCTAAAGTGTAATTCTCAGTTTATAGTTTGGCTTCTCTGATATTAACCTCAGTCGCTTTTATGTTAATCTTAGGGATGATGAAGGGACTTTGCGGCAGGAGAAAGCTCTCGGAAGGACCTCCGGGTTTGGGCACCGAAACTCCCTTTTCCCCCTTTCCCTCCCCATAGGGAAGAGCAAACTGGCAAGAAGCGGGGCTGAAATGTAAATACAAAGCGGGGAGGGGGAGCAAAAAAGCTCCGGACAAGGTGGTCTCAGTGCTGCCCCGGCCCCCCGCAGCGCACCCCGCAGCAGGGGCTCAGAGCCCTGCCCGCGCCTGGGAGGTGGAGGTGGGTCAAGCAGGCTGAGATGCTACCAGGAGGGTGAGGGTTCATGGCGGGAGCCTTTCCAGCTTTCCCCGAGGTCAGGGGGAGAGCGGGCGCCTTCTCCTTGGCAGGGCCGCGATCCACCGTGCACCCACCATGCTGCTGTGCTTTTGGGAGCTGTCGTCATCCTGCAAGAGGGCAGACAAACACCCAGTGGTCCCTTCTCTTACTGCAGGACCCCGGGGGGCTGGCCCACGCTCATACCATCACCTCTTGATCATTCTCCTTGTCGCTGCTTCTCCACAGACCCACCGTTTAATGGGGAAGGTCCTCTTGAAGACCGCTTCTCGGCTGTGAGTGACCTCACGTACCATCTCCCTCCATGCCTGGGGCCACGATGTCCCTATAGCAGTGTTTGTTTTCACAGAAAGACATTAGGGAAGCAAGCTATGCTGTTTTAGCTGCCTAGATTATACACTTCAGTGTATGGCAGTAAGGCTTAAAACAAGGTAGCGAGGCAGGCAACCCTGTTCAGCCTACTCGGATGTCCTCTGTGAATCCCAAATGGTTCAAGGTAAATAGTTTGAGCATTGCTAGCAGCGTTGCACTTGCAGTCCCTCTGAGAGTTTTATCAGCCCTGCAGTACTGCAAGAAGCAGGGTACAGCCTCTGAGCTGCAGAGAATTGCACAAAATCTTACGTGGAAAGATCTTGCAACACTCTTAACCCCACAATATCGATTGCTACCATAAAAGATCCCCGTAATGGGAATTCTGGGGATGTTCTCTCCTAGCTATCAAACTAATGCGACTGAGCCTTTTTGCACCGCTTTTGTTTCAACACCTTGTGGAGCTGATGAAGCCTTTATTTATTCACGTATTTTCTGTTTGTTTTGGAGGGTGTCGGATCTTGGCAGAGCAGCAAAAAGCAGACAGAAAGGTTAACAAAGGAAAGTGTTATTTACTAATCCCTTTGCACGCTCCATTTGAGGTAACTAAAACACGGTAATAAAAAGAGTAATTAAGAAGGGCATTGAATTATTTATTCAACTCTCATCTCTAAGAGCCCGCTTTGGGGGTCTCAGCTAGCCTGTTAAGTTTACCACGATGTGGCCATCATCCCCTCCTGCTCCCTGGTCTGTGTATCGGCGAGAAAGGCTGCCCGCCTCTCCCTCAGCCTTTCTCGGCTCTACAGCCTTGATTGTCGGTCTGGGCTCTCAACTTATGGCCTGAAAGCTGATCTATAAGTGCATCTGCCATTCTTCCTCCCCCTCATTTTTTTTTTGTTTTGTTTCTAGCTTCTACGTTAATTTAAGAGGAAGATGTGGAATAGGAAATGGTCCTTATGCAGCTCTGGGAGGAGCCCTCTGCGAGTGGAACAGGAGACAGGTCTGGGTAGTAGAGACTGGAAGAGCAGCTGGGTTTTAAATAACAGGGATGTGGAAGAGCTCAGACTGAATAGTGGGAAAGGGAAAAGAGGGCATGTCAGCAGGGAACTGGAGGAGAGAGCCTCCTCGATGAGCTCGGTTCCTCCTCTGGGGAAGTCCTTGCTCTAGGCAGATGCAGGAATTGGCGGGAGCTTTGTTTTCTCATTCGGTGAAGTTTCCTAGCTAAAACGCCTTTGAAAGACAAGCAGATTTGCAAATAAAGGACTGTCAAAACCAGCTCCTCGGTTCAGATTTCTCTCTTTTTCAAAACAGGAATGGGAGTCAAAAGAGGCTGGTTGCTGAATGGAAGTGTGCCTAATGCGATGTGGAGAGAGCTTATGCACTCAACAGTTGTATTCTCAGTGCAAATTAGGGGGCTTTTGTGCTGTTTGATATTTCAGCAAAAGCTGAAGAGGAAATGAAGCAAACCCGTCTGCATTTCCAGAGGGAATTCTGCAGTGTGCATGCTAGAAATATCTCCCTCTTTTCCCTTGGACATCGTGGCTATTTTTATGATACCTTAGATCATGATCCTGGGTTCTTTGATTGCTGCTTCTGGGGTGTTATTATTATTCCCAATAGTATTTGCTTTCTGTTTTTGATTGTTGGCTTCTTTTTCTTTTTTAATGATTTTTTTTTTTTTTTTGAGACAACAAGGTTGCCTCTTCTCTTTGGCTGCTGGCTCAGCCTGGGGGCAAGGAGACCTTTGCACAAATGTCTATACATTCCCTCCGTGCCTATCTCGACCATATGTAATTCTTCCAGTGCTCTACTGACTTCTGAGACACACATGATGCGGTGAGTGCAATGCTCATTCCTCTGAGTAGAGGACCAGGGGAGTGGGTTCATGTGTTTGGAAACATCAGGACAGCTGGCCAGGCAGTAGCTATCAAGTGTGAGGGTGATGAACCGAACGGGGGCCCGTAGGCTGGAGCAGCAGAAGGACCGGGCTGCGAAGATGGGAGAAGGCAGGTGTCAAGTGCTGGTTCTCAGCTGCGCATGGAGCTTGTGTTGTTCCATGATCTGATGCCCAGGCCAGTGCCCCCCCGCCTCCCCAGTACTGAGCTTAGATGTTCCCCAGCTAATGAACTAAACAAAGCCCAGGTGCCAGCTGAAGAGTCTCTGGTTAAAATTGTCCCGTTAGAGCTTTGGCTGTGCTCATAGGACGTGTAGGCAATATTCCTGACTGATGTAACTGTCAAGAAAAGAGTGCAAAAGGCTAGTTGTGTGCAGGAGGCAGTGATAAAGCAGGCGTTATTCAGCGGGAGGGAGATCCTGCCCCGCTACCGAGCAGGCCTGAGCTTCTGCTGCTGAAGTCAAGTGGCTTGGACGGTTGCCTATGCTCTCTGCTTCCCTGGGCTGCTCCTTCTGCTACAGATGGATCCATCAGGGTCTGACTGTTTCCACTCCTGCACCAGCCTTGCTCATCCCTGCCACGTTCCAGAAGAAGAAAAAGGTCACATAACTCACTCCTGGTTTCTCTCTTGTGCTGTCTGCCTTTGAAGTTACTGCATTTTGATCATCAAGGCCACTTTTGCTGCAGTGGTTTGTGGGTTCAAAGCATCTCAGCAGCAGGTCTGTTGTCACAATGGTATTTTGCTTCCACGGGACAGAGGCAGTTGTCCCCGCCTGGGTAGCTCTCGCCGAGCTGTGTCTCTTGCCTGGTTGAGGTGGGCTTGGAAGGATGTGAGGTTTGCTATCTCAGAGCAAAACCAGTGTGGTGGCTGACACGTGAACTGGGCACCAGGCACGAGTGCTGTGCTCACAAGTGTGTATACGCCAATATGGGCATTCACCATGTACTTTCTTAGTCCATTGGAGCGATCCCTGTTAAGAGTGCAACGTCTCTCTCTTCTGTCTCCTGCTGTGTCTTCAGTTCCTCTTATGGCCACTTGGGACTGGACATCTATTTTATATACAAAGACAGAAAAATCTAAAGGATTTTATTGTGTGATACAGGGAGGAAGGATTGAGATGAGAGTCCTGAGAATTCCCAGCCAAGGCTCGGCGGAGGTGCAAATGAAGCAAAACTGAAGCAGGCTCCTTGCGGGGAGGGATTGCTGCTGGTGGGATAGCAGCAACAGCCGTACTGGCTTTTCCATTTGAAAGGAAGAGCAAGGATGTGGGAAGGGAAGAGGTATACGAGTCCACTGTGGGAGAGCAGAGGCTGAAAGGAGGCCCCAGCATGAATTCTTCCCTTCCCGCTAACTTAGAGCGTTTTCTCTATTCTGTACAGAACGTGATACTCTCTTAGGAGTGACCCGGCTGACCTCCCGCCTCCTGATAGGACGGCGAGTAAGTGAGTGCAAAATAAATGGCACCAAATAGACCTTTTCAAAGAGAACGAGGGAAATAAATCAGGTTATTCTGGTGCGGCATTGACAGCATGTCAAAACAACTCCCCAAAGCGTGAAACTTGGCTGGGGAATGGTAATTCCACTGCCATGATACTTACATGCCAGATGTATGGCTTATCATCATGTCTGTCCGTCTGTCTACCTGTCTGCCTACCTGCTGTTACTGTAGTATCCATTCTTTAAGCGCACATAAGCTATTTATGGTCTTATCTCCAGTTCTGGAGCAGGAAGTGGGATCTAAATGTGTGAGAGTTACTCAGGGAGGAAAGTCTGCTGTCTGCTAGATTGTAATAGTTGGTGACTTGATGTAGCAAAATAATGTGCTAGTCGATGCTGTATTAGATTGATGGTTATATTTTACTTACTGCAGAAGCTCTGCGGTCTTGCTGAGACACACAGATGCTTAAGGCAGGTGGGTGATAGCAGAGCCTAATGGATGCTGCAAACTCAGGCGGGTACTCAAGGCTAGTATTACCCAGGCAGCTTTTCCACCTTTCTAAAGAACAGTGACAAACACATCTAGAGCTTGTCCCGCCAGAAAAATGCATTGCTTCGTGTTCTGTTGAGACCAAGCCTTCACAATGCACACAGAAAATCACTGCTCGGTAATTCCACCAGGAAACTGAGAAACGAAATCCAAACACGATGAACACCTCCAAAGCCCTCAACATTGATCTGTGTTGATCAGTAAGAGCTGATGAACGAGGTGTAAGAAATCAGGCTCGAGAGCTCCACACCCCCTCCTGTGTGGTTCTCTGGACACACATCGCTGAACTTGCTGTGTACAGGAGCCTTTGAGAGGGAATGCATTTGTGGATTTCGTGCCTGTGAGCTTCATGGTTACCCCAGTATGAGAGCGGAATAAAGAAGGCTTAGAAATGCTGATGAAGTTAGTTAGTATACTGGAACATTCCTGTAGATTTCTATACGTTCAGAAAAACTGTAGAAAATTATACTCCCTAGTAATTTCCAGGGCTAAAGCCTGAGCTCACTTCCAGTAGTGCAGCTGCTGTAAATTTGTACTAATTAGCAGTAGTCTGAGTAATCTGGGGAGTGGTTAATGTTTTGGCATTTGTATGCTTGTTTGTTTTCCTCTTTGGAGGATTGGGGGGGAAATATATCTGTGCTGCACGTTGGATCTGGTAGCAGGAGCGGGGGGTTCTGTTGCCAGTTTCAGACCAGATTTCCCGGCTGTGCGGAGCGTGTTTGTAGAATTGGAGCTCAGGCCATGGCCAAGGACTTAAGCACACAGACCCCTTTGATCCCAAGCAAGCCTTATGGCTTAGCATCAGCAATTCTGTCCATCGGGTATTTTGTGTTTCTGGAGGCGACCTCGAAGCTGTCTGTGCACTCTCTAGGTAGGGAAGCATAGGGGTCTAAAGGAGCATGATGTGCTTTCAACAAAATCGCTGCTGTCTGTGAGAGGCGGATGAGACATGAGTAGCAGAAGAACTCGGATCAGGCAGGTGTGAGCTTCGGGATCATGCCTCATCCATAAAGTATTCCTGATCCACAGGCATCGTTTTTGCCTAGGCTGAAATTTAGCAATTTAGGACTGAGTTGCTATGCAGGATGTCTCTTCTTTCTGTTACCTCTTCCACTCTTGGAAATGACCAGGGCGGCAGCAGCAGCATCTGTCCTACTCTGTCTACTTGGAGACCTTAATAATATAACCAGGGATGAAACGTACCCAAATACGTACCCCTGTGTCACAGAGCGGGAGGCATCGTGCCGTACCACTTTCATGCCTTGTTTGGTTTCAAAGGTCTTGTACTTACCACGGATGGATCTGTCCTGGTCACCTGTTCTGTAGGAGTGCTGGAGAACCAGCCAAGGTCAGACTCGCAGCGCTAAGCTCATTACACGTATTCATCAGGGCTAAAAAGCAGACAGCTGGTCGTTTAGGCTCTCTTTGTTATCGGTGCATGGGTAGGGGCAAGTCAACCCTACTGCTGCAGGGAGATATCTTAGGACTAGATAAAACATCTTTCTTCTGACTTCAGACGGAGCCTGGGGTAACCGGCGTGGTCTAAATGCCTAAGCGAGGGGGTGCGAAGGAGGGAAGGGTCCCATGCTGTCGGGTAGTAGCAAGACAGGAGCCGAGCCCAGGTTTCATAATTGGCCAGTCCCAGGACTTTCCACCCTGTTTATTACCCCAATACCCCCTATCACCTTGGTTTGTAAGCGTCACGCTTCAAATCAGAGAAAGGGGAGATGTCACACGTAACTACACTGAGTGCTAATTCCCTAGTAGCTGGATGTCAGAGCCCTGTTACTGGAAGATAAGGGAGGGGTGACAGAGCATGAGGAGGGACCACCTGCCTCATTGAGTACAGGCGCTCACAATTACAGGTGACCATGTAATAGCTGCTTAATCCAGAGGGGTCCCCAGAACATCCACTGCATACGCTGCAGGCCATAAAACACTTCCCAACACCCTATAACAAATTTAAGACCGTTAGTACAAAAGACTAAAAGCCACAAAAACCCCAATGTGCAGGAGAGATCAAGGGCATTGCCAGTGTCCCGGGTCCCGGCAGTAGCAGGGAAATTGTTAGGTGAAAATGTCCAGATGATCTTAGGAAGTGGACCATGGCCCACCCTACAGAGGAAAGCAAGAAAACCTTACCAGTCCCTGCCAAATCCGACCCGAGGGGAAATTCTTTCCTGAATACAGGCCAAAACTCAAAGTAATTGCACATGTACTCTTTAAAAATGGATTTTATTTAGGAGAAACACATTGTCATCATCATCCTGTAAACTGCGCCAAATGTGTGCTAAGGACTTCCCATAGAAGGAGAAATGGAAAGGCTATAGTTTTTTGCAGCAATGCTGCGATGAGTGAGGTGCCTCCGTCCCACCGCAACCCGACCGGCGCTAGATGGAGGACGCTCTGTCGAGATCAGCCAGGTTTCTTGGGGAAAGAGGCGTCGCTTAGCTGGAGCTTCTTTTTCTTCTTGCCAGTGTCCCCAAGCAGCTGTGGTATATTGCATTTATGGCTTACAATCAATCTCGGTCTTCTGAAAGCAAGACAGAGCTTTTTGGAAGGTTTACTCAAGGTCCTGGCCTGAGGAACCTTGCTCAGGGTTGGTGCACCCATCGTGGCTGACTTAGCATAAAGCAGCTACTCTCTGCCTCCGACAAAATTCTCTCTGATGCACAGGGCTTGTAAAAGTCCTAAGTACCACTTAAATCTGACTAACGGATACTGAAGGTCTTGTTCTCAAGGCAAATTTGCTTCTCTTTTCTGCAGTCCAAACCCCGTTTCTCTCTTCTCTGTCTCCGTTCCCTTTGATTCGACTTTCTGTTCTCAGTTACGGCAGCGTTTGCGGTGAGAGCTATCTAGGCTGCAGTTTAACCGTGTCTGTAGAAGCAGATGGATTTTAGAGCATTTGCCAGTAAAACTCACCCAAATTAGAGGGCTGCTGAGTTTCCAGCCTTACTAACGCAGCCAGCTCTGTGCTCTGGACAGAATTAAGAGAGGGGCTGGGAGGGAATGAATAGACGCTCACTTGTTCTCTTACATCCTTTTGCGAAGTTGCGTGATGCTGAAGCCCCCTGTTTCCACAGTGGATGAGCCCAGCATGGGATCTCAAAGCACGTGTCCTACCCAAGGCCTTAGTACTAAGTAATGGTGTCATGAAAGACATCAGACTACTCCGCCGTTTTACAGATAGGCCCACAATTATTCAAACAATGGTCCAAAATTGCACAGAGGTCTTGGACTTCCCATGCTCCTGCACGGTGTCCGAGTCCCAGAGATGTTGCCTTTACGGGATGGGGGGGATCAGGGCAGACACGACCTGCCTGGGACCATCTGCGAGCGTGGGACCTGCTGCTGGCCCTGAGACCCCACGGTGTAATACGGACACTGATGCACTAGGGACTGCACAGACACCACCGAACCGGTTCAGACGCTACCGAATGGGATGAGCAACAGCTCTTGCACCCAGGGTTTCAAAAAGCTGTCTGAACGTGCAGGTATTTGCATCCTGCTGAAATGGAAGCGGACACCCAACTCTCTTGGCCTCGTTCCACGATTGTGTCGTGACAATGGTGAAGCGTGCAAGGAACGAATAGTTCCAGCTCCGTGGGGGGAATGAGTTGGGGCAGGGAGGGCCCCAGCTAGGGACTTCTGTAGGGTGAGGTCTTAGCCCTCCAAATGCAGGGCTTGCCATGAGTGGATCTGTCCTCCCTGCTACGTCCCGGTGACCTTGTCCCTGTTCTGGCCGTGCTGAGGAGCCTCTCTGGCCTCAGGAGGGTGGCTCGCAGGCAGCCTGGGCAGCGGCTGCTGCTCGGAATCTGGCAGCGTGCTGCTCCTCTGAAATCTGGTGGCAGAAAAGCTTTGGCAGAGGGAGTGCTGTGAGCAGCAGCGGCATTTCCAGCATGCCTGGCTGACCGGCAGTGATGATCCAAGACAGGAAAAATGGTCCAAGCAGCCGCAACTTCACGCTTCCTCCTGGCCCTGAATTTGCTCTGGGTGGATGTCTCAGGGTCAGCCCCACTCTGAATTCACTCTCAGGAAGCTCAGGCTGGTTTCTGAGCATGCTGAGCTTTCTGGCAGCTTGGATTTGACAGGAGCCTTGCTGCAGGCTCCCTTCTCACGCCTGGAGAAACCCAGGAGGAGTGTGGTCCATGCTCAGAGCTGTGTGCCAGCCCTCCCACCCGTCAGACCCCTGCCCAGCTCCCACCAGCATTTCCCACGTGAGCCCTCGCTCATCTAGTTGTCGTTACAAAAAATAAAACAAGATTTAAAGACAGCTAACTTGTTAAAGCTGAAGAGCCAAGCATTGCTGAGAGAGTGTTGGCATCTATTTTTTTTAATAGGGGGATTTTATTCATATACATTTGTAAGGAGCAGGTTAAAAGCAAAAGTCAAAGTTAAAGCGTGCGTGAAAGAAATAAAAATAGCCCAGGTTGGACTAGGTGGGGAGAAGAGGACGTTGCGTTATTTCCATTAAAAATGACATTTAAATGGAGAGTGAGCTTGAAACTGTGACAGAACCATGTACCTCCCCTTTGAAGACTGCTCCTACACAGCTAGCACAGCATGTCTTTCCCTCCCAATGACCACTTGCTAATTTGTGTGCCCCTTTTGGGTGTGGGAAAAGTTCACTGAAAAGAGGGATCACGGGCTGTTTTCCGAAATACTCGTATCAAGATCAACTGCTACACACAAACCATTCTCCTGCTGGAGATGTGATTTGGGAAGTAACTGATGTGCTTCTCTTTGTTCCTCTCTGTGAGGAAGAAAAGTACTAAAGGACAGGCTCAGGTGCCACTCCTGTTTCTGAAGAGGCCATGGGGCATTTGTCTGGACTTTATTAAAACTCGGTTCCTCCATGCTTTGGCACCTGCTGAGCCTCGAGGCCAGGTTTGGAGCACATTCGCCGGGATGTGGGTCCCAAACCACTGCACGGTGGAGCTGGGACTTTACCTGTTCCATGGGGCTTGGCCTTGCCCCACACTCCTGGCTGCAGAGGGTCCAATGGGATGGGAACGGCTGCTTCTCCTTCCAAAGCCACTCAAGGGAAATCATAGCAAAAAAAGTCATGGAAAGGCAAAAGACATGAGCACAAGGGAAGAAAACCAAAACAAACACCACCACCCCCCACCCCCCCCCAAAAAAACCCTCCAAAACCCCACTTACCTTCCTCTTCTCCACGATTGTGAGAGGATGGCTTAAAGCGAGGAGACCTGTTTTCACTCAGCCGAGTGGGGCCGTCCCGCCAGTGTTGCCATAGTGGGGCAGAGCTGGGTCCATCCCCATGGGCCCCACACCCCGGGGTGGCTGAGGTGGCTGTAACCCCAACCTAACGGGCTCGGCCAGGCCGGGCAGACCTCTCGGCAAGCATTAATAACCCAGGGGAAGGTTCACGCTGCTCTGGCCAGAACAGGCCTTGCTGCGCACCGAGCCCCGAGCCAGTCGTAGGGGTCAAGCTAATGCTGACGCTGGGGCCTTTGATTGTGTTTGATTCATGTGCGTACACCACTGGTAGGTCAGATGGGCCGTTAATCCCCGCGTCCCTTCCCCCTTCCCCTGGATAAAAAAAAAAAAAAAAGAAAATGAGAAATAAGTTTAGTGGGAGACTACCCAGCTCGCTTCAAGGCTTGTATGCAAGCTGGCTGCAAGGTCTAGGTGTTCAGAAATACGTTTCCTCCACGCTTCGGGGGTTTTTTTGGTAGCCTGGTGACTAAAATGCATTGGAGGGCAAAAAAACCCTCAGCTGATGTGTGGAACAGAGCTGGGGCTGGCGGCGAGATGGTTATAGCGTGTTTCAGGGGGACATGGGCTCCCTGGGAAGCCGTGGGACAAAGGGGGTGACCCCATTTTGCTGTTTGCATTTAATCCCAGAAATTAAATTTCCATTTAATCTCAGCACCCAGTGGGCTGGAGGAGGCAGGGTCGATGCAAAACTGTGTGCATCTCCACCCGTTGTCTGTCTGTAGGAGAGAGCTTTTGCCCTGCTTGAATGTGCGTTTGTATGCGACGGGGAGGCTTTTTCCAGCTGATAAAACATATTTGGTGTCGCAAAAAGACCTAATAAGCAGTTTATGGGCGCTCTCAGCCAGCACACGGAGGGTGGTTGTGGGGAGCCGCCCTCCTCCTCGGTGGGCAATCCTGAGGGAGTGCTTCCTGCGGGGGAGATGGGGCTGGGAATCTCTCCCCCGAGGCCCGATCCACTCGGCGGCTCCCCTGGAGGGTCCCCCCGGGGTGTTTGGGGGGCCGCGGCGGGGCCGAGCCGGCAGCTCTGCCCTTGTCCCGGGTCCGTGGGGCTTCCCCTTCTGCCCCAGGCTCAGGCTGTGCGGGTGTAGCGGGAATGAGGAGAAGGGATCTCGGGGGATTGGGGAAGGGAGCAGCCCGGGGAGCTGCAGCCGAGCGGGGTCCCGGGGGCGCGACACCCCCTTCGGAGGCTGAAAATAGCGTCTGCCGGGCCCCGGGCTGGGGAGGCTGCTGTGGGCAAATGACCAATTAGGGAATCTTTGTCAGATTCGGGAAAGCCGAGATAAGTCTCTTTTATCAGCCTATAAAAATACCACTTTCACTTATCTGGAGCTACCTACGCCGCCCAGCTGCGGGAGCCGGGAGGGGGGAGCGGAGCCCCTCCGCAGACAGAGGAGGAGTTACGGATGTGCTTGACAGCCAGGGGGGTTTTGGAAAACCGTTTTCTGCTGGAGAACGAGCCCTCTCCCCTCTTTCCCCTGGAGCCCACCCGCTCCCCTTGCCGCAGCCTGCCCGGGGCGGGGGGGGCCACTCCACCCGCAGGGCCTCGCTCCTTCCCCAAATCTTGCCTTTCCCTCTCATTTTCCACCCTTTTCCCCGGCATCATGCCGGGGGCGGCGTGGGGGGGTTGTCTCGGCCAGGCGGCAGGGAAGCTGAAGAGTTCTTAGAGCAACGCCGATGGCCTGAGCGGGGCAGGAGCACCCACGGGCGCGGATGGGTGCCACGGGTCTGGCAGCATGAACCCACGGGCTGCAGACAAACACGCCGATGCCAGCGGACAGAAGTCGGCTCTATGCCTGCTTGTGCACGTATCTTCCTGTGTTTGTATCCGAAATACTCGGATCCACGCAGCCACCCTCACCTGTAGCTGCACCCCGAGGCCGTGGGCTGACACGTCCGTGGGTCCGGGTGTCTTCTGGACACCCAGACGCATTCTGCATCTGCGCATCTGCATCTGAAGGCATCTCCGTATGGATACCCACACGCAAACAGAGGATCAAGACGTGGAGAGAGTGCTAACATGCATTCCTACTGCGGGAAAACATGCTGCACTTTGATTATTTTCTCTGTGGTTTCCAGTCTGTTTGGGCTGTAGGAAAACGATGGGATAGAGCGTGGAGGGGGGGGAAAGAAACCCATCAGGCAACCCGAATCAAACCAATGCTTTCTAGGTTTTTGAGGGGGTGTTGGGGGAGAGAAAAATGCGGGGGAAACTATGGTTTTCGTTAAAATACCCCACGCGGTTTGCTCAGGTGGGGCCTCGGGTGGGAGCAGCGTGGAGAGGCGGTGGCTCTCCCTTGCCCCCCCCCACCCCCGAGATCCAGGCCCACAGGACACCCCCC
>JAVKLA010000088.1:3247582-3283225 GCA_034782735.1 Sagittarius serpentarius
CATGGGCCGCGACGCGGCTCCCGCGGCCGCGGGCGAGCTGGAACGGGCTGCGTACGGCGCCTTCCGATTGGCGGAGGGCGGGGTGGGCGGAGCCGGCGGCGAACGAGCCGTGACGTGTCCCTCCAGGCCTGGGGAGACCGCGGGGGCGGGGCGAAGCGGGTCACGTGGGCGGATGCGGAAGCCGGCCGTCCCCGCCACGTGGGTGGCGCCACGTGGGCGGTGCCCAGGGGAAGGCGGCGGCGGCGGGGGGGGTGCTGTGGAGTGGGGGTGTCCCCCACCGTGCTCTGCCCCCGCCAGGGGACACCCCCCCCCCAGTTTAGAGAGAGGGGCAGGCGCAGGAGGGCTGCAAATCGTGATTTCTCCGTTTAATGTTTTCAGTGTGAAAATACTCCAGAAAAGTTGATAAACCGCGTCACTGCCCCCTCCCCAAAATCCACCCCCCCCATAAGGGTTTTGAACGTCATCGGTTCCTTCCCCGACCCTACAGAAACGGTACATGCACGAGGTGGGGGTGGGGGGGCTTGAGATGCCCGGGCCGTCGCGGCGGTGAGCTGGGAGGTTTGGGGGTGCCGTGAAGGGCCTGGAAAGGCGGAAAGCCCCCACCAGCAGCAGGTTCAGGGTGCCAACGCCTGCTGGGGGAGCACCTCCGCCCCCCCCCCCCCTTCCCGGGGTGTGTAGGGGGGATCCAGGGCTGGCCTGGGGGGCAGCGGGTAAGGAGCCGCCTTTCACAGCATCACCCGGCCCTGATGGGCTCCTTAGCTGGGAAGTGGGTTCATGAGAGAGATGTCCCCCCCACCCCAATACCTATATCAGCCCTTCTGGGGGAGCCCTGAAGAGGGCGAAGACTTTGGGCAAGGGGATGTGAGGACCTGCGGGCCCCTCTCCTCCTCTTCCTCCTCTCCCCCTCCCCGGGCAGCGGGGGTGTGTGTGTGTGTGGGTGGGGGTGAGTGTGTGTGTGGGGTGTGCGCGCACCGCGCTGTGCCCCCTCCATTCCCACGGGGTGTCCTGTCCTCCTTCCTTTGCCCAGATCATCCTGAACTCCATGCACAAATACCAGCCCCGGCTCCACATCGTGAAAGCGGACGAGAACAACGGCTTCGGCTCCAAGAACACCGCCTTCTGCACCCACGTCTTCCCGGAGACCGCCTTCATCGCCGTCACCTCCTACCAAAACCATAAGGTGAGGGGCTGGGCCGGCCCCCCGCACCCGCAAACCGCGCCCGGCCCCGCTCCTTCCCTCCTCCCGCTGCTCCTCCTGAGGGCCTCGGCCCCGCTTCCCCCTTCCCCCCCTGCTTTTTTCCCCCTTCGCTTCCCTTCTTCTTCTTGCCCCCTTTTCTCCTTTTTTCTTTGCCCCTTTTCTCCTTTTTTCTTTGCCCCTTTTCTCCTTTTTTCTTTGCCCCTTTTCTCCTTGTTCTTTGCCCCTTTTCTCCTTGTTCTTTGCCCCCTGCTGCTTTTTTCTTTTTGCCCCTTCTTTTTTTTTATCCCTTCTCCTCTTTTCCCTCACCGCCTCCTCCCCTGCTTCTCCTTTCCCACTTGCCTGCTCCTTCCCCCCCCCACCCCTTCTTCCCCTTTCTTCCCACCGCACACCCATCCCATCCCCTCTGTTATTCCTGGCCACACATACAAAGCGCCTGAAGACGGGGCTTAGGGCGAGCCGAGGGGGAATTAGCTCAACAGGATGGTTTGCTCAGAGAGGAGACGACCAACCGAGGAAGTTGGCTTTATCTTCTCCCCTCCCCGCCATCGGTCACAGGCTTGTAATCTGGAGAAGGGAGCCCCGCTCTCCCCTCCGCGGCCAGGCCGCTGATAACCCGGGCTGGCCGTGCTCCGGCCCTTTGTTTCGGGAAGGGCTCCTTCCCCAGCCGCAACGCGGGCGGCCCTGCGGGGAGGTCGGTGAGGGGCTGCGGGGTTGGCAGCGAGGAGGCCCTGGAAGGAAAGGGAGGCTCTAGGCCTGAAATCAGCTCCCTGTCTGCCCAAGCAAAACAAAGCAAAAAAAAAAAAAATCAAATAAGGTTTTCTTGGGGTGTCACCGGGCGGACATGCGTGGGTCCCCGCTGCCGTCCCACTCCGCCTGCCTGCCCTCCCCGAGGGGACCCTGCTGTGGGGCCGCTGCCCCCTCTCCTTCCCCTGCTCCGCTTTTGGGCTTCCCCACCCAGCGAGGAGGAGGTAGGCGCAGGGCTGGGGAGGAAGGTTGCAGGGCTGGGGGAGTTCTCAGCAGATGTACTGGGGATGCCTTTCGCCAGCTGCCCCTCAGTGCTGCCCGCAGACCCTATCCGGGGCAGAGGCCCATGAAAAGCTGATTTTCCTTTGGAAAAAATGCAAATTCCTCCCCCCACCCCCACCCCCTCGTTGCATAGAGAGCAATTACTACTAGCTTTTACTTGTACTTACCGGCAGGTAGGATGGCTCCTTTGCACTCGACAGAGTGAAATCATTGTTTTTCAAATGGAGAAAGGTCATTTAACACCCCGGACATATCCTGGATGCTTTCCTGGAGATGTAGGTAGGAAGCTCCTAAACCTGCATGAAATGATTGTGTTTCCTCCATCCCTCAGCTGGCAAGGGGAGATGCAGAGAGCCGAGGTAGGCTGGAGAAGAAAGAGTGTTTCACCGTAACTAGGGAGAAAAGAAAATACTTCCCTGCCCTTTAAAATAGGAGCTGTTGGCACGACCAGGACAAGCAAACTGAATCCAAATTGAGTCCTCGCCAAATTATGCCTTAAATTATAACTCCGCTGTGGACGCTATAAAATCAAGTTTAACTTCTGCTTGATGGATTCAGAGAAAGAATATAATATTAATAGAACTGGGAGTTAATAAAACAGGACACACTGCTCGCTTTAAAGGCATTTCCCTATGAGAAAACAGACCTGAATTTAACTGCTTTCCTTTGAAGAAAAATAGGACTGTTTTATAGAAAAAGAAATTATCATGCAAATAAAACAAAAGCAAAGCAGAAACATGTACGTACAGTAGTTTGGGAAAACTGCCATATTAGGAGGAGCAGGAATATTTGATTGTAAATCAACAACATCTGGTTGATAAGAAATGACATCTGCGTATTCGTCTCTGTCAAAACATACGCACTGACAAACGCATGAATCCCTACAGACGCACACGTGCTTGTGTCCCAGCAGACACACGCACCCGCACACAGACACCACTACATATTTTACACCCCCCCTTACACATTTTACATACACTTACATCCCTCCCGCCCCCCCCAGCACACGCTTTCCTCTTCTTGCCGCACTGAATCATTGGGGGAACAAATAAAGAGTGGCTGTAGCCCCAAGATAAAGACCCAACTGAGAAAGATAGAGCCATAAAAATAAACCAGAGAATGATCTACCCTAAATGGCATCTGCCTCCAGGGAAGGGAATGGAATAAAATTTGTAGCTTGCCCCAGTGCAGATGGAGAATAATACTGGGGCTGAGGCGGCGTGCAGCTGATGCAGTTGCAAGGCTGTGCGCAAGGAGCGACACCCTTCTGCTGAGCCGAGGTGGCAAGTGGGGTCTTTTCCATAGGCAGAAACCCGAGTTCAGCTTTCACAGCTGAGACGTTGCTTGGCAAAACGTATTTTCATGTTGCAATGCGGACTGCGTTTCCTGTTGCCTCAAACGATCGCAGTCCCGCTGGTCTGTGTCTGTCCGCGTCTGCTTGTCCATCCCCACTTCTCTTTGTCAGTGCACTGCCTATTTTTTCCCATTTACAGCCATCTCTCGCTCGCTTCCACCCACCACCTGTAGTGCATCCTTCTTGCGAGCTTTCCTATTTCCACAATCACACAGAATTTGTATACACCACTGTATTTTTCACATAGTTTTTATACACCCATGTATTTTATGCACACATGCATATATATACACAAATTTATACAAGCACGTTTTAGGTTTCAAGAGCTATGTTATAGGTGAATTATATTATAGTATTAATTGTACGGCTTGCCCACAAACGCATTTGAGTCTATGCTTGCACAGCTTATAGAAATACCTGCCTGATTTCAGATCCGTCAATTTATTTCAATAGCACAGCTGCAATCCCAATGTAGGGCTTGTGCTTATTTCCCCTGATATTTTAGACAGCCTGAAAAGATATTTAAGCACACTGGGATCTCCCCCTCCCCAGCCCTACTCCCCAAAAGGAGGCTTAAGCTACGAAGAAAGTTTTGGTAAAGTTTTCAGTGCAGTTGTCAGCAGCTTGGTCAACCACCTCCCCCTTCTCGGCAACCCTGAAAAAATACCCCAGAAATATTGAGGTGTTAAAATAGGTCACATGCACATTTCATTTCCTTGCCATTTACACAATGGGTGCTTGCAATCAGGTTGATTCCCAAATATTAACTTCCCCTGCAGTTAAGTACCATTTTGCTGTAGCTTAAATCATTGTGTTACTAGCTTGTATTTATTAGGTACTAGCTCTCTGCTTAGGACCAGGAAATGAACCCTAATAGACAGAAATAATTAAGGTTCTGCCCTCATGAGGGTTCTTTCAAAAGCAAGAATTCACAACAATTATTCTCATTAATTTTTACAACCTACTTTCCCCCTTAGCTGGACTTGGGCTTTATGTTGGTTTTCCCCCCTCAGGATATCCGGTTTTATGCTGATTTTTTTTTTTTCCTAAGTTATTTAACATTCTTGGTAGCCCAAATTCTTTTAAGGAAACATTAGCCCCAGGTGGGATGCTATAGGCACCCAGAAATGCTATGTGCACCATAGCAAAGCAGAGGACCAGGGAAGGGCCTGGCTAAAGACTAATCTGATGCACTCCTAGATAGCCAGTGGGCATAGAGAAACATGCTGGCGGGCCTTCAGACCACCCCCAGAAAGACCCCTGTACTAAAAGAGTGCTGTTAAGTTGGCCAAGTCAACTGGTGCTCCATCCTGTCAAATTTTGGAGAGCTGCCTGTGTGGCTCTCCTTCAAACACACGGCCTTTTGCCTCTCTGTCGAGGCATCTCGCAGGGTTGTGTAGGAGAAGCTGCTGCTGGAGGCTGGCGGGTCCTTGGGCCCGGGATGCTTTGCCCTGGGAGCTCAGTTCTCCTTGTCGTTGGTTGCAGGTAGCCACCTCCATCACTTCAGTAGAGGCCACCAACCTGGAGGCCTGTCTGGCATCCCACGGAGTGCCTCTGTGCAGAGACAGGACCCCATTCAGTCCCCTGAAGCAGCCCTGCAGGTCTGTGTCCCCCAAACTCTCCCTGCCCAGCCTGGGGCCATTGGCCCCACGTCTTCCCACCCCCATGGCAAGAAGGAGCAGCCCCTCTCGTTACTCAGGGCAAGCTCTTCTCTGAAGGGGGATCCCCCAAGTGCTGAGAGAGGCAGGGCTCCCTGGAGTTAAGCGAGGTGAGACCATGTATCTCCCCTTCATCGCCAGGACGGGCGGCTTCTGTGCCCCCTTGGTCACTCGGGGAAGGCAGTGAGCCCTTCTCCTCTCACTGACCCTCTCCAGGGCTCCTCACATCTCTACCCTCAAATGCTTAGTCCTGTTCCAGGCTTTGGTGGGAGAGTGCTTCCTTCAAGAGGTCTTGTGTCCTTCACAACCTGTGTCTGAGCCAGTCCTGTCTAATCCAGTCCTGTCTCCTTCTGCCCCTTTGTCCTTAGTCTTGTCCCTGCCTCGCTGCCAGCCCCGGGACGGGGTGCTCAGCCAGCCCCAAGCCCCTGGCACCTTTTGGTCCTTAATCCAGGCCCCCTCCCCAAGCCCTGCAAAGACAGCCTATCTCTCTCCAGCCTCACTCCTGCCTCCCAAGCCCCCTCCTTCCCCCTCCAACCCAACACTGTGCAAGGTCTGTCTCTTCTCATCCTCCGTTCTTGTCTCCCAGTTCAGCCAACAGCCTCCTCAATGAGCCCCTCTGTCTCGCACCAGTACCTCCGACCAGCCACTGGCTCTCGGTCCCTCCCATTTCCTTCACTGGCTTCTGGGTTTGGCCTCTTCTCCCCCCTGCCAGCAGCCCCCCCTTCCCCTGGCCTTTACTTTGGGCTCTGAGTCCCAGCTCCCCATCCAGCTCCTCTGTCTGGCCCAGCCAGATGTACGTAGTCTCAGCAGGCACCTTGTCTTCACCTTTTTCTTTCCTTCCTACTTCTCTGGTTTGGCTTCCTCCTCCATGCTGACTTGGTTTCCACCTGGGGTATGTGAGAGTGCAAAAGAAAAAGGCTCTGTGCTTTCAGGCCTCAAGCCCAGCCTCACAGTTGCTCCCAGCATAGCCGGCTGCAGTGGTGGCAGGGATGGTCCTGGCCCCTCTCCGCCATGCTGAGCAGGACCATGGTCACCTGCAGGGCAGGGACAGCACGTATCCCCACAGCACAGGGAGGTCCATGTGTGCTCAGCTCCAGGGTAGTCACCTCGACCTCTTCATCACTAAATGGGGCGACCTGAATCGTGATTTTTTTTTTGTCCCCGTTCTGGCTTTTAAGTTGTCCAGGCGGGGCAGATGTTCACAAGAAGAGAGCTCGGAAACTAAGGATCCCCATCCCTCGCAGAACGTGAAGTCCCTTTTCCAGAATGCCCAGACTTTAGGACAGTTTCAGAAGAGCCTCCAGAAGAGCCCAAGAGGGTCAGGGTTGTGTGTTTTCCCTTAGCTGAAGTGCTCAAAAAAAAGTGGGACCAGTTTGGTTGACAGCAAAATAAGTAAATAAAATGGAGCCCTGGGCATATACCTGGTGTGGAATATTTCAGCCCTAACAAAGTTTTGTAAAGTTAGAAGCAGTTGAGGAAAATCTTACTATGGCAAGTGCTAAAAGTAATACTAAGTGCTGGTTTTGACCCTGACCCTAACAATATTCATGAGCCTGTAGGCACAAATACCCATATAAATACCTGACAGCGAAAACAAAAAAAAAATAATTGAAGTCTCTTTCCCTGATCTAACTAGACCCAAAGCTAAACTTTATCATGCTGGAGCTAAAGAAGGCATTGGAAAGGTCTCAGCAGAAGTGCTTTGTGGTCAGTTAGCCCAGAGAAAGGAGTGCAGAGGAGCGATGCTGAGATTTCGTTGGGAGCTGTCTCTTCCCGTTAAAGTGAAGATGAAGCCATAGGTCAGACAAGCCTTGGAAGGTGTAAATCTGGGAAGCTTCACCCTGGAAAGCTCTTGTCTCAGAAGGGTCTCCAGCAGCTTCAGAAATCAATGGTCAGAAGAGAACTTTGCCGTCAATTTCTTTCAGTAACAAATACATAAACAAAGCCCTACAGTTTTATTCAATCTGTGCTATATAATTTAGCCCTGGGCACTCTGTCTTAATGACCTTGCAGGACGTTGTATTATTTTTTATTTTTCATGATGTAATTGTCGTTTGACTTTCTGACAGCTTTTTCTTTCCCACCCCAATGAGTTACAGTCAATTAAATAGAGTTTCGCTATGGCAAAGTTGATCTAGAAGAAGGTTATTTCCACCCATTCGTTTGCTTTACCACCTCCGAAATAGTTTGTAAGTCAGACAAAAACTGGCCAAACAAAATATCTTCCACAGGCTGTTTTCTAAAGCAGGGATTCACCAGCTTTTTCTCTATTTTCTATTTTGTTGTGTACGGTTTTGTTAAATCTGGCTTGGACTCTCCTGGCTTAGTGCAAGGGCTGATGCCGTGAATTATCATCTAGGGAAACTTTGTTCTGAAAGCTCCTGCGGAAATGCATCTCAGGTACACCAAAGAGCTGAGACCTAACTTAAAACATTCTGTAGTCCCTGGTTTCTAGATGCCTTCAATCTAGCAGATCTCTAATTTTAAGGACGCTGAAGTTAGCTGTGCTTCACTTGGGGCTTTCTGCCACCAACACATACGTTAATACCTTCCTTCGCTTGTAAGAGTGTTCCCGATGCGGGTTAGGGAACTTGACTTCTTTACTCGTAAAGCAACGTATTTGCAAGATTGAGGTCCCATACGATATTTTGTCTGACATTTTGTGGGTGATTAAAGGCTTGATTCATCAAACAGGGCATTCATCCGAGGTGCTTAAATCAGGGGCTAGTGTGTTGATGGCTCCTTCTCCGGTGAATGGAGAGCGCTGGGGACCTGTGAAGGCAATGCTACCCACCTCAGAGCCCCAGTGCCCTCTGGCAGTTCCCATCTCCCTCCATTGATTCCAGCAGGAACACCGGGAGACGAGGTTCCCAATGCAGGCGCCTTGGTTAAAATGCCTTCGGTTAGGTTGGGATGAATCTGGCCCTTTGTACATTTGTGTGCTGGTGCCAATACTGTAAATCTTCGCTTAGTGAAGGACTTCACTTATGCAAGCAAATATTGCCATTGGGTTCGGCAAGTGAGGACAACTTGTACATTTAGTGTGCTTCAGAATGCAAATTGCATAGAAACGTTAAAAAAGTTGAATAATGCCTATTATTCATTATAGAAGTGCC
This sequence comes from Sagittarius serpentarius, assembly GCA_034782735.1. NCBI lineage: Eukaryota > Metazoa > Chordata > Aves > Accipitriformes > Sagittariidae > Sagittarius > Sagittarius serpentarius. The sequence goes on from JAVKLA010000088.1 coordinate 3,255,935, forward strand.
ACCACCTCTCCGGTGGAAACTGATATGCAGTTTCTTGCAAAATACACAGCTGGTTGTCTAATTTTTCAGGGCTTTTAATCATAAAATGCACCCCTGTTTTACTGCTAGAGAACAGCTCAAATGGCAAATTGGACCAAATAGATTGTTTGTTTACCCTTCTCTTTGAAATCTGAAATGTGTGACAAAAAAAACGCAATGCCCTGTTTATGTACTAAACTAGTTCCTGGTTTAATTGGAATGCCCATGGGGACAAGTGCATGGGTGATGGGGTCTTTGTGTGAGATTTAGAGCTAAATTAGGCAAAAATGGCAAATAAATAAATGGCCTTTGGAAAAAATATGCTATAAGACGAGAAAATAGCAAAACAATCTGGTTGTGCAGACACCTGGCAGAGTTTGCTATTGACACGAGCTGAGCCAGATTTTTCTCTTCGAGTTTTGGCAAAGAGGCGGGTCCTGTTGTGTGTGCTTGAGTTGGTGAACATGAACCTCCCTCTCTGTTCTCCCGCTATTAATCTCGAGCTCTTTCCTTCCCTGTTGGACAACTTTCAACAGGAAGGAAGGACAGTATTTCCATAAAATGTCGTGAGCTCATGGAATTCCTCCAGTGGCAAACACAGGGTTGTCTCTCCTTCTGGGCAAGTGCAGGTGGCTCTCCTGACTCCTGGCCGAGGTCTCGGACTGCCAGGCAGAGATGGAGAAAGAGAAGAAGGGGAACTCTTGCCACTTCTGCCTGAATATTAGGGCATTGCAGTTAGATCACACCTGACCCCAGCTCAGTCCTGTTCTGCAAAGACACTGAAGCATTTGCGTCAAATTCGGCACGGCAGAGTGAGTTTGTACAAGATCAGCAGGGCATTTGCCGGTGTTGCTGGTCCACAGTTAATATTTGCTTAAATGACAACCCCTGGCTTGAGAAGACCTACTCACCTAAGCCCTCAGGCGAGGTACGTGAAGGAGAAGGTTGCACCTCTTTGAGCAACGGAGTTGCTTTGGATAAGGGTATATTCTGTGCAGCGGCTGCTTTAAATATTTAACTGTCATGCTGCTGTAAGAGGACCAAAGTTAGGAGCCTGAGGGGGATTCACCCCAGCAGACTTCTGATGCTGAAGGTAGCCGACTAAGCGAGCAAACTAGTCCATCTTAGTTCCTTCTAGAATTAATGGAGAGACAAATATTCCCCCAGGGCACGATGGTCAGAGGTGGAGGTGCTCTCCAAGTACCTTAGGTCGTCAGTCCGTGCAGGGCTTACTGGTGCGGGGCTGGTTGGGGAAGGATGCCAGATGCAGAGCACCTGGAGTACATACATTTATCTGGTCTGAAATACAGAAAGGGTGAGCCTTACTGGTCTGAGAGGTAAGGTTTCAGTCATGGCTGCACATTGACGAGAAAATACTTGTTGGTGTCAGTGGGATTTGTTCAGGCAATGTGACTTTCATCCCTGGTCCTCTGGTCAGCGCAGCCCTTTCTGTCCCAACAGCAAAGAGGAAGTAAGTAACTCTTAGAAAGCCCATTTCCTCCAGAGACAAATTTGTGTGTGTGTGTGTGTGTGTGTGCGCAACCCCACACGTTAGTTACGGGACAAGCCTGAGAGAAGCGAGAGGTTGTTGACAGGAGGTTTTTTTCCAGTGGAGAGATCTAGAGGAAGGCCCGCCTGGAGCGGCCAGTGCCTGAGCTGAAGGATGACTTGAATTCCTGAAAGCTGCGTTTTCCCCCACATCCCTATTGGCCTGGGTTTAATAAACAATATCCCCTCTCTCCCAGGCCATGCCTTGGACTTGTGATGAACCCACCACATTTCCTCCCTTTCAGATCACCCAGTTAAAGATTGAGAACAACCCCTTTGCGAAAGGCTTCCGCGGCAGCGATGACATGGAGCTCCACAGGATGTCCAGGATGCAGAGGTAACGCGTGCCGCCGCCGTCGTGGGGACCTGCTCAGGACCGCGAGAGCTGCCTGAGCTTTGCTTTGCATGTCACTTGTGGCTTGAGCTAAGCCAGGACTTAGTGGCAGTCCCTTCTCTGGCACCTGCATGTACATTTTATGTCAAGCTGTTGAAACATCGTCAGGACGTGGGGCCAAAATCCGCGACTTCCCGCTCCCGGGTGAATGCCTTAACTGCTGGGTTACAGAGGCAGGATCTCACTCGTGGGTCCTCCTCTTGGCCGCAGGGACCTTGTATTCCTTTCTGAGGTGTCCCCATCCAGAACAACCTCTAACTTTGTGCTAAACAGATGTCTCTGCGGCTGCGTGTGGGCTTAAACCTGTTTAAAGCAACAAGAGACTTGGACTAGCTCTGAGAAGCTCTGGTCATCAGGCTGCTGCGGAAGAGCTGTCGGGTATTTTTTTCCCCAGGTGGCAGTGCTTTAAAGACAAAGCTCACAGCCTTGTTCTGGGAGCAGGTTTGTTAAGGATGCTCCAGGTGCCTCTGGAGATTTTGGTGCGGAGACCTGTGTTGTGCTGGTTTCTGGCTTTCGGAAGGTCTTTGGCAGGAGGGGAGTGTTTGCCTGGTCGGTTCTGGATGTGCAGAGCAGGAACATAGTAGACGTGGTGGTTTCGGGTTGAAGAAGGAAGGTATTAGAAAATGCTGGGATCTCCAGGGCCAGGTGGCTGAAGAGACCTTTTTGAATCTCAGTTTTGGATGTAAGTACTTAAGCTGAAAATCAAGCCTAAATCCTGTTTAAAAATCCTGTTTAAAGTCCTTTTCTAAATGCCAGGTCCTGCCAGTAATTAACTTCATGCCTTTCACTTCGCTTGGAACTTGGTCCGTGTATCAAGTTGCTTCCTGGTGCAAATGTTTTGCAGGAATAGTGCCATACCCATGATTATCCCTAAGGCCGATGTAGATGCTCAATATAGCATTTTCCATCCAGGAGGGCAGAAGCGACTTAGATCCCTTATTCTCCGGGACCAGCAGAGCCGGCTTTCTGTGGAGGGCTGTAGGGACCCACGGTGTGACCTTCTGTTGGGATGGCTCTCTCCACCGCCCGCCCAGGAGCCGGCCGTAGGTGGTCACTGCGGGCTGGAGCGCAGATGCAGGAGTCTCTTTTGGTTGCCATGGTTGGTGGCCCGCACGTGGCTCTCCGTAGCCGTGCAAACGGTGCCGGTGGGCGACAAATAATGCCTGTAATCTTGCAAAAAACGCTTACGCCCGTAACCCTGGCCAAATGGGCAAATGTACTCCTGTGTACAAACATTTTCAGGCTCAGACCCAGAAAAGCCTATATATATAAATATATATATAAAAATGTATATATATAACACTTACTCTTCTCAATCTAAATCATCTCTGCGGTCTTCTGAATGTGCCCTGTGTTCCTTGCCTGCCCTTTCCAACGACAGCACAGATCCTGGCATATGTCAATATTTATTTATTTATGGGTGCACTACCACTTGAAATAGTTCCCCCCACCCCCGTGCCAGCCTTCCAGCCTCTACTGGAACTTGAGTAACGATGTCCCCCACACATTTTTGCTGCTAAACTACCCTTTCATTACGGTCAATGGAAAGATTTGAAAGTTTACATTCATCGTGGTGTTTTTTCGGAGCGGGAGGGAGGAGGTAAAACAGTGAGGACTATTAGAAGGGCTTCATGCCATATGAAGAGCATGGCATCTAGCCATGCTGAGCTTGTGCTAAAAATTGCTTGGCATTTTTATGCGGGCCTGCGGTCGTAGTTGATGATACACTGAACAGAAACGCTTGGATGTATAAATACACCCACTCAGACCTGGCAGGGTTGAAAGGGTTAAAATCCACAGCGCTGACTTTACAGGATAATTTCTGATGCTCACTTCCTCAATAACTTATCCTCTGTGCTGATAGCATAGAAATGACTGTGTACCTTTACAAAGATGTCATTTTTTTTTAAGGGAGAGCAGGATAAGATTATTATAGTAAAATAAAGACCCATTCAGGGTTGACTGTATTAGACAAATATGTGCCCACCTTTGTGGTTTTTTATATATATCTGAATATATACAAAATTATATATAAAAATATATGAAAACATATATAAAATAAATTATATATATAAAAAATAAATTGCATATATAAGATAAAGAACCATTCAGGATTGAGTATGTTAGAGAAGTATGACCAATCTTTGTGGGTTTATATACATTTAACATATAAATATATGTTAAAATATAATTAAATAGATACAAAAATATTTTTTAATATATAAATGTATGTGTGTGTGTGCATACGTAGTGAACTTCTTTCCTAGCGATGGACCCACTCCCCAGCTGGCAGGTATAAGTAAGTCTGTCTTGGCTTTAGGGGAGCTATGTCTATTTATGCCCTTGGAGAATATGGTGGGATGCATTTTCAGTGCTATTCCTTCACTATAGGAAAAAAGTAGCTGGAAAAAAAACGCACTTTTTTAAAAGAGTACACAGCCTTTTTTACCGGAAACTGGTGACCTGACATTCATCAGGTTGCTGATATTCTCCTTAAGGGCTATAGCCACAGAGGGAATGAATTTTTCATGCCGAGGAAAGCCTTGGCACTTCCACGTTTTCTTTACATAAACATTTCTTAATTCCCTGCATATTGCTCTTACACCCTGCGCATATTCCTGCTGTTGCAGAGGGGCATCTCCTGGCTGAAAGCAGCCCTGGGAGAAGCAGAGCCCAGCAGACAAGGCTGAGAGGCAGTGCCGGCCCAGCCGGCTGCGGGAGCTGGCTTGCGGCATCCCATTTTTGGGGAAGGCTGGCCCCAGCTGCGGCCCAAGCGCGTCCCCCTGCTCCCCGCCCCGCACTCGCACGCCTCAGAGCAGCCTCGGAGGTCCTGAGCCCTGGTGAAGCTGTGCTTCCAGAGCTAAACCTTCAGCCCTCATGCCCTGCGCGGGGCTTGGATGAGGTGGGATCAGCGGGTGTTGAAGACGCCGTCTCGCAGCAGCGTCCCCAGGCTGGGCTGGGGTCTAGGCTCCCCCTGCGCAAAGCAGAGCGAGATGGGCACTTCCAGAGGGCAGAGCTGCTTTCCTCCGCGCGCTCACCCCGCGGATGGCAGGGTGGGCGAGGAGCCCTCCCCCTGCCTGTCTCACCCGCAGACTCTGAATGATTTGTTTGGAGTAGATGCCTGCCTTTTAAATAGCTAAAATGACATGAGGTAAAATCCATCCTAACAGAAAGAATTGCCTTCTGGCCGGGTGCGGTGGTCTCCTTGCACCTTTGGCTGTCAGAGGGTGGGAGGGAGACCAGTTTGCTGGGTCCAAAAGGATTTCACTCACCTCGGAGCAGGTCTTGCAGCGGGGTGAAGTAGAAGCAGGTCTAGGTGCCAGTGGAGACTCGGCCTGATGGTTCATCCATTGAACACCTACCCTTGGCAAAACGGTACGGACTGAGAGGAAGGAAGACGAAGCAGGGAAGAAAGAAAACCTCCAGTGCCAAGAGTGAGCTCAGAGCGAGGTCTCGGGTGCCTCGTCAAGAACACTCCCTCCATCTCTGCTTGCCTCCGTGTGCTCTGGCCAGGCCAGAGCATCACGATGGCCCAAGTGGCCTCTGGGGACAGGAGCTTTGCAGGGTGGATGGGGATGTCTTTGCAAGTCCACCCCGCCCTGCGGCTTTCTCCTTCGCAAGGCCTCTGTGTTGGTTTTTTTCCTCCTGTTTGCCAGAAGAAAAGTTAGTAATTCTGTCCAGGTAGAAAACTTCATTCAGTAGTGATATTAAGCCTTTCGGCAGCAGATGATTTCATTCAAAAAGAATAGCCACGAGCTCCAGAGAGATCCAAATTCCAGTGAACACAGACTTCTGATAGACATTAATTTTTCCCCCACCGCCTTTCTTTCCTGAGACGCGTGGGACCCCTTTAGCAGTTTCTTTGACAGGATGAGTGTTCTGGGCGGACAGGTTTTTTAGAATTTTCAAGTTTCTGAGCATGAGATCAAGTTTGTTATTTCCTTGATTTAAAAAAAAAAGAAAACAAAAGAAAAAGGAAAACACGCTAGAGGAAAATGTGTAGAGGGATGTGAGTTATACTGCATCTGTATCCTGCGGTCATGCTGCAATTGAAAAACATAAATCAGGTAAAAATGATGAAGTTGTGATGCTGGGAATTTTAGGCAATGTGTTCCTTTCGGTTCTCTTGCCCCTCTGTACTGTAAAAATTCCTTTTTTCTCCACTTAGAACTTCTGCCTGCACCAAGGGGTATTTGGTGCGGAGAGCAAGAGCAAAATACACAGCAGAAGTCCGCAGAGGGTGAAGCTTATGCAGAGAGATGATGAGATCTCCACTGCAGATGCCAGTGTAGGACTTTGCCCTTAAGATTCCCCATGCATGAGAGTCAGTGGAGCTGTACTAATAAACCATAGCTATTGGGTGATTTGGGGGGTTGCATGCAAGTTGTAGCTTTTAGTTTGTTTTTTTTTTTTTAATCTGTGACTGCCAGAAGACAGCAGGGGAGAATTGTTTGTGGGTCTGGGGCTAGAGCACTGTAAAAGAGCAAGTCTGTTAAACCCTTTAAACAGTTTTTGCTGATCATCTGCAACTCCCGTTGTCTTCGGTGGTTACCATGGGTGCTGAAGAGCTGCTGGAAGTCTCAGGCCCTAGTTACTGTTCATTCAAATGAATGCCGCTTAGTCCTTGAAGCTTCTTATTGGGAAAGCTTTTGAGAGGAGAGAGGATTACATGAAAGGGTGGCTCTTAGCTCCCTTGATGGGTATCCTGGGCCCTTTCAGGGTGAGACAGAGATCCAGAATGGTCCACTTGACAAAGAAGAGTGGCAGTGTAGTTCAGCGTTATGTATATATTTTCTCCATCAAAGATCATGAGCCATAGTTTGCTGCCTTTGGCATTAATCCACAGTAATCTTCCTGGCTCCAAAGGAATTATTCCAAAGATTTTGTGGTGTAACCGAGAACAGAAACTGGGCCAGACGCAAAGGACATAAAATCAGTACCATGATTCAGAGCTGGCATAACGGAGAAGACTGTGCATTTTGGGGTACCAGCAGAATAAACGGAGGAGCCTCCAGGCTCCAAAGGGGCTGTCTACCCTGGTATGCCAACATCATGTCGGACTGATGGGCACCGGGCTCATTAATGCAAGTAGGTCTCAGTCCGCTGCAAACACCCTCGCTCTTCTTGCATCTTCTCGTTGCATCTTTACATCCACTTGCATTTCCCATGATCTGTCACTGAAATCTCCCAAGAGCCACACACAGTCTGAAACATTTTCAGTGTGAGGCTTAGAGTTACAGCATCTGTTGGAGAGATGATCCTTTCCCCCAGCAAATGTCCCCAAGGAAATTTTCCTAGTCAAAGCCCCAGTGGAAACCGTAGGCTTGAACTGTATTCTATAGAATTTGACGGAATTCAGATGAAAACCAAATTAAGGCTCTACAGACTTCACTGGAGGGTGTCCACAGCTCTCGAAGTGAGCAAGTCAGTTCAAGAAACACAGGGTTGTTTCCTCCATTGCCCTGTCTTCGGGGGATCTGCCCAGCGTGAAAGGATGCTGATGCAGTCTCTGTTGGCCAACATCCATTCTCCATCTCCTCTCATGTTCCTCTTACTCCATCATGAACAGTGGTATTTGTGCAGGAATCTAGCTTTTTATTTGCCTGATAATGATAGCTCCAGATTTCTAGCTGGTTCTTTTCGCCGCTGGTTCTTGGGGTTGTTGCAGTGATCTCTTTGGGCTGCCCTGCTCAGACGAGTGACGGAAGCACTGGTTGTTAACATACCATGCATGCACCCAAACCAGGGTTATTGGGCCCCTTCACGTTCTGGCAAGAAGATCAGGACATTTGATATGTTGGTGGAGAATGCTGCAGCGAACAGCCTCCCATAATTCTCAGTGAGCATTTTGACTTATATTACTACACATCCGGTCCAGGGTATTATTTTCTGTGGGGCTGGCCTGCAGTCCCCATGCAGAGAGAGCTCATATTTGATCCGAGGGTAAGACTGAAGGAAGTACTCAGTAGTTCCTCTCCTACCAAGTCCTTTCCTGCTGCAGTTTATCTGCTTCGGACTCTCCAGACAGCCTCTTGAGAGTGGTTCAGTTTTATTTCAGTATGCTGGAAATAAGCTGAAATGAATGCACATTGACAACTGACAATTGTTTTCTGCTTTATTTTTTTCCCTGGGAGACTGTGTTTGTTCCAGTCGCTTTTTTTCTCTTCCTCTTTCTATATCTGTTATGGCTGATTTCCATTTCTTTCCTACTCCGGAGTCTCAGCAGGAAGGACAACAATTGGTGGCCTGGGGAGTATAAACCCAAATGTCTTTGAGTTATATATGCACATCTGGAAATGGGGTCTGATTCTGCACCACTGTCTTCACAGGTGCTGGCTGGGTGGAGGGGATAGGACTGATAGGAGGGCAAACCTTTGTCCTTTCGTAGTGACTGACCGAGGAGGAGTTAAAATCTCCTGGCAATTTGGAAAGGGTGGAGGGGAATCACTGTGTTTGGCCACTGATAAACCTTTGGTCAGATTTTAGGCTAGGAACTGCCATTGCGAACAGCATCTAGACAGTGCCCAGCTTGGGGCTTCAAAGGATGCTGTAAGAAGATGGCAGCAGGTAACCACGGGGAAATCCTCTTCCATATCATGCCTCATCTTGACCTTGAACAGGTATCAGTATGATCCTTGTGACTTGACATTTAATAAGTCTTTTGAAGTCTTGACACCATGAGCTACAGCAGCTCTGGAAAGCCTTGGTGTATAATGCTTTGTTGCGAAATATCAGAAGCATCTTCTAAAATAATTTGCTTAGGGCCAGTAGGGATTGGGTGCTTCAGTGCAGAAGCTTCCTGGTTATAAACCACGGATCTTCAAAGAGATTTTTACCAAGGTTTTTGCCTAGCAGTTGCTTTCAGTATGCATCGGCTGGCACATTAGGAAACTTCAAGTCTGCACATGAAAATACATTGAAGATTATTACTCTCTTACAGTGTAGCGATAAGTGAGAAAGTGGACTGGATGTCACTCTGTGAAGGTCTGTATTTCTAATCTTTCCACAGTTTGTTTTAGTTTGCAGAGGCCAACAGGGTTTCCACCTCTGAGATTACAAAACATTCTTGAATTTGCTCCTTTGAATTTGTTGCTAGAAATGAATTTGTGGCAGAAGCGTTCTTACGGAGCTCGTGAGTCTGTCATGGCGAGGGCATCATCTGGCCAGGGGAGGGGAAAGACATCATGAGAGAAAAGGAGACCGAGTTTGCTAATTCCACCTGGAAGAGGTCTGATTTGGGTGGAATGTTCGGGAAATGCAGGAAGGATTCACCTGTAAGGCCTGATCAGTAGGGCTGGGGTTTTATGATGAACTCTAAAGAGGAATGAGTGCGCTATTAGGAAGGTTATGCAGAGCGGGTGTCCGGTCCTACGGGTCTGGGAAACGTCTAGCCAGGTGGGAGTTAACAACTGAGTCCAGACTTCAGGACAGAGCGCCTTCACGATAGACTTAGACCTCATCCCTGATTTCTTCCTCCAAGCTTTAATGAAAATCAAAGTAATATTCTCTTCCGGTGGCCCTTGAGCTGGAAGCCCGGTGGTGCAGAGACTGTACAGCACCTTGCGCAATGCGGCTCCCCCTTCCTCCCCGTCCCCTTCTGCTATTGTAATACACCAGCTACAGCAACTGCATGCTCATCATTAGCCTCCAACAGACTTTAAAGAGACCAGTGACAGCTTCCTTCCTTGTAAATTCTTTCCCCAACCAACCTTTTTTTTTCTTCTACTTTTACAATTTTTAATGCAAAAAAAAAAGTAGCCCATTAACACCCCTGTGTAAAACTAACTCGCATTCTGGCCCGGGAACAGCACTCTCTTCCTTGCTATGTGGACAATTTCCTATATTGCCTGTGTAAGTCAAGCTTTAAGGTGCTTTTCCCCTTCCTACTTTGCTACAGTTTTTTTGGACAGCAAAATTTCTGGACACAACAGTCATTTTGTGCCAGCGGTGAACAAAACCTTTCATTTCATTAAACTGTGGCCCAGGATTACAACCAGCCATTTTGGGAACAGTGACTTTTAGGCACTGAAAAAAATAGAATCTGATACATTTTTAAGGACAGAAGGACAAACTAAAATGGTAGCTGTGCACATTGCATATTGAGTGGGCTCAGGAAACAGTGTAAGTGTTTCAAGATGACCATTGCTTTACAAGGTACCAAAGATAGCTCTTTATTAGAGCTCAGCTCCTAAAAGGGAGAAAAAGGTAGAAAGATAGATAACTGCCGTTGTGTATAGAAAAATGGCAAAGTGAAAGAAAAAGAATATTTTAGATATTTAGTTAGAAAATACTTTCCTTCCTCTCCCTCCTCAAATAGTTGATTTTTTGGCAAAAATAGCACCCAACATGTTTTGACTGAAATGGAAATATTTCAGTCTGGAAAGAAGTCATTGCAATTCCTCCTGGGAACTGCTGTTGGGAAACTTGGTGTCTCCAACCTGTTCCCTGTCCAGCGTGACTCCCTGCTAGCCCCGTGTCTCCCGCAGAACACCACAGTCCTCTCTTACGGCCGTGGAAGCTGTCGTGTCCCCTGGGAAATGCAGTCCGAAAGGAATTTGGTCCCCAGTGGACAACAGGAGTGTGGGACCCTGACACCGCCTACGCTGGCACTCAGGGTAAAAATATGGCTGTTTCAGGCATACAGCTCCTTTATGGAAAGAAAATGGTTTTTTATCAAGAAAAAACAATCGGGTTGTTAAATTCCCCCCCTCTCAGCTCTCGACTGAGACAGAGAAAGTGTTGATTCAGGTGAGAAGTATCTCAGACGGGGATGGCTTCTTAGTGTCTGTGCGGTGAGGGTCTGATGTTGGTGGGGTCCCTGCGAGCTACCGTGAGAATTTGCTGTGAGAAACCCCCATGCAGATCTAATCCCATGTCTCAGAGAGACATCCAGTTCTTCCCCCACCGAAGCAGGGAGAAACTGTGAAAGCAGCCATCTCTACATCCTCCAAAAAAGCCACAGAGAACATGATGTGGCATCACGTCATGGTATGTCCCTCCTCCTCCACCATAGCTCACAGATGCCCCACTGCAAAAAACCCTGAGGCTCTGCTATTTCTTGGGGAACTGGGCATTGATGGTGTTGGAGCTGAGGAAGAAGGAACCAGCCAACCCGTGCAGCAGCCTTTCATTAGGGAGGAGAGCTAAGGGCAAGGTCCATGCGTCACCTCCCTGCGGGTTGTCTTCTTGGAAGGGGAACGCGGTGGGGATGCAGCTTTGAGGTGTCATGCTGGTACTATTTCCGTGGGGATCGCTGTGCGAAGGTGGAGCATGACAGGAGCAGGCAGCTTAAAACCATGTCCTGGTGGGTCTGGGAGATCCTCTAGAACCTAGAAGATTTGAAGGTCACCCAAAAGGTTTGAAGGCCACCCCTGAGGTTTGAAGGCCATAGCTCTTGACCTTCCTGAAAAGCCACCAAAGCTGCCCTCCAGCAAGAGCTCCTGGGGTGGAAATGCTAGTGCTGGGTGTCCACAGGCAAAGAGGTCCTCTGAAGGCCACCGCATACCCTGGCGTCCATTGCTGTCCTGCGTATCTGAGGGATAAGCCTCTGCTTCCTCCCGGTCCACCTCTCCTTTGTTCCTCGTACACAGCCTGGACTTCAGTTCTGGGAAAAAGCTGCCTGGTCAGCCGGCCCAGGCGGGTGGAAAGCCATGCTCCTGCCGGCCCTGCCGAGGGGAGCTGCTGGGCTTCCAGGGGAAGAAACTCCACCTTTGGAATAGGCTCTCCTTGGCAAGCCACCAGTGCCCAGGGTTTGGAAAGCTTTTGTGGCACAATGAGAGACACATTTATTTGGTTTTGAGCTCCTGGGTGAGTTTCCCCTCCGTTACAGCTCGGTTGCTGATGTTTCTGGCAGCCACCACAGCAGTGGTTTGGATGAAAGCTCCCTGCTGTGAGTAGGTTTATATAATTGGTATTGTTAAATTTTGTAAAGAAGTTTTGAGTTGCTACAGTGATAGGTCCTCTCTAAGGGGCGTAATTGGAGATTCAGGGCTCCTCCTCCACATGTAAACGGCCAGGTGAGCCTGTTGATGGAATTTAAGGATCTGTCCTTGCTCCAGCATAATGATTTTGGGCAGGTGGGTAGGGTACCTCAAAGCCAGCTTGGTCCACTGGCTATAGCCTCAAAGAAGATGGAACCGGGGGTCTGGTTCATGGCTGCTCTAAGCCGGTGGCACTTTGCGGGGTGCTGTTGTACTACCTGATCTTTATGCATTTTAGCAAGCCCTTGGGTTTAGGAAGCACCCAGCTGTCTTGGAGACAGCCCAGGAGGAGGCTTGCACCTCACCTGAAGCCTCTGGGACCCCCTATTCAGCTTCAGTTCTCCCCGCTGCAGAGCAGGAATTGTCTTGTCCAGCCAAATTGCTGATGTGCTTGGAGAAGTATCTCCAAAACACACTGTAGGGTCTTGTAGGAGAGGGGATTTCCAGCCAGTGTTGGCAAAGCATCCCTGCTTCAAACCAGATTTCAGAGCAAGGGAATAAACCAGACTTTCCATTAGTGCTCACCCTCCTCGCCTGGCTCCACTGAGGCGGGTGGCTCTGGCGTGTGTCAGGTCTCGGTGATTTATTTATTTCTCTTTTCTGAGTGCTGTGGATTGGAGTTTGTTCTCTGGTCCAGGGATCCCCCATCCAGGACAACCAGGCTGGCAGAGCCTGCGGAAAAGGAATGGGGACAACTACCATAAGGGGAAAAAGCAGACCTAAATATTTAATCCATCTTCAAGTCAGCTTGGCAGAAATGAGGTTTTTATTTACGTACATGTACACATCTACATATACAATATAAACAGTAGATAATTTATAAATGCTATCATAATATGTAAATGCAAATCATGTGTGTTTTGCTATAACTGCATATATCTATTTTACGTATGGGTGTGAAATAGCAGTTGTGGTGCAAGAGGCACGAATCTAAAGGGAAAGATACTAAAAGGAAAGTGAAATAGAAAAGTGCTGCATGGATAAAGTGTGACAGGGCTGCAGTCTCCGGGGAGGGATGTCTCTGTTTCCCTGAAAGTCTAAACAAACACCATTACACTAATGTGCTGCCTTCATTTATTAATCCACTGATCTATTTATTAATTGATTGTTCTTCTGCCTTGTTTCTTTTTTTTTTTTTTTTTTTTTGCTTCTTTGCTTTTAGTAAAGAGTACCCAGTTGTTCCCAGGAGCACAGTGAGACAAAAAGTGTCCTCGAATCACAGCCCCTTCAGTGGTGAGACCAGGGTCCTTTCTGCCTCCTCCAACCTGGGTTCCCAGTACCAGTGCGAGAACGGGGTGTCGAGCACTTCCCAGGACCTGCTACCGCCTGCCAACCCCTACCCGATCTCCCAGGAGCACAGCCAGATCTACCACTGCACCAAGAGAAAAGGTCAGACCTTGGCTGCTCCCCACTCGGTGCTTTCTCCTTCCTAACACGGCTGTCAGTGCTGTTTTCCGATGTTTCCCCTTGATGAGCAGCCCCAGCCTGCTTTACGGTGACACGTCAGGATGAGCAAGGGATGAGGGTTGCGCGCTGGAGGCGGGCAGCTCCCCCAGGCTGGGCTGGGAAACCACTCACACCGGTGTCAGCCTAAAAGCCCACCTCTGCTGCGGGGCTGGGAGCGAGCTGTTCGGAGGGGTGGCAGTACCTTTCACCCACGTTGAATCCACATTCGGTGAGATAGCTGGTGCTGGAGATAACGATGACTTATCTGTCTCCATAGCCCCTCAGACAGGGTTAATCTCCAAGTGGAGATACCTTGACAGCTTGGATTTTGCACAGTCTTCAACTAAGAGTCTCACAGTTGGGAGACAGTTGTCTGTCCTCAGAAAGCGGTTCCGTTTAAATGCTCGGTCTAATGAATGGGGCGTGGGATTGAAAATCATGATATCCATGTTCGTTCCCCCCTGGTGCGACCGACCTGCTTTGACAGAGCTTGAGGGATCAAACTGTGAGGGCTTTACACTGACTGCTCAGCTCGTCCTGGCGTGAAGAGCCCCGTGATATCGATGGGATAATTGTTCTCAGGCAGGAGCGAGCGGTTTGCAGTCTCTCCCTTCCTCTCCCAAAGCAATGGGAACGCTTAGATGCAGAAACACTTGCAGGACTGAGACAGCAAAAGCCTCAGATCAGCTCCGCCCCAGAACAACACTCAGAAGAAAACAGGGAATTTCCAGGGCTGAATGCAACCCTCTGCGGTGGGCAGGAGATGGTTACTGCCTACCCCTGTTCCTCTTTCTCAGGATTTAGTCCACATTGCATGGGAAAAGCTAACAGGAGTCAGCATGCACCGTGGCATTTGAATGCACCAAGACTTTCTCCAGCCTGGTAGCCTCTCCCCACAGCAGACCCCTTCCTGCTTCCCTGCACAGTCCTATCAGTCAGCCACATGTCATTATTTTTAGTAACGTAACCCCTGGGGCGCTGGGATGTGCCGTGTAGACACACAGTCTAAGGTAGCGGATGCTGGGAAGTGCTGGCAGATGAGGCAGGAGGGGAGTGGAAATCTCTCTCACATCCTTGGTGAATCCCCTGAATGTTGCAGCATCAGTGTGTCATGTACAAGTATATAGGCAAAACAAAAAAAATTGAGAAATCTTAACATTTTCCTGAGACTGAGCTAAACAGTGGAAAACAGGCATCTTTTTCTGACCCCTCCAGCTGACCGGGTGACCCTCATGCTTATGCAGAGCGTATCAAAGCCGTGATTGGAAATGGCGATGCTAGACTTGAGCTAGCTGTAAGGTAGGGAATAAGGAGTTGCAGCGGCCTCCCAGAGTGCCCCCTAAGGTCAGAGGTGGGGTGCGTGGCCCTCGCTGCCCCCGTGCTGGTGTGGGCACTGTGGGTGCGAGGTGCTGGGACACAACTGGGTTGCTGCAAAGCCCCGCTGTTGGCAATGGAAAGGCAGGTCCCATTCGCCCCTGGCGTCCCTCAGCCTGCGATCCGTCCGCGGTGCTCCTTTGCCCTGGGAGCTGAGCTTTCACCGCTCCTCTTCCCCTTTGCAAAAACTAACCAAAACAAGCTGGCCCAAATGGCAACAAACCCTTTGGACAATCTCCGACTGCTGCGTGTCCCCGCACCGCAGGGCAATTCATCATTCGCCTCCACATTGTAACGTGATAAGGAATCAACAGAGGTTTCCTTCCAGTTTTGGGATTCCCGCTAAGTGGTGTCTCCATGGGTGGTTTCCCTCAATCCCCCAATTATCTCACTTCCTCTTATTGTCACAAAAGAGACGACTATCTGCCCTGTAATAAGCTCCCCGGCCCCTTTTGGCCTGCGTGGCCCTTGTGAAAGTGCAGGAGACTGGCAAAGCGAGTCCTTGTCTGTACAGCTGATGGCCCCTCATTATCTCCACGATGGCCTGAGTGGCACAAGCAGTTAAGGGCCTTTTATCAAAGCCGCCAAATGCTTTAATCAAAGAGAAGCAGTGTCCTGTCCGATACCACCGGCTTCTTCCGTGAAGCTGTACGTCTCAGGAGCCTGAGTCTCTGCTTTCCTCCCTGTGCCTTTTTCCCCCTCGCCATGCATCTAGTAAATCGAAAACAGCCACCAGGGCTTAAAGAAAAGAAACGCAACGTTAATGGGAAACAGAGAGCCAGGATAAGCTGCCAAGCAGCTCTTTGCAAAGTGAAATTAATTAAAAGAAAAAGTCACTAGAGATGAGCAATTCCGTTCAGATAAATCAGAACGTGATCCAAGGTTTCATCTCAAACCCAGACTGAGCATGGCACTTCCTTCTAGCACCGAGCAAGGATCTTCATTGAACTTGGGAAAATAATCTTACCTATAATATTCCTCTTTTTCTTCCTTTTCCAGCCTCTCCTTTCCAAGTGTAATGTTAAGCTTTCCCTCACAGCTCTCCTGCTTTCCTACTTTTCTGCATAATTTTCAACATGCCTCACCATCTAAGAAAACATGAAAGCAAGAGCGTGTTCACTCCTAATGCGCCTCTGTCCATTTTCTGGACTGGAAGTTTTATCAGTTTCATTGGATCATCAACTCCCCAAACACTGACTCCTCTTCAGTCGGTTTAGGATTTATCATCTCAAGCGGATCATTTCCTTTTCGCAAGGCTGGGGTTACGGATAAGTGCTCGCAGGGGCAGAGGGCAATTCAACTGGGTTTGAGACCAGCTGGTGTCTGTATCTTCTGTAGTCAATACCACCACTGTTTTCCAAGATAGTCTCTCAGATATGGCTCCTTCCAGCTTTGACATCTCATGATGTTTCTCTGTATCGTTTTTAATCAGGAGGTCAAGCCTTGGTTTAGGCTCAGTTAAGAACAGGTCTGTATTCGAGCAACTCAAAGGCACCTTATTCGACTTCTACTTCCTCGGTGACCCAAGACAAAGATTTAGCTCTGTGGTTGACAGTGTTGTTCTTAGCTGTCAAGTCAAGATGGATTCACTCTGGAGATCTGATACGGAGTTACATTAGGGGAGAGCAGCAAGGCTGCGAGGGGATGTTATCTCTGAATGCTCCTCTGTTTCAGGGAGGTGATGCTCTTCTGGGTGAGGCAGGAAGGAAGGACACATCCCAGAGCCCCGAATCTGGCAGCTCCTGGAGCGCAGGTGGGAGTGCGGGGTTGCAGCGTTGGGAATGACCCCAGTGTGGTGCAGCGGGGGGTCACTCCTCCAGGCACCTTCTGAACATGCTGAACGCTGGGGAATGGCAGTCCTCGAGGCAAGAATCATCCTGCGTTGTATCCCAGCTCCACACTGAGAGTTCTTATGGCTTTTCACAAGGTCACTGGTCTTGAGAGGATGGATTAACTCCGATCCTGTGTCTTACGAAGGAGTGGCTTCAGTTCTTGATGTGGATTTTTAGGCTGCAACAAAGACCAGTTAGAGCTTTGCCTTTTTTCTAGTTGTTCTCCACCTCTCCCTCTCTCATTGTTGTGCCTGGAGAAGACCAAAAGGGCTTACCAGCAGGCAGCTTGCTTTCTGTCTTTCCTTTTAGCCTCACGTCCCAATTAGGGCATTGGGGCTTGTTTTCCCTTGTGTTATCCTCTCCCTCAGACTTCCTGCGAACTAAAAAGCCATCCTTCTAAACCTCTGCTCCCTCCCAGCCTTACACAATCTCAGCCACTTGGCAGATTTCTGGGATGCTTGTGATGCTGAACAGGAGGCGACTGGAACAGCCTCTCCCTGGGGAGGTTATAAAAGTTGTCATGTTGGCACTCTGAGGGAGAAGAGGGACACGGCAGAATCCACCGGCTCCAACCAGCGAGGACCGTATCCTTCAGCCACCTAGCTTGGACACGACCCTGACTGTGGGGAAGAACATATCTTTCATCTCCTTCCTGCTCTGATGAGGTCGATGGAGATACAGCAATGCCTTTCCCCCTTCTCCTCAAGAACAGGCACTGGTGGGCTGGATAGATCTCTTCATTAACTGAACTGGTTTCTCCCTCCTCCCACCCAGCTTTTCTTTCACTCAGAGAATCTGTAGGACAGAAGTCAGGTGTGGGATGTCTTCTTGGAGAACACGCTGCTCGTCCTGGTGATGTTAGGAGATGCAAGGAGCTGGCCAAGGCTTGAGCTATGCCGCAGCCGGAGGTGTTTGCGGCTTGGGTAGATGCAGTGGAGCCCAGAGCAAGGTGACTGCTGGGGCACCAAGGATGAAGAAAAGCCTGCCTGAGTGGTGGGGAGATATTCAGGGGGCTGGTGTGTACCCAGCTTTTGCTCTCCAGCCACGTTATTTGTGGCACTGTAGTTTCAGGGGCTTAATATAAGCATCCTGCTTTCCCATCAGGAGGTGTCTCCTGTGCCTCTGCAGGCAGTGCTGGCAACTCGCCGCCTCTGGAAGAGGTTCCAGCTTTTGGTGTTGGATCGTCTCTGCCCCACAACCCTTTCTGTTGTGTTCCCCTGCAATGCAACGCAGCCATAATGCAAACCTTGCAACTGCTGAAATAACCAGCGTGTCATGTCCTGGAATGTATGTCTTATTTGCCCTTTAGGGATGCTCGTTTTGATCGAATCTGCCTTTTTCTTTTCTTCTTTGACAACCCTTGTCAGTCTTGCGCACTGGTATTGGCTATTCAGGCTCACGCTAGATTCGTACTAGAAACCAGGCTGGATAAAACAACAGTGTTAGTGATAATCACCCATTGTGTCTCCCTCGGAAAGTCGGGACAAGCCTACTGTAATGCCCTGGAAGGGTGCTTGAGCTTTAAAAACTAAAACAGTTGGGCCCCATTCTTCATTGTCTTCTGTCCTGGGGAGCTGATTGTCATGAATTGGAAAAGAGCTCTCTCGCTTTACACCAGGGGAAGAGGTGGGCCAGTGCACCCTGAAGTCCAGAGATTTTACATGTTTGTGTTTCATTCTGGACGGCCCTAATCTTGGAATTGGGAAAATTCCATTTAAAAAGCCATTTGTGTGGTATTTACAACCCAGCTGGAAGTAGTAAATACCGGAAATCTTGGAACTTCTTATGCTCTCGCTCAAGCTCCTTCATTAGATAGATCATCAAATTCCTTGTGAGGGAGCCAGTTTCCACCCCATTCTGCAGGCTCCGTTTTCCTTGGATCCGCTTCGGAGCAGCTTCTCCCAAGCGCTGGCAGCTTCCCCTGCTTGGCAGAACCTTGTGCTTTTTGAGGTTTGCGCAGTATCGAGGGGCTGGTCACAAGAGCTGATCGCCACCCCTGGCTTCCAAGAACAGCGATGAAAATGGAGGATGGTCAGCGTCTCCCAGGATGGTCAGCGTCCCCCAGAGGTGCCCTCCCAGGGCTCAGTGGCAACAGGAAAAGGACAGTGAAGTGCTATCAGGGAGTCAGCGTCAAGAATCAAACCCAGAGCGGACCAGAGAGTTATCTCCTATGTCCTGCTTACGCTGATGCTCAGGAGGCGAGAGGACCCTTCAGGGAGAGGATTATGGCCTTGAGACAGATGTCCAGGCTCCAGTGCAGGTGGGGATGAATTTAAACTGCAGCCTTCAGCATTGCGTGGGCGCTCTGTTCGACTTCTCCTCCTTGCCGTTCTCTTACTTGAAGATGTCCCCTTTCCACCCCCAGATCTGCTCCACACAACATGGGGATGCACTTCACCTGCTCTGTGCTGGCTCTGGTCTCCTCTGTGGGGAGTGGTGGGACAATGACAGATCAGACTAGAGAGCCTGGACCAGTGTAAATTCATCAGCTGGCGCTGGCCGAGGATCTCTGGTCTGCATCATCCCACCTGATGATGAAGGTGGACTATTCTCTTCCCTCTCCAGCACTCTGAGGTTACATAGACGGGAAAATCATCAGGAAGAAGGGCCAGAGGGCAGGCAGAAGCTGTTAGGGTAGGCTGTAATCCTTCGTTAGAGACTATGTCCTCTTTGGAGATGGGTATGGTGTCCTTACGCATCTTAAAATCGAGTGATGGTGTCCTTTCGACATACGATGTCAGTGAGCCTGGCTCTAGGGAGGCCAGCAGAGCGACTGCGAGAGCGTACAGAAGAAGACAGGGCACCTATAGGGTTTCCACCGAAATCTTCGTTGCTTTTGTTTTTCTGTCTTCACCTGCGATGAATTCTGGAAGCGGATCCATAACGCTGCGGCTCTGCCTGGCAGGGCTGCAGCAGGCAGTGAAACGTCTGGGCTGAACGGAAAAATCAGCAGCTTCAGGTTGTAAGTCAGGCACATTTTACACAACGGAAAAACAGAGTTTGACTGTTGTGTGTTGTATATTTAAAAAAATAAAAATAAAATAAACAGTCAAACCCCAAGCCAATGATTTCTAATGCCAGCAGAGTAATGCGGTTTAATGCTGAAAACTTTATTAGCAGAACAATGCTTCATTTTACAAGACTTTTTTTTTCCACCCTGGTGTTCTTATTACTCAGTGGTGGGTTAGGGATCCAAAACTTTTAGGCTGTCTGTAAAAGCTAGAGCTCAGGCTGTTCTTCCAGATGTACCTCCTGTGACAGACCCGTGCTCCGGAGGGAGCTTAGACCTGCTCTTGTCTTCAGGGGACTACATCCTCTCCGCTGCTCCGGTGTAAAATGAACCTGATCAGGATTAAGGAGAGCGACACGCTTTTGCATCTCTCTGCTTACTGTTTCAGCTGTTTTAAAGATGTGATTACATTGCTCGCTTATCCCATCCTACTTTCTGTCCTGATCTAAGAGAAGGCAGAGGAGGAAGCGAACTTGATTATCAGGGCTCTGCGTTGCTGGGACTAAGGAGCCAGGTTTTGCTGTTGCGGGGAAGAAAGCATGAAATGGGACTGCGGCTTCCCAGCTGAATTTGCGGGCAGCTGCTATTACAAAGTCAAAGGACACCAAGGGGAAATTCCCCATGGTGTGTATGTACCTCAGTACCTGACGTTTTCTGGGGCTGTTGGGCCAAGAAGACTAACTGCAGCAAGTTGTTCCAGCTGGACTTGGTAGACCCCTGAGCGGGAGTAATGGGTTATTCTACAAGCAGAGCGGGTGCAGCTTCCCCGAGAAAGCACGTGGCTGTTTCTAACAATAAGGGTAAGCCCATGTGCCTGTTTACAAGAAACAAAAGGCGCCTGCACTGTCCATCTGCACCTCCTGAAGGTGAGACATGGGCGCTCGTGTTGGAGCAACCCGGCAGCAACACCTGCGCTTTTGCAAGTGCTTCTTGGGGGGCAGATGCTTTTAGTCCTCTTTTTTGTGGAACTATTTTTTTTCCTTTGTAATTTGAGGGTGCAGCTCAAAACACGTTGGTTGAGTAAATTTGAAAAGGGCCGTTTCTTGCAGTATTCTTTCAAATTTTACCCCTTTTGAAAGGGTGCAGCCGAGACGGCTTTAAGGGAAGTGGGATGTTTTTCTGCCTGCACCAGAAATCTTGTTCTTGAGGCAGCAGCGAAGTTAATCTGAGTCAGAACAAGCTCCCCTCCCCTTGCCTCACTGTCCTTAAAATCTCTTGGTGAAGTGCTCGTCCCTGGGAACTTTGCCATCCATTCCAGCAGAACTGGATTTCATTTGATGACCGTGTGAATGAATAAATAAGTGCATATTCATTTATTCATTTTGCTTCACCCTAGAGGTTTCACCTAAATTGTTTATCTCCTTCCCTCTGTTGGTCTGGGATGCTGCAGGAAACAAAGGGCTCTGCAAGCTGAGCCTTGTTGTTTCTAGCTGTGAAATTTACTTTTCTTTTTTGTTACACTTGGCTCCAGCACACAGCGCACAGCCCTGCATGGATTTATGTGCCCAGCTCCCTTGGCATAGCTAAAGACCGGGGCTGTAAATCTCCAAATCTGATTGTCTCAACTCTGCCATCGCTGATGCTCTCCTGGGGGGATTTTTATTGTGATCTCCATTTTTGTCTCATTTATCTTGAAAATACATCACTGTAAGGGCTTTTACTTAACAGCGTCAGCTCTGAGCCTCTCAGCTGGGGGTGGGGACCTCTGGTAGGTGCACCGTGTCTGCAGGCAGATGTTACTCCTCTGGTCAAAGTGCTGGGAGCAGAAAGGAGACGAGGAGCTTGGCGGTGTGGGGGGGTGCAGGGGGTATCACCAGGCAAGCTAAGCCTCAGGATCCCTCCAGCCTCTTATAGCCTTGATTTTCCTCCCAGAGCTCGTAGCTAATCCCTTCCCCAGGCCAGCAGACGGGGCCAAGTACAAGCCTTGGTTGCGGCAAGATTGATTCAGATCGATTCCAAGGAAGGGATCTGGATTTACACTGACATAACTGAGAGGAGTGTCTGGATCAGCTCTGCGCAGACTGTGCCCTTGGTGAAATGAGGGAGGTTCAGCCGAGGGCACAGCATTGTTGTTCGCTACCAGGAGTTTTCTCTCCCAACAGATGAGGAATGTTCCACCACCGAGCATCCCTACAAGAAAACCTACATGGAAACTTCTCCGGCAGAAGAGGATCCTTTCTACAGGTCCAGTTACCCCCAGCAGCAGGGACTGAACACTTCATACAGGACTGAATCAGCCCAGCGCCAAGCATGTATGTATGCCAGCTCCGCTCCCCCCACGGACCCCGTGCCCAGCCTAGAAGACATCAGCTGTAACACGTGGCCGAGCGTGCCATCCTACAGCAGTTGCACAGTGTCTGCCATGCAGCCGATGGACAGGTTACCCTACCAGCATTTCTCTGCCCACTTCACCTCGGGGCCACTGATGCCCCGGCTCAGCAGCGTGGCCAACCATACCTCCCCCCAAATAGGAGATACCCATAGCATGTTTCAGCACCAAACCTCGGTTTCTCACCAACCCATTGTCCGGCAGTGTGGACCTCAAACTGGCATCCAGTCCCCCCCCAGCAGCTTACAGCCCGCAGAGTTCCTGTATTCCCACGGCGTGCCTCGAACCCTTTCGCCCCACCAGTACCACTCGGTCCACGGTGTGGGCATGGTGCCAGAGTGGAGCGAGAACAGCTAACAAGGCGGTCAGGAAAGTGCAAGAGCATTAGCCATGGGGAAAAAAAATATGGGAAAAGGAAAAAAAACACCCTGTCGATAACAAAAGCGAGAGTATTTTGCAAGACTCCTTTAACTGAATGTTCACCGATAGCACTCGAGAGGGACAGACACTGATTGAAACCACAGATGAAATAGTCATCGGCCTCGGTGTGACTTGCCCCCCCCCCCCTTTTTTCTTTTGTTTCAGAAGAAAAATCAACAGATCGGCACACTTCTCCCCTGCCACGGTCCCCACCCAGTTTGTGGTGTTGTCACCGCCAGCCCCGTGCCCTCATCCCCCCCGCCCCGCTCTTTTTGTTCTCCAAGGGACACCAAACCCCTGCTGCCTTTCTCAACACAGTCAGAGTGCTTGAACGAAAACAACTAGGATGTTACTTTTTTTTTTGTGGTGTTGATGTTGACGATGTTATATAATAAATAATAATATATATATTTTTTCTTTCAATTTTCTCAAAAAAAGACACCGGCCCTTTTTACCAAGGGTGGATTTTGGAGTGGTGTTTCTTTTTTTTTTTTTTCATTAGTATTATCATTGTTACTTTTCAACACAAAGAGGTTTTACGAACCCACAAATAAGAAAAGCAGGTACCTACCTCACCCAGGCGTTGTACCGCGAGTGAAATCACTCCCTGCAGGGTGCTGTGTTTCCTTACAAACGCCCCCAAAACACGTCTCTGCAAGAACAAGCCCCGTAAACTCAACTCCTTTCCCACCTGTGTGTAATTCTCTCGCTCTCCTTTCCTTCCCATCTCCTGGTCTTTCCCAATCCATCAGTTGTCTCTGATGGAAGCGCGGGGTATCTTTCAAACTTGAAAACATCCACAGCTTGTCTCCTGCCGAATTTTTACTGGCGCGTGGAAAGCGAGGCTCTGAGCCAGCTGCGAGGAGGGGGGGAAGTGGGGGGAGAGGATGCAGACAGCGAAAGGAAAAAGTTTGCTCATAAAAATGATGATGATGACGCTTGTTTGCAATCCTGGACTTTCATTTTATCGTGCATTCTCTTTCTTCCTCTCAAAAAAAAAAAAAAAGAAAAAGGGATACTGGTCTGGGTGTGTTAAGTGAGATACTAAGTAAACGTACTTAAAAGGAGCAGAAAATGATCATGAGAGGCTGGGAGTGGGGGAAGGCAAGAAGAGAAGAAAAAGCAAATGTTGTAAGTAAAAATGTCTACTGCAGAATTTTTCAGGTCTAAAATGTCCTGATACTATTTATTTATACATGGGAGTTCAACTAACTCGTAATATGTCAAAGCCAGCAAAGCAGCTGATTCAAAAGGGTTAATTTTTCTATTGAAATGGAAGTTTGCTTTCTTTTCTTCTTTTTTTTTTCCAAGCTGTGCACACTCTATATAATTTACATATATTTTTAATTAAAAGTAATTCTAATTAACAAAAGTGCTATACCTGTGTGTCAGCGACTGAGAATTTGGGTGTGAGTGTGTGGGAGGGATCATAGACAGGTATCCAAAGCCATGTCGCTAAGAAGAAAAAAATAATCCCTACCTAGCTACGCTTTCCTATTCTTATGTGCCAATTCGTGTCTAATAAATACCACGTGTTCTCAACGGCAAGGGACCTGCCCACCTATTTTTAATTTTTTTTTTTTGGGGGGGGGTTGGGGTGGTTTTTTTTGTTTCTTTCTGCTTCATGCCCGCGAGTGTGATTTTTATTGGCTTCTGGTGTACCACGGGTGGTACAGCATCCCAACAGGGAAGGCTGTTAGGCAGCCATGGGCTGACCTCGAGACGGCTGGGTGTTTGTCTGCTACAGAGCTGCCTGGGTCCCCCAGGTCCTTCCCACCCAACCCGTCCCCAAGGGACGTGCTCCCCTGGTGTCACTTTCCCGTCGAGGCAGATTTAGAAGCGACCTTGGGAATCCAGGTGGGTGCTGGGTGGCACTGGGAAGCTCTCATGGAGGTGGAGCTGCCCCCTGTCCCCAAGCAGATGGGGTCGGTGGGAGACGTCTGGCCCAGGGGAGATGTGGGGCCATGCCCCAGCCTCAGTGAAGGAGGGGAGGATGCTGGATGCTTTGCGGATTGGAAACCAGACGGGAAAAATCAGCTCCGGAGAAATAAAGAGACAGCATCCGAGAAGCCCAGCAGAAAGGTCTCCTCCACGTGGCTGGTGAGCCACGGCCACCCCAGGCAGCAGCGTGGCCAGGTCCTGGGAACGAACCGGGGAGGTGCCCCCAGCCTGCCCCACCGGCAGCTGCTCGTTGGCTGCAGCAGGAGCAGCACTGCCAGTGCATGGCCGGCAGCCGTGGTGGCCTCCTGGGCCACCTTCCCGAGGGACAGAAAGTGAGTAGGATTAGTAGAGCCCCTTCACAGGTGATGCTCCCACCTGGTTGTCCCACGGCAGGTGGGACCTGGGGGACGGTGTCTACTGGGGCTGTCCCAGCGCTGGCTACAACACAGCTTTCTTCCTTCGGCTGTCTCTGCTTTTACTGTCTTCTGCTTGCAACAGGGGGGTTTCATAAATGTTGGGTTAAACACAGCCAAAAGGTGATGCTGTGCTACCCGGGGAGCTTGCTCTGGGTATCAGCCACATTTGCAGGCAGAAGGAGATGTAGGCGTCATGTAACCCTTCTGCGGGCATGGCTGGGACCTCAAGTTGTACGCAAAGCTTGTTTGTCTTCATGGAGCCACCACCAAGGAATTACTCAAATGTTGCATTGCTCGGTAAATCACATGCTGTTTCTCCAGAATATGCAGTTGTCCAAGATTAATGACTGAGTAAATTGCATTTTGAGTTAAGGAATAAAAAAATTACACTGTATTTAGCTGTCAATTACATTGTACTTTCCAGGCTTCGTTATCCCACTGCTAATCATGTAATCATCTTATCACTATATCGTAATTTACGTGTAATTAAATGGCCAGTGGTTACTCTGTAAGTAAAGAGGTCTTACCAGTAATGCATGCCACGCATCTCAAAGAGTATTAAGGAAACTAAACCCACACGATAAATTATTTCTCAGGCTTCGGAAGGAAAGCCTCAAGCTTTCAACTTGACTAATTTCCTCTGAGTTCCTCGCATTATTTTTTCGGCTCTTCAGGGAGATGCGAAGGCTCTTTGGTGGAGTCTGCGATGCAGCTATGGGCTCCGATCGCTGGGTTTTGGCTACTGAAAAGGCAGGTAGCTCCCCGAGGACAGAGCCTCGTGGAGCCACGTTGAGGAGCAAGGAGGTCATCGGTGGCAGGAGGATGGACCTGCCACACCAGCAAAATCTGGGATGAAGGCAGAGGTGGGTGGGAGGATGCGATATAGCCTTCTCCTCCGCTTCCTGAAGAGTTTGTTGCTGCTGCTGCTTCAATATGGCATTTCTGGGCTTTAGCCGTGATGGAGCCCAGTGGTGCCGTATGAGCACAGCCTGCTCTTCCACTTGAATGAGTAGGACTGTGAGGAGTCAGATAGGACGTGAAAGAAAAAAGTGACTTGTTCAAAGGCCCATGGTGATTCCGAGCCTGGATGTGCCTGGTCTATGCTGAGCCTTGAGAAACAGCTTGTACTTCTTCCCAACTGGTCCAAAACAGTACCGGGAGCTGTCGAGGAGGAGGGTGTTCTCTTCCTTTGGTTGTGATTTTATGTTACAAAGAGCCTGAAGTGGTTTCCTTCATTTCTCCTCTTATGGACTCTTTCCTTAGCGGAGTACGGTAATGGTGATGCTAATAATAAACAAACAAACAAATTAGGGAAAAAATTATAGAGGAGTTACGGTCCTTGAAAGAATTGGACAAAAGAGTTTGCAGAATTCACCCTGTTCAGAGCTAAACTGGCAATTCATCCATAAGAGGCCTTGAAACTTGAGGAAGGCCATCCAGCATGGTACAAGGGACCGAACAGAGCCACCACCGGACTCTTTCCCTCCTTGCCTGCAAGTCCCAGGAGCCATAAAACGATCCTCAGCATTGCCTGGTGGGTTCCCAGCACTGTAGGCACCACTGAGGGTGCTGGGGGGGCGGGCTGGACCTGGGGTGCTTCTGCCATGGGCCTGGGGAGGTGGAAGAGTCCAGGGGAGCTGGACCTGCTGGGGGGCGGCGGGGGTGAACCGTGTCCCTGGACAAGGAGGGAGCTGGGCTCCAAAAGGAGCCCTGCAGAGCCAGTGGAGGAGGAGGGCTAGTGCGGTGGGCGGAGAAGGCAAGGGTGGCCCGTCCTCCTCCCCACGGGCAGGGGACCTGCTTACCTCAAACCCCTCCCTTTTGGTGAGGAGCCTCGGAACTAGCTTGCTGCTCTGGCAGCATGGAAAGCAGCCGTGAAACATCAGCAGGCAGAAGAAAAACAGGGCTTTACAGACGAACCGCAATAAATAAGCGCAGGCCGCGCAATTCCTTCAAGCGGCGAAGGGGAGAAAGAAACCTAACCTCTGCTAAAAACATCTTTTACAGAGGAAACGCGAATTCCCAGGCTGTGGCCACGTTTTTTCAGCTGCCTTCCTGGGCTCGAGTACTCCCTGCAGTTACCATGGCTCGTACCTGAGGAGGCTGCGGATGCCCTGAGCAGGCACACAGAGAGCTCTTTGCCCGTATCAGCTCGCCTCCAGGCCTTCAAGATTCAATAGCTAGGATGCTGGGTGGTTTTGGGAGGTGGCTTTTCCCTGCCGAGGTACCGGCTGGGATCAGCAGCTCCCAAACTTGTGTTGGTGAGGTTTTTCCCTAGGGACAAGTATGCCTGAGAGGGGCAAAGGCATCCCTCTCCTGCTCAGCGCTGCTCCGGGCTGTGCTTCCAGGGCAGAGCCAACCTCCCGAAAACAGCCTTTGTGCCTCGAGGGCTGAAGGAAAAAAATATCCCAAAGCCTCAGGATTGTTGCGCGTAAATCCTGCCCACAATATCATAGATTTTACGGTGCTGCCAACTCTGACAATTTTATGATGGGTCTCATGCGATTTGCAAAAGTGTTTTGTTTTGGTTTTTTTTTTCCCCTCTTAAAGTTTCCAGTTCCTGGAGTCCTGGACTCCCAACGGATT
>JAVKLA010000088.1:3283525-3351004 GCA_034782735.1 Sagittarius serpentarius
CAACAGGAGAAATATTTGTTTACATTTAGATTTTGCTCTTTTGAAATTTCAAAGGAAATTTTTCAACCTGAAGGCATTTCAGAGTGAAATACTGACATGTTTCACTTGGAGCCCACCACACCCGGCAGCTCCGATGTCTTCTACTTCCTTTGGTTGGTTGAAACAAATCCTACAGCCTCAGCGGCTGGTTCTGACTGTGCTTTGCTGTGGGTTTTGCAGGCTTTACCCTGCACCTGGGAGGACTCAGCTGCCGTAAAACATAGTTAAAAGTCAGCAAGTGTCTGCCATGGTTCCCCTACGTGATAAATAAAGGTGTTTAGGTGCGACGGCTCCTGCTGTCGATCAGAAGGGCCGGTGGTGAGGCAGTGCTGCTCGGTTGAGCACCCTGGCCAACTGTGCGGTTAGCATCGCCCCTCTCCTGGGAATACCTGGGCAATGCCCATCGCTGCCCATCCGCAGGAGGAGAGTCCTGAGGGGGGTCTGCAGCTGCCCCGAGTTAGGCAGCAGCAGCTGGAGACACCCCCCAAGGCTTCCCACCAGCATCACTTCTACCTGGATGAGCCCTCCCACCGCAGGGATTAAAGGCAGAGACAAAAGCAGGGCTGGGCTTTGCCGCGGAGGTTTTGCATTGGCAGCGCCTAGTGATACCGCCAGCTCAGCAGCCCTGCTGCTGTTGGGAGCACGTTTAAGCACGAGTAAGTAAAAAATGGGGATGGGATGAGGCGATGGAAATTGGTCCCTATGGATGGGGTTCTATGCAACCTGTGCAGTGCTCTCACTCAAGGGTGTATCATGTGCTACAAGTCGAGGGGGGTGTGTGTTGGCCTCTACTTAAGACCTAACAAATGACTCGTAATCTGCCTCAAGGCAAAAAATGTTGCTTGAATTATGAACAGAAAGTACAGCCCTGAACTGGACGGGGGAAGGGGCAGAAACCTGCTGGGGTGCATAGTGAGCTCTTTAATAGCAAGGGACTGAGGGCGCCAGTAGTACTTATATCCATAAACGCTGGTGTTGAGATGTTTCTGTTGCATAAGGGCAAACAAGTATATTATTATTTTTATTATCATGATGATAATAATATACTGCTGCTCTTCCTCTACTTCATGTGATCTGGCATGTGGAGAACACCATTACTAATGCGCGTCTGTATCACTGCGGGGCTTTGCGCTGTTGTGATATCCCCATCGCTGACTCCAGGCATCCCAGAGTCATCAATATTTCACTTCAGCTTTTACTGAGACGTGGGCTGTGATGAATCAGAAATTTGTTTGTTGTCCCTGGAGTTTTCAGGGGAACATTCTCATCAAAATGTAATGAGGTGGTCACGATGGAGTACTATTTCCTATTTTCCTGCTCTTGGTGTCTGGACTTCGAATACATCCTTTATGATCACATCCCTGGACCTGCTGGCTATGTTTCTGCTCGTACAGTTTAGGGTGCAGCTGATCTTTGCTGCAAGGTTGCACGGTTGACTCCTGATCAACTTCTTGTTCACCAGGACCCCCAGGTCCTTTTCTGCAAAGCTGCTTTCTAGCCCCAGCCTGTCCTGTTGCATGGGATGGTCCGAGCCAGAGGCAGGGCTTTGCCTTTGAACTTCATGAGGCTCCTGCCATCCCGCTTCTCCGGCTTGCCGGGATCCCGCTGAGTAGCAGCTCTGCTTTCCAGTGTATTGGCTGGTCCCTCAGTCTGGTATCACCTGTGAACTTGGGGAGAGTGTGCTCTGTCCCATCATGCTGGTTGTTAACATATTGAGATATTAAAAAGCATTGGTGCCAATACTGACCTTTGAGGGGTGCTGCTAGTAGCCAACCACCAGCTGGGCTTTCTGCTGCTAATGATCATCCTTTGCACCTGACGGTCTAGCCAATTTTCCACCCACCTTGTTGTCTACTTATCCAGTCTGTACCCTGTCAATTTGGACTTGGAGAATGCTATGGGAGACTGTCAAAGGCAGTTGCAGGTCCTGGTGTTCATCAGAAGCTTAGGCTGGGGCGTCCCCCAACATTTTCCATCTCAAGATGACTGCAGACCTGAGGGCGTCTGCATGCACCTTCTTTGTCAGAGCTTTTAATTAGAAATGCTGTGGCCCACTGAAACACAGGATAGTTTGTGTGGGGCAGGTATGTGGGGAAAGCAAGCCTAGCTGAAGCCTGGTTGAAAAGCTAGGTTAGCGTGATGGATTTGCTGCTGTTCAAGCAGTGTTGGCTACCCTGCCTGAGCCTGGCGTTTGGCATGCCCGGGCAGGGAGGGAGAGGTAATTCCAGACCCGGAGAGCTTTTAATTTAAGGCAGAGGGTCAATGGACCACGGATGGTCCGTGATGCTGTAAGCGGTCTGGAGCTGGTCAGTGAGTCATGAGAGCGTGTGCCTGTACGCAGACACTT
Organism: Sagittarius serpentarius; assembly: GCA_034782735.1. NCBI lineage: Eukaryota > Metazoa > Chordata > Aves > Accipitriformes > Sagittariidae > Sagittarius > Sagittarius serpentarius. The sequence continues at coordinate 3,285,912 of JAVKLA010000088.1, forward strand.
TAACAGCCTCACTGAGTGACAGGCACCAATATTACTATTGGGTCGATGCCAGTCAAGGTGATGATGACAAACCCAGCTTGGCAGTGACTGCAGCACTTGCCTACGTGGGGAGCAAATCATAAAACCCTGTTTTGGTTCATTTCCAAGTGTCCTACACTGAGATTGGGCAGCAAGGGAAGGAGGCAGCACTGCACGGCCAGGGGCACAGGCCACAGACGAGGCGACCTTGCACTGCTGGGTGACCTCAAAAACACTTTGCAAAGGAAATTAAATACCACTATTGGACCAATGTGGATAACGGCTTTTTTGGGGTGTATTTAACCAGCACCAAAACACTGCTTAGGCTTGCATGACATCATTTGCTTAGCTTACAAAGAAAAAATTGTACTTTTCCCTTCATTTTTAAACAAATCACCTGAAACAATAAAGTATGTTTCTGCGTAAAGCGTCTCCTAGAACAGGAAACATCAAAGCTGCTTAAGCTTTGACATAAAACATTGCTGCTGGGATGGGAGGTGAGGGTAGTTCTCATAGCGGTTGCTGAATCCTTTTGTAAGGGCAATTTGAGGTAATCTGCTTTTTCTGCTTGTGGAAAAAAGACAGTTCTCTCCTGATGTCACCCCACCATCCCAAAATGTTGCTCAGGTCTAATCACTGTTCAAAAGGAAAACGAAAAGTGGCGAAGTCAGGACTAGGAACCAGAAGGGCCACCTCATTCGTAGCTGTGCTATAGCATTAAAAAAAAAATAAAAAAAAACTAAATCTAAAAAAGTCTTACATATTTTCCTAATGTCTGTCTTCCAGACATGGTGGTTCAGTCTGTGCCAATATTTGAAGACCTTTGCCCTTAAGGAAGCGAGCTCTTGGTCTGAGCAGGATTATCACCATCCCAGGGTATTGCTGATCCTTATATGGGATTATTTTTAATGTTGGTTTGCTTGGATTTTACTCATATTTACACAGCTGTTAATAAAGTACAGGAAAGCTGCGTGTGAGATCTCCTTTCTCACCTGATTGCGGCAGCTCTTAGGACAACTTTAACGACTTGATCAGTTATTGATGGATGGGGCAAGAAGGCCCTCGGTTCATTAGCCGGGTCCAGTCTGTCGCGCTGTCTCCTGTTCCTGCCGGTTGGCAAACAGCAGCGGCCCTTCCCAGGAGGAGGAGAGGTGGCCCTGTGTCTGAGAGGTGCAGTTAGCTGAGATGTAAAGGTAGCTATATATAACCTAAATTAGGACTTAATCTGAAGCCAATTTTGGAGGCTTTGTGAGCCAGGAAAAGTTTAACAGGTACTATTTAAAGAGTGAATTTGCTTGAAAAACTCTTTAAGCTCAGTGTCTTCTTACTGAGGACCCTCAACAATATTCAACCTGATATTTTTAATTCTGTCTTTTTGTTGAAGGTGGTGGAGTTGCCGCTCATGAAGGTGAAAAGCTCCCAAGAGACAGCTGCAGTGATTTGTTTAGGCTCATCTCTTCAGGAAATTAAGCTATAACATACTCACAGGAGCAACTAGCCCCTAACCAGAAGGCTTTATCCATCAGTCTTGTCTGCAGTGGGGCTGCTATTGGGATTCCAGTAGGAATATTCCTGTAGACAGGTTACATATGTGCCCGTGCAGGGTTAGGCTGGAAAGAAGGTCTTGTGGTTTTTTTTGAGCTTGAGCCATCCTGATAAAGTTCAGTGTAGTGGAACTGCATTAATTGAATCCTGTGCTGTTGGGAGTCCGTCCTTCTGCAGGACAGATGAGTGGGGTAACTGGGGGGATAAGTTATTTCTACATTAATGACTATAGAAAGTACAGCCATCATCCAGACCTGGCTTTTGCAACTCATTAACTGCACTGCTCGGCATTTATTCAAGGATGTGATACTTGCCTGGAGAAGAGGGATGAACATTCAAGGCCAGGCTGGACGGGGCTCTGAGCAACCTGATCTAGTTGAAGGTTTCCCTGCTCACCGCAGGGGGGTTGGACTTGATGACCTTTGATGGTCCCTTCCAGCCCAAGCCATTCTATGATTCTATGAAATGACAGGGTAAAAAGAGTAAAGTGGCAAAACCAGGACACCCCCCTCCACCCCACCCCCCCGCCCCGCCCCAGACTCTACTAAAAACCAAGAAAACACTGCTTTATTCTCAGAGTTTGGAGTGACCCCAGCAGCCAGCAGTGCCGGCAGGGAGATGCTCCCTTGTATCTCAACCCTTCCGAAGCTGCCGTTCGTGGCAAGCAAGAAGCGTCTTGGCGACGCAGCCCTGAGCTGTCCTCTGCTCCCATTGCTCATACTAGTGCTGAAGGGCCTCTTTATTAGTGTCATTGATGACCACGGCCTTTCTGTTCAGTCTCTGCTAGAGTTCACGGTGTTCTCCCATGCTGGGAAGGAATCGGGCTGGGAGAGCTGGCAGTGCTTCCTCCCTGTCCGCCTCCTGGCTTTAGGTGGGATGGAAAAATCCTCAGGCTACCTGCCTCCATTTCTTGAAGCTAAGGAGAAGAGGGGAAATGGAGGAAAACCCCTTACATTGCTGTAATTTTTGAGACATAAAAGCTTTTCTTTGAGAGAAAATCCTTTTTTTTTTCCTTTTTCCTCCTCATGGCATTAGGGCTCAAGAAATTCCTTGGAAAATAATTTGTCAAGGCCCTGACTGATCAAAGACGTATATAAAAGGACCTTTTTTTTTAAAGGGGAAAAAATCCCCCTCCAAGCTCAGAATGAATTGGCAATTCATTTACCAACTGTCAGATAAAGTAGCTCAATCCCTATCACGTCTTTAGCTGGAGCTGTGGCCAGAAGGAAGCAATTCTCGGCCCACTGTGCGTACATGTTTGGGGTATGTTAGTGATTAGGGTATTCCTGCCTGGGGGATGCAGAAAGATATGACTCAGATTCGCAAAAGAGCCATAAATCTCCTTCCTTTTATTCAAAATGTGTGTTTTATAGCCGTTTCCTGGCCAATTTCTGCCTCGAATAAATATGTAACATATCTCTGTGTGTATAGTTTTTTAGGTCCAAGCGTTGGGCTCCCTCTCGAGAGTGAACTATCTGCTTGGGAAGAGTTTGGATGTTGTTCTCTGCTCTTCTTTCATTCCCAGAAAAATCCTTCACTGAGCCTTAACTGGCTGAGCGGTGTCCTGGTGGCACCTGCCCCTGTTCTCGTTCACCTGTGGTAGGGTGACCTGGAAAGGGACTGGGTGGGAGATAGGGTCTGAAGGGCCCCAAAAGGTCATCCAGGCCCCAAGGCAGGATCAACTAGATTGAAAACTGGAATTTTTGGTCCAAAGCCTCAGGCAGGATTTTGGTAATCCTAGCCATGAGCCAGGCCTCACGCAGCACTGGATTTGAATGTTGACAGCAAGTGAAGCTCAAAAGCTCAGCAGGTGCTCTGCTAACACCCTGTGACTGAGCTGATGCTCACCCAGGAGCTGAGCTAGCTGTAGTGTTGGAGCCCACCTGTTTCTGCCGCTGAAATCATGTCTAGTCACCAGTTTGTGGGTGACAGTATACCTCCCGCCCATGGTACCTGTGGGACTGGCTTTCCCCATCTCAAGAGCAGCAGCATCCATGCAGCTCTCCCCTCCTTATCCTCCCACCCCATATCCCTTCCAACCAGCTTGGTGTCTCCCAGTTTACTGCTCCCACATCCTCTCTTGCACCCCTGTTTCCCGAGGGTCATCTGTCTGGATGATGTAGAAAGGATAACGTAGACCTGAAGGAAAAGGCAGGCGGAGATGGACAGTGATGCAGGAGGAAGTAAAGGCAGGGATATTTCTCTGTTCTTAGGTCCTCATCATAGACTGCGCAAGTAGAAATGCCTAGTGGCTCTTAATTGTGTTATCTTTTCACACCGATGGGCTGTAATTCTTCACTGAAACCAGCTGGAGTGGCTGAGATGCTCACCATCAAGAGGCTGAATCATTTGCTCTTCTCCATGTTTAGCCAGAGCATGAGGCCCAGGAAGAAGGAAGAACAACAGGAACAACTTCCAACCCAAGCCGTTCTATGATTCTATGAACTCCGCTCTTGGAGAGCAGTATCACGAAGTTTTCCACCGGTGTTCTGCTCTTCCAAGTCATGCAGAAGGGTGATTCCCCTTGGTAAAATGACAGGAATACCCACCCTCTTTGCAAGGAAAGCAGTAAAAGTTCGGGGTCTGGCATTGCTGGTACTTTATTTTTAGCTCTTCCTTCTAATCCTTTAAGCCCGCAAGTTCCTTTCTCTTTCCTTTTCCCCTAAACCAGAAGCCGCGATCATTTGGCCCTGATTCAAAGTCTCGAGGCCAACAGCAAACCTCCCAGATCCCATGCCAGAGAAGTCTGGTAGGGGCCTAAGGTTTGTCTGGTAGAGGGCTCGATCTGAAAGCTGCTGAAGTTGGTGGGAATCTTACCACTAACCCTGAGGAGCTTTTTTTACCATGCCCTTAAACATACCCTGCCTATCTGGCAGTATCCTGAGTGTACACGTTATTTAAAAATAACACGCGTGGTTGCAAGAAACAGTCCCCAAAAGTTTCCTAAACTTTGGTCTAAGACTAGAAATGATCTCATATACACGATGTGGTACCTCGAATAGAGGATAAACCAAGGAAGGCATAGCAGATTAATAACTGGGGGATGATGGGAATATCTTCTAAAGGTAGATAGGAGCGGGCGACATCATTCACTGGAGTGAAATAGGTGTATGTACGTGTGCGTTGGATGCTCTCCAGGGGAAAGGCACTGTCGGGCTGCCCTTTGTCTGCTGCTCTTTGCTGCTTCTCAGTGATCTCTTTTAGATGAACGTGGGCTTCTCATGGCAGGTTTAGACCCTGCCATGAGCCATTCCCAACACGTGAGTAGTCCTGTGACTCCCAGTGCCAGGAGACATGTATTCCCTTGAATTACTTACCTCTTTACTATTGCTACTACCTCTGCATCAGGCGCTACTGCTACTGGTGTCATTTATTACCAGAGGAAATTAACTTCTGGGGACCTCCCAAGTGCTGGGGTCAGTAATCCTGTACTCGGGGGGACAGTTTGATGTCAAATCAAGAAACGGCAGACCTGAAACACTTCAGACAAACGTCTTGCAGCTCTGGCTGCAGCTTTTAGCTTAATTTCTTGCCCCACCCACTGTGGTATCTCCATTTAAGGCCCACTCATGTAAACATTTATAAGCGCATGATGGCTTTAACAATGATTCATCCTATTAAAGTCCAAGTGGCTACTCACAGGATGGTTTCCAGAACAAAGCAATAGATATAAAAAGGGCAGGGACCATGACTTTTCTGTGCTATCTCAAGTGGCTAACACTTCAGACACAACAGGCTCAATTTCAGAGGAGCTGGTCTCCCTTGGCTATACATTAAAGCTGCTTAGAAACATGATTTTTTTTTTCTTTTTTCCTCTAGGAAGTCCTTTGTGTTCGAACATCCCAGATAGGCTCAGGTTATTGGGACAGCCCAAGGTTTTCACGCAGATCCAATGATGGTTCAGAGCAAGGGTGTCATGTAAATGGTCCTGGGAGAAGGAAAGCGGGATGTGACTTTCTATGTACAGCAAGCTTTTATTACCAGCTGGGGTAGGGAGGGGAATCTAGTTGAGACCTGCCAACTTTTCATTTTTTGACCCAAACAGAGGGCTTCAGGGCAGTAATAGAGAGAGAACCGCTTTAAAAAGCTTTTTTTTCCCTGACTTGAGCCACTTACTGTGTTTTACCCAGCCCCAAAACGCAGCTGGTGGAAGGGCTGCGTTTGGGACGCGTCTGGTCCCCAGCTCAGCGCAGGCATTTGGGAAGCCGCTCGTGTGCATGTCGGAAGCGGTGGCCAACAGCGTCGGCAGCTCCCGGCTCTGCGTGGGGACTGCATGCTGCCCTGGAGAAGGCACTTAGCTCTCCAGGCTGCGTTCAAGCACTTCAAATACCACTGTGAAGTGGCCTGTGTACCCAGAACAGCTCTGTGCCCCCTAGTCTGGGAACCCCCGTTCTGGCTGGGAGAAGCAGGTTTAACTACCGCTGTGCTGCTGCAGACGTGCCAAGGGCAATGTCCCTACCTGGTGGTGTCACCCAGCATGTCTGCCCGTTGCAAGAGTTCTCCGGGAGCCTGACGGGAGGTAGGGAAAAGCCAGGCAGGATGGAGAAGGGGCAGCCCTGGACTATTTCTTGGCTCCTGTTTGTGAAAGACTGTCAAAGCTATCTCAGGAATGGGGATTTGTTTTGATGCCACCTTGTGCATTTAGGCAGAGAACCTCAGAGGGATTTTGGGGGACGTCTATGTGGTCATTTGCAAGCAGACATGACCTTCTCTGCCCACACCCTCGGCTGGCTGGATGTCAGCCAGCTCCGCACTGGAAGGCATGTAGCTTTGTCAGTGTGGTGCTAAGCCTGAGCTGTTACCAAAAATAGGAATTAAAAATGCATTCAGTGCTTTTTTTACATGATTTTTTAAAAATGAGAAGTAGTAGAGGTTTTACTAGCAAACAGTATGTTTTTCATGTGAGACTTAGATGAAAGCCAAAAAAAACCCCACAACAAACCACCCAGTTGTCCAAAACTGAAGCTATGGTAAAATTAATCTTTTTCATTACAAGATGATTCAATGCAGAGAAATGTTTCACTTTTTTTAATGATTTATCAACTGTCTTCAAATATACCAGGCAATTTAAGTTAAAAAACTATCATTCTGTTGAAAAATTACATTTTTCTCTTGAAAAAAATGTTTCAAGAGAAAAAACCTTTCTCTGGGTACTAGGAAAGGGCTCCTGGAGACATGTACCTTCATGCCATGGTGATAGGGGAAAGGAATGAAGTGGGCTGATTTTATTTTTTTATAGATATACATATATATACACATACACACATATATAGTACTTGTAAGGTGTCTATAAAATATTTCTATTCTGCTTGATTGGTGGGCAACCAAACACTGAGGTAGAGATGCCAACATAATATCTTTGTGGTAGTTACAACCTCATCAGACATTTGAAGAAGGTATCTATGGATCGTTGAGACTCCTGCAAAAAGAAAAGTGGTAGCAGGATGTTACCAGGGAGAAAACACAAAAGCCAAAGACCCTGAGCATGGCCAGGCAGTTGCTTTAAAAAAAAAAAAAAATCAGTTACCAGGAAAAGCCTCAAGATGATTGTGGTAAGGTTGAGTGAGGGAACACCTGGGGAAGATTGATTAAGAGATGGCCAATGTGTGTGTGTGATTTACGAGGAGTGGTCCTGGCTTTAGTAGGAGTTCTTTGGAGATATTGCTGCTATGGTGCAGGACAAAAAAAACGCCTGGATGCAATATAGTTAGTGGATTGTCAAACATCACTTGATAAGGTTCCACAAGTGAGATTATTAGCTTAGCAAGGGAGAAACAGAAGATGAGGTCAAATAAGCCAAGGGGCAGAAACATGTTTCAAGAAACTCGCTTCAAGAAACTCTAATTCTCCCTATGCATCCAACTCAATGTGTACATGTATGTGTGTGTGTATATATATCCGTCTGTCTGCCTGTCCATCTAGCTATTTACTTCAGCTAACATCAGTCACTTCTCCTCCTCCTTCCTGGCAGCTGGGAGCAATTCAGCGTGGTGGAGGGATGGCTGCTTTGGCTGGGAGAAGATTATTTCAGGGACTCCCAGGGTGCCCCTTTGGAGTTGAGTTTTCTCATGCTAGGAGAGGGACTGTTCTCCTGTGTGTTGGCTGATGGAGCTGAAATCAGGGGGATGGTGTTCTGAGATACAGCAACTGGTGAGCAGCCCTTTGGGCTCTGGGCAGCGGGCACGTTGGCTGGGAATCACGCAGCGAAGCTGGGTACAGCCTGGGGGCCTGTACTCCAGTGAGTGTGGGTTCAGCGCCTCTCTCCTCTAGTCCACCGTGGCTTTGTAGGTCTCCCTAGGTGCCCACCCAGGCTGGCTCCCCTTGGAGTAAATGCAATGGCAGAAATTAATTGGAAATGAAAGAAAGTACAGCTGGGCTGTACTCTCATCCCATCTCTGCTCCCCTCCATCTCCTGAGGGGCTTCCACCTCCTCCTTTTTCTCTTCCACTACCATCATTTTGACCAGTTGTCTGTCCAGAGTCTCTGAAAAGTTACCCAATGCAGGGGTGAGCATCACGCTCGTTGGCACCAGCCCTTCCCTTTGAATGTAAGCCACAGAGCTCCCAGGGAAATGATGGCCACAAGTGGAAAACCACAGCTCTGATAAATCCATCCCTCCTCTTTTAAGTGCTTACACTCTGTCCAAGGCACTGAAGCCTCCATTTTAAGATCTGATGAATAAGTAGACCATGTCTGAAAGATGGCTAAATGAATACGCAGTGTTTTCCAGCTGGATAAAGACAGGGGAGCAGATAAGAGAAGTTGGATAACTTTGGCTTTTGGTGTGAGCAATGACCTCAAGCTATGTGTTATTAATGCTGGCAAAATGAAGGAGTTTGAGCATCCCTGGAGCTTGTGATGCCTGAGGGTCTGGAATATGCAGCCCTATATATACACCGACTTTTGAATGCATCAGTAGAGTTTTCTGTAATGTAATCTTTGGGTTTGTTTTTCTGTCATTTTGAATTCTCTAGGGAGTACCCATGACTGGGCTGTGTTCCCTCTCCTTTGATAAGGTTGTAGCTTTTGGAATGTCACATTTGGTGGTGAAGCTTTGAAAGATGTGTCCGAAAGGGAGTGAGGCAGAGAGGCAGGCAGCTTTATGGACTTTGCTTCTGCTCTCACTAGAGACAAGGTACCAAGATGCTTCTTTCTGTTCTGCTCTCCAGACCCTAAATACCAAGATCTCTTTCATTCCTGTTCAATAGTCACTCTTCGTGGCACAAAAAAGTGCACTTCTGAAACCATACAATGAGACGTCAGAATGCTTTCGAGGTCATATCAGGAAGCTAGACTATTACAATGAAAGAGAAAGGAGGAAGGCATAAAGTCTTCTCATAAACCATAGAAATCTTTTGATGCCTTCAGATCTAAAGCTACAGCGGGGTAAAAACCACAGCTAGAAAAAGCATATGGGACACGGGGGTTCCCTGAAAGGAGGAATCAGCTGGGAACTTAGACAAGATACAGTTGTGGCATCACCTTGGGAGAGAGACAGTACTCAAAACAATGACTGCTTTTGCTTGTGGTTGTAAGCAAGGATGTTAGTATCCTATGGACTGGGGCTATCGAGACAAGTCCACATCCAAAGCGTACTCTTTGGCAGGGGGACCTAGACCCTTAAACTGAGGTTTTCCAAATTAGGGAGGAACTGAGCAGGGTAAATGGCTCATACTGGCATGGTGGAGGAGGTTCAGAGTCAGTGGAGCCGCTGTCTGGCCATTAGTAAAAAGGAAATTCCAGACAAAGGTCTTCCCTAACAGGGCAGTAAAGTGATGGACGCAGTTGCCAAGAAGGCCACAAAGGCTGTATATGCTTTTAAGACCCAGCTAGACATTTTTTATAGAAAAAGAACTGTGTGTGGGGAGCTTGGAGGGAAAGGAGTGAAAGTAAGTGGGGAGGGGGACTGGATGCAGTCAGTGGGAACAGGGATGTGTTTTGAGGCTCGCAGCCCTTTTTGAGAACTGCCTGTAGGACTGTCTCCTGTGGTCTGTCCCCTGACCTCCCTAATGCCAGCCTTCCGAAAGGAGCTCTTCCAGAAAATTCCCACTCCGGTTTGTTGTGTATGAGGCTGCCTTGAACCAAGACCTGGGGAGAGCAGGTCCAAACGGAGCAGAGCCCATAAGCTTTTCTGGGGAAATGTGCCTGTGAGCTGTATCTTGTACTTGTGCCCAGCTGACGCATGTTCCTACAAGCACCATAATCGTCAACCTGCTGAAAAAGCTGCTAAACCACCAAAATATACTTGGGAGCCTTTACCTTGCATAGACTGTACCAGCACTTGCAATACCCTGGCAAGTCTAGCGTCTGTCACTGTTCCATGGCAGAATGGGATGGCTGGCAGTGTAACCCCATCCCCACATATGCTTTCCTTGAAAATTAACTCTATCCCAGCAAAAACCAGCACAGGGAGAAAACTTTACCTCTCAGAGAAATCAGCTGTTCTTTCAGTCAGGGCTGGGAGTCCTCCTCATCTAATTTTAGCAATTTTTTAGGCATCAAATCTAAGCTACCCATCCAGGCTTCTCTTTAAGCAACACGTGTGTCCTTTGGCTCCTAGAGACACTGCAGGTCAGTACCACAGCAAAAGTACAGATAAAGCACATGGTTGTAGGGATGCCCCAGCAGTGCGAGACAACGCGCTGGCTTTGGGTGAGGACATGGCATTGGCACAGAGTCAGATTTCTGTTCTGAGCCTCTTGTATGCCTAGACAGAAAGATAAACAGAAATGGGAAACAGTGGCTGGATCAACAGAAATGCAGCTTCTATTTTGATATTTGCTGTTGTTGGCGGTTACATTCTTTTAAAGCAGAGACAAAGTCAACAACAACACTATAATAATCACAGCAACAACAACAAAAAATCCCCACTAGGCCTGTTTCCGAGCTCATGCTTTGGCATGGACTGTCTGCTGCTTGCTTCTTGTGTTATAGCGCTGCTTGGAAGCGATAAGAAGCACACAACCTCCTGTACTTTAAAGTGCACTAGAAATAGAAAGAGAGATACAGTGCTACAAAAGGAAACCGACTGGCTTCAGGCTTTCCCCAGGGCTGACTTTGCGGCTCAGCACCCAGGAGCCTGATGTAGCATTGCAAATCGAGAACAAATTTTCCGTTCTCTTTGACGGGCAGTAGGTCAATCTGCTAGTCAAAACTGCAACATCTCTGCTTTAACCAAATTTGCTGGGATCAAGGCATCGGTGCGGTAAATGGCACATACACCATTGACACAACCGTGCTTGGGCTGGAGCCCTTTGGTCCAGGACCTCCTTTTCATTTTAGGTGTAAGGCAGCTGTGGACTTACCAGTGTTAGGAAAATGATGGATTCTTTGGCAGAAAGTTCCATGGATCACCCAAGTATGATGATTAAAAAGAAAAAAAAGACAACCTCCTCCCCCTGTCTGGAAGGGAGGAGCTTTGAGTGGCTTGTGGCTCATCAGATGTGGCCCCTCTTGGCCTCCTATAGTTCTTCACTGAGTCTGTTGCCTTTAACTGTTCATCCCACAGATGGCAAATCCCTTCCAAACCAACATCTACAGAGACTAGCAAGCATGCTAGGCAATGGAGTGGGGAACTTTTCCAGCAGATATGGGCTTGGGCTTGCAAGACCACTGGAGAGTGCCAGACTCTCTGGTTTCCCTGTACTTGGTGAGGTACGCAGGAGAGGGAGATGGCCTCTGTAAAGCCAAGAACTGTGCCCAAAGACCAGCCTTGGGGAGCATTTCTATTTCACCAAGTCTTAGACCAGTGAAAAACCGTAATACTTAACATCAAACGTTTGTTTAGATCTCTTGAACTCAAGGGACCATCCAGCCTTTGGCCACAAGATAAGTGAAGGTGAGATCATGGTGTTTGCTTGCACAAGCTGGCAACTAAGTTCAAACAATCTCTGACACTGGGCACGGGCTGAGCTCGCACTACTGCGTCTTCACCAGCACTGTTCTTGTGCTTGATCTAGCACATGCTCACTGTGCATTTTCATTTTTTGGCAGTGACTTTAGTTATGCGCCTGCTCAACTATTTCACAGAGGCGGACCCAGGAGATCAATAGCTGCATGAGAATACCTAATCCCCATTTTCCACCCCACTGATGCATATGTTCTTCTACCCTCCAAACCGAACATTTCAGCATGCAAGAAGATGAGGACTGCTTTCCATGGATAGTTTTGCTCTCTTCTTAAAGAAGAGACCTGGGAAACTCTGTGGAAACTTTCTCGCTGGCACAAGTGAATTGAGAGAAAGAAAACATTGCTTCAGAGTCACAAAGTGAAATGTGTTTTTCTTCTTGCGTTCGGAGATGAACATGAAAGGCAATACATGAGACGAAGGGGAATGGATGTCTGTAGAAACCACACCAAAAAAAAAAAGCTTTCTAGGACCTGGCTCCAATCTTGCTGCAATTGGATTAATCACTGGTTTACAATCTGGATGTTCACAAGTCATGCACGATCAGCTCCTCTGCAAAACGGGCCATATACTGTGGGACAGGGGAAGGGGGTCTATCGATGAAATTCACTGTTGGACAGGCCAACAAATAGGCAACTGGTGTTTGATTGGAATTAGTTCAGTCTGGATCTGAGTCTTCTAATCTCTGCTAAAATCCTAGCCTCGTGCTTCTTCTTGTGCCCCTCCCCAGCTCCAGGAGGGGGGAATAAAATAAAAGGAAGTGGTTGAAAAAGTCTTTAAAGAGGAAATTCTTGTCTAATTCTAGGTCATGGCAGGGGCCGTGTTCTGCACTGGGAGGTGATAGAATCCACCACGACTGGAAAAGACATTGGCCATTTCAAATCTAGCACTAAAGACTTCCTCCCATCTGGCCCTGAAAAGGGAGAAAAAGCGAAGTGTTTTTGTGCATGGAAAGGGTGGCTTGTTACAGGGGAGGAATCATGTCCTGGCTGCCTGGGGAGGCAGGATGTTGAGCTCGGAAGGCCAAGCATTTATTTTGGAAAAGCAAGCTCCAGATTTCTCATCTGCACATGGACATGCTTCACCTGCCTCTCCTCCTCTAGCCCCTTCCTCTCTCGTGCCTTTCCAGCCAGCGTTCCTGGGAGGAAGAGGAGCCGCACTCCCAGCTCTCCTTGTGGCCCTGTCCCCCGCGGGACACGGTGTCACTCTGTCACCTGTTGGCAGCAAAGCTCCCGGCAGAGGAGGGTGAAGCTGGAGGCTGGTTTCCTCTTCCCAAACTCGTTGCGGCGCTGCCCTGCCGGGAAGCCTGGGCTGCTTCGGTTTCCCACACCTCAGCTTGCTCACTCCTTCCGTGAGTTTCCAAAGCACTTTGCGAGAAGCCAGAACACCTGCTCTGTGAACTCAGATCCTTGGGGGAAGTTGGCAGAGATGCTCCTCCTGGACTGGTATGATTTTTTAAAAAATTGTAGGTAGATACGATTCCTTCTTTCTCTCCTGAAGCGTCTGGCACGCTGCTTCTTTAGTTACCTCTTCTTTCCCCCTTGCCAACACTATCATCTCTCCCTCTGCCTTTTCCCTTACTGCATTTTAACTGCAGAAGCAGCAGTAGATTACCTGTATCAGATGTGTCAATTTGAGCCCTCTCTCCTGGCTCCATGAGCACGCCATCTCACAGCCAGCAGTCACGTCTTGCCCCCAGGAGCTGCATGCTGTCTACCAGCCAATGTCACTTACAGAGCTCTGCTCTTCCCGCTGGATGAATAACGGCATCGCTTGGCTGTGCCAGCTCTCATTTCTGCCCAACGCAACTGTCTGAAGTCAGTCCAGGAGTCTGATCTTGAATTAGAGAATGACAGCGAGGACTTAATCTCATGTACAATTAGTGGTCAAGACTCAGCTCTAGAGATACAAGCAAAGAGATGCAGCCTCTGCTGTTTGCTTTTTCAGCAACAGTCCAATAATTCTCTAAATCCAAACTTTGGATAGCTCGGCTATTATTTTGGAAAGGGGAACAAAAATAACATAACTAAGCCTGTTGCAGCCCCTTGAAGTGGACTCAAATGGAAATAAAAGCCCTTTGCGGAGTGAGCTTTGGACTGATTTTTCATTTCATGTCCAAAAACTACTTGGAAAGACCATGTCGGCCAAAGGCCAGGGGCAGAGTCTGCGTACCTGTGCTGCTGTCCAGATGGAGAAGAGAAAGAACAGATGCATCGAGATGAAGAGAAGGATTTCAGAATGTGTTTTCAAAGCCTCCTGTTCGCTGAAAGGGCTGGAAAGCGATTTAGAAAACATATCTAGGGTTTCCTTGGAACATAAGGAAAAAATTGACTTGGACAGTGCTAACATAGTGCCTTTCCAGCCTTACCACAGCGGGGAAATGTCATTTGCTTGCTAGGAACTCAACCCAAACTTTCCCTTGGGTCAGCTGCCTCTCTGTACTGAACAGGCTGGTGTAGGAGGAGACAAGCACATGGGAAGTTGAATGAGACTTTTAAAATATTTGGCCTTCCTATAATGGAGGTTAAAGTTGGCAAACGGTTTGGTATTTTTTTTCCTATGACTTTGCCCAAGTGTCCAAAGAGATCTGTGATCGTAGTGCTCTCACAGGTTCGTTAGTTAGAAGCAAAAAGAAGCAAAATTCTTTGACGGGCCCAGATTTGGCTATTTGCAGAGAGGGCTGACTGAGGCTCCCACCCAAACAGGGAGGTTGAGTAGTTACACCCGCCTTGGGTGGTGTGGTGTGCTCTGTTGGATGGTACAAGTGGGCTCTTGCTTTCTAGTCCTTCAATGAATCTACACCATCTCTACCCAAGCTGTCCTCTGCCAGTAACCTCGGTGTCTTTATGGCCGTGGGCAGATCTTCCACCTTCGACCGCAGAGGACGTGGTTCTGCCTAGCTCCCTTGTCCCTGGATTCGTGCAAGCATGGATGGATAAATGAAAACTGTGCACCCACATCTCGCACAAGGCAGGCAGGAGATGCAGAGAACCAGCACTTTCCTGCCCCTGTTGCAGAATCAGTGCGGCTTCAGCTCCTGGCAACCAGCTACTTTGGACCCTGGACATGGAAACTGGACTCCTTCCCTCTTCTCAATCTTTTAGACGTATTTGTTTTTCCGCTACAAAGAGAGAAATTTTGAAAAATGGGGATTCATGTGTTTCTTTTTCTACTATGTTAACTGTAGGCACAGAAAAAGAAAAAGCAGACATCTAGACTAGTATCAGCAATGATTTCCATGGAAACCATGGGTTTTTTTAGCTCCTCTGGAGACGGATGGTGATGTATGTTCACTAAAGGTGAAGTTCTGACAGCTGGAGCTAATGCTGAAACCAGTAGATCTAACGTGGAAATCAATGTGGGACTAATGTCAGGCTTGATGGAAAAACATGGTGCTCACAGCGAAATGCTCTCTGAGGCCGGTCGTACAAATCGGGTAAAACCAGTATGGAAGAGAACATCAAACTTGACCAAGAATAACCAAATGGAGGGCTAATGTCCAATCTCAGATATATGGACACCGGGCCCTGCTTTCTGTTTATAGTATTGCTTTACAACCTTCTGGCAGCATTCCTTAGCCTAAAAGTCGTATTCAATTCCCTTCACACTGAAGGTCGATGTATTCCACCACTGTGGACTAAGTTTTGGGATAACAGAGAACTAGTCTTAACATGTCCAGAAACCACATACAATGAGAAAAGCAGAACTGACAAGTGTAAAAAGTCTATTTTTACAGAGCCCAATGATGTATTTGAGCTGCAGCAAGATGTCAAATGCAATGCAGACTGAATTGATCCAGACGCTAGCCTTTGTTGTGGGAAATTATGGAAGTTCCTCACCTCCTTTAAAGAGACCCTGAGGAAGAAGCGCTGAGGTCTAAGACCCAGGTCTTGCACCATATTTAGTCTCTAAGTTTTGCTGTGATTCTTCTCTGAATGTGGATTTAGGGACTTCGTCCTTCACTTTCAGCTTACCTAAGATGTGTAAATCGCTATATGCCCGAATCTCCTAAAAAAAACCAAACCACAAAACAAACGTGCATCCTACATCACTGATATCCAAAAGTTTCTAAGCTTGAATGTCTAATGAGGAAAGACCTATGCCTTGGACGTAGAGCTGGAAGCAACAGTTAAACAGAAAAAGGGACTGCTGCCTTGGAGAGAGAGCACAGGGCAAGAGCAGGAGAGATCTTACTCTTGCTCACTGGGGCTCCCCAGCAGAGCTATGGACGTGTAAATTGGGGCTTGCGGTGGCCATTCCTGCTCTCTGCCCCAGGGCTGGTTGTGGCTACAGGGTCTCCTGAAATGTCTTGGAGAGTAGTCTTGGCAATGCAGGAAAGCTGCCTTCTGGCATTACTGGTGTGTCGACGTGACCTGACTGAGGAATCTGGAGCTAGAGTTCAAACCAGTCTTGCCATCTTCTGAACAGCTAGGCTAGCGGTGATCTTGGAGGACTGCGCTTCTGTCACCACTAATCTAGAGAGCCTGGCTTTGATGGGCTCACAATCTACTTGCCGTGACTGTGCTAACTGGTAGCCTGTGCTAAAAAACAGGGGCTGGAATAAACCCTGAGTATGATGCATGGGAGAGAGAAAATTCCTCAGCTAGGTGCACAGCAGTGGTAGACTCATGCATGGAAGATCTGTGCCTGAAAAACTGTCTGTCTTCAGCTGTCATCTAGCTTAATAAAGGCAGGCTGGAGAGGGAATAGCTTTTCTTACCTCCTTAGAGCATCGCAGCTACACCAGCACTACAGCAAAACTGGATCAATATGCAGAGAGGGAGAAAAAGTTGTCTCTTTAGAGAGACAAGCAGACAGACAAATAGACAGCTAGCCAGATTATTCTCCGTTATATGCATGTAACTCCAAAACTATTAAAGGAACTATTTGTAACCAGGAACAGAATCAAACTGCTGGCGTAGTTCACTGTAAAAGATTTTCGGTTCAATCTTTGATGGCATTTTAATAGTAACAGCTACTCATCAGCAATGTCAGGGTTAAATACTCCCAGCATGTGTGCAATTGCAGAAATACCCCAAGAAGAACCAAGGAAATATTTCCATCTTAAACTCCGATAAGGAGTGAAAACGTGCAACTCATTCCATATGGTGGCTGAAAGCCCTGAGCCAAGCGGAAAGCCGCGGAGTCTGCCAATGCGTAAGAACTTGCAAGCCTGATAAATGAGTGCGTTGCTTTGGGAAAGCCAGAGACGAAGTCACACTAGAAAGAAGAAAACAGAAGAAAAGTGAGGAGTCTTTAAAAAAAAAAAAGAAAGAAAAAAAAAAGGCCAAGTCCTACCCATTTTTCTTGTTGGACGGCAGCAAGAATTTCTGGAAATGTTTTACATGTCAAAGATTTAACCAAGCTGGGATGTTTGTGGACAAGCCATTATGCAATGAATAAATAAATCAGAAAAAAGCAAGGGGAAGAGTCTATCTTCTCTCCTGCTTTGCAAAAATGATCCCAGACTGAGACAGCTGCATTCTTCCGGGGTACTCTGTGCAAGCCAGGATGAAAGTGCTCACAAACTGGAGACGGACCATTCTTGGATTTCTCCAGCGTTGACATGAAGGACAATGCTGTGCTTGGTCATGTGGCAAGGAGGGAAAGGGTGCCAGGGGAGAGCAGGAGGACGGCTATGGCCAGAGAAGCATCCCAGCACCGAGCATCCTCCGGCAGCAGGATGCAGGCTCTCAGCTGCTCTCCAGGACCGCGACCACCCCCAGCACCAGGCATAGGTGCTGGGCCAAACAGAAGTGGGGCCGTGTCTGGCACCTGGGGTCAGGGAGCAAGGGAGAGCCGGGCTGTGCTGGAAGGGAGCAGAGGGTCAGAGCAGATTGCGCGTCTCCGGCTCGGTGCCTGAGATTTGACAGGTCTGCATTCTTGGCTGAAGGGATCTGGCTGTACAATCGATTTCTGGAGAGGAGTGGGTAAATTCACAGCGTGGCTGCCTGGAGGAAAGGCTGTGCCTTTGAAGAAGTCTTTTGATGGTTAAGCAAGTCACCTCCTACAACCTGAACGTACTACTGCATTAAGTCAAATCAGAAATAGAGGAGGAAATCAACCACAGAAAAAAAATTAACTCCCCTGTTCCTTCTCCAAACAGGGTATTTTCATCCAGGAGCTGCTTTGAAGCTGTGACTATAGAAGCACTTAGGTTCCCTGCAATGGACAGCAACAGGAAATCTTAGCTGGCTCATTTGCCTAAGCAAATTTGTTTTAACGAAATTGTCCTGCTACATAAGCCCTTCTACATGGGCAGAAAGCAGTTTGACCTGTGCCAGCTTGGTGACTTCACCCAAACAAGGCATGAAAAGCCAAGAGCATTTTGTTAGGCTAAAAAGAGCAACAAAAAGAGCAAACCCTGCAGGTTGTAAATTGCTAGGCAAGGTGATAAATGGTACGTAAACTGGCCAATATAATCTGTCTGGAAAGTTGAAAAGAATCCCGCCTTCTCGTTAGCCTTAAATATTTCTTTTTCTGGAGTACCTTATTTTCCAACTATGTGCCACATTCATTCACTTGCCAAAACGTTTGTTCTCTAGTCTGTGCTTCTGTCTTGCAGCTGCTGACAAAACTGGCCTCTCAAAATCTCCCTGGCAAAAGGGAAATAAAACTTTCCTGTATTTGGTGTGCTGTGCTAGGGCAGCTGTGTCCTTACGGTGGCGTCTGGCTGTGCAGGTTATACCTGGGCTACAAATAAGGGTGGGTTACTTGCCCAGGTGTGCTGGAGAGAGTTCAGAGAGAAGGAGGCAGGTTTGTTGGGATGGAGGGACCAGGGTGGATCATCGTAGCTGCAGAGGGCTGGGGGAACCTTTGTGGTGCGGGCGCTCAGCTGGGGTCAGGCTGAGGCAGCGTCCTCAGCGGAGGAAAGGTGTCCCTGCCCCACCTGGACAGGCAGAAGGTGACGATGTAGTGGAGCTCCAGCGGTGGAGCAGGGAGGTGCAGGGATCTGGGAAGCTTTATTTCGTGATTCAAGGATGGTGTCTTGGACTGTGCCGGGCTTCTCAGGTCGGTCTATTGGTATATTAGCTGGTGTCTTGAACCTGCTTGGCTCCCCTGGGGCGCTGCTAAGGGCTTGACTAAATCAGCAGGCTGTGCTGAGACTTCCCGCGCTGGCTGCTGATCAACCAGAGAAAGACGTTAAACCAGCGTGTGCCTGCGCCTGTCCCATCCCCTTTGCCGGCTCTCATATCTGCAGTGTCACTCGTGTGTCATTCCTTTCCACCCGAGCACTGGCAAGATGCTTCACTTTGGCTACGGCTGTCGTCCGCCCTCCAATTCAGCCCCCTTGCCCTGCCACTCTGTGCTGTGGCTTCTCCAGGGCTGTCACCTCCCCTTTAGTGTTGCCTAACATGATGTGCGTGCTCCCAGGCTTTATGGCAGGGAGGTGCTGTGTAATCCCACCCCTCCGTGCCCACAAGCCTGGCATTTATTATTTGCTAAGTCTTTCCTGAGCCAGCCCAAGACACTGCAGGGAAGTCCTCTCTAGGCCTGGGCTGGCCAAAAATTCAGTGGGTGGAAAATCTTCAGAGACTAAATGCTGAGGCTTCTCAGATGATGGTCCTTTTGATTTCCATTTAAGAACAAGTTAAAGAGCTAATTTTGATTACGACATGTGCCTGTCCTTGCAAAATACCCCCCCTGCCAAAAGGCATAGGCCTGAATCTTAAGGCCAGATTTTCCTTTGTACTTTGTTTTGTGCCGTCATTTACAGCTCTGAAAAATGCCTGTAAATACACTCAGTTTCATACTCCGTTCTCCTACGCAGCTTCTACGTGGCTGAACAGATCCTGTCAAAGATCTCAAAGGCTTTTAGGCACCTAATTTTCACTAGTGGGAGTTAGATGCCTAAACACCATTAGGTTTGGACCCACCTCGCTTTACTTCAGCCCCTGTTTTTATTACACAAGACAGTATCTGTAATGGCTGGAGAAGTCCCCGAGCTGACGTCTGGGAAATTCCAGATGTGCTGTTCTCCAGCTGCTGCTGAACATTCGCCATTGGGTTTGTGCCATGCCGAGGAGCCAGCAAGAGATCTGTGTTACTTCCTGCCCCAACGCCAATGTTAATCCCATCAAAGGTGACTGCTCAGAAATCAGCCTCGTTTTCCAGCCGTTCATTTCAAGCAGGTGAAGTTCCAGGTTGCTCAAGTACATTTATGAGTCTGTTAAAGCACCATTGAGTGTGAATAGCTGGTTCCTCCAGGACAAAATAGCTGTCAGCTCTGCCTAAATACGTAACCTTAACGTAAGGTAGACCTTCACTCCCTGCCACCCAGCCCCAGCCAGATGTCAGGCCAAGGTTGTTCCCGGCGGGTTTCTCGTTGCTGCATGGATGTATCGTTTTTGTGGGACTGTGGAGCCATTTAAAATGTTGCTTGTTGCCCTGTGAAGATTTGATCCCTTCAAACAGGGAACTCTTGGATTTAATGAAGTATTACGAACTACGGCTTCACTATAACAATAATGCTTAGGCTTTTTTCTTCACTGTCCCTTGGAGTGACTCTTCACTACCTCTGATGGTGCTTTAGATCACTTGTGATAGCAGGGGATGGGGCTCTAGCACCTATCTGGTATCCGGTGCTCCTGCAAAAACAACTCCACTTTCTGCTGTGCCCTAGGTTTTCCTGATGGGTCACTGATCACAGGAAAGCAGGTCTGAAGTTTTGCCCTGTTTAATGTACATCAAAGTGTGGCCAACAGCAGAGATGCTTTGAAACAGGTATTCTAGAAGCAGCTCTTCAACTGGTATGAAAAAGCTTTGTTCCCTTGATTTATTCCTGGCTGCGTCAATTTAGTGCAGCAAAGGGCTCGGCCAGATCATTCTTCGGCCACTTTGATTGAAATGAAAGAGATTTTCCCCCAACATTACTCCCTTAACGTTACACAAAGTTGATGAGCAACTCTGTCAAACCGACATCTTCTGACCCCGTGTTTGCCTGGGATAACATAAAAACACCACCACAAGGCAAGACCAAAGGTCCACCAAGTTACCCCTCGAAGGGGAACCGTTTCATGAATCCCAGAAAGGCAGGGGACACACCTTACCTGGGAAGGTCTTTTCCCCAGGCTGAAACCCATCTCTTGCACTTCGGCTATGCTGACCCCTGCCATCACCACAGTTGTGGGAAACTCAGCTGCACGTTTTGTGAACTGGGATGATGTTCATGTTCTCCCTTGATATTTATTTTTTTAAAGTATTGCCAACTTAGGCAATCAGAAAACTGTAGCAAACATTGCAACATTTGTTTTTCAAGGTTTTCCTCCCAGTCATAGAAATTTCCTTTAATGAAAACCCCCTTTTGAAGGACTTCTTGGGACTGAAGCTTGGAAGATGTGCCTGTGTGACCTGAGGTTCTGGCTCCGTCTTCTAGATGGAGAAGATACAGCTTTTAAGTCAGGTCTGTATCTTGCACGCCTAAACCACAACCTAGACTTGTCCTGGCCTAGTGCCTTTTGGAAAGAGTAGATCTGTTAGAGGTCATGCTATGTAGACATCGGAATAGGCAGGCTGGCTCAGATCAAAGACACATCTAGCCCAATGTCCTGTCTCTAATGGTGCCAGCAGCAAATGCTTAGGGCAAGATATAAGACCATGGCAAGCCCCTGGTGATACTTCCTATGGTCCTTCCAACTCATGGCAATTTGCAGCTGAAGGCCTTGCTGAGCTACGGGTCAAATCCGTATCCTTGCGTGTAATTGCTCTTGGTGGGTCTTTCAACGTCTTTAATTGTTATTTGAACCCATTTATGCTTTTGGCTTCTACAACGTCCTATGACAATGAGTTCTACCACTTAATTATGTGCTGTTTAAAAACGTAACCATAAATCGTAATAGTCTTCAATTATAATAAAAGCCTTGAATTTGGATAAGATCGCCAGCATGGATAAAGTCTGCATAATTACATTCATGTATTATATCTACAGCAATGGGAGCCTCGTACCAAAGTGTGGGGAATATGTAAGACTAGTTTATGGCAAGATCTTCAAGAGAGACTGGTAATTCAGGATCCTTCAGCTCTCAGCTGCTTGATGGCATGAGCTTTGGCAGGGTCTGGTTTATACAGAGCTGTCCATCTGTTTTCTTTTCCCCAGCGCAGTTAGTAGGAAAGGTTTATCCATCTTCGCGGACCGCTATGGTCTCTTTTGTTTAAGGAGAAAGGTCAGGGTAGTGGATGCTTTTCCTGTGACTCTTGCTTCCCCATGCATCTGCAAGGGTTTAAGGAGCAATTCTGCTCTGCACTGCAGTCATATTTCGAACCTGCCCGCAGATTACCTGCTTATGGCTTAGCCTGAAAGCTTCTTTGTGAAAACAAGCATAGCCTTGGTCTTATTATGCACGGGCCGCAGAGGAAAGCCTGGCTCTGCTGGAGAACTCTGCTGGGAAATAAATTGCTGGCTGGGTCCTTACTGTAAGGTAAGGGTGAGCTTGTACCTGCTTTGAAGACCAACCTCACCCACCACCCATTTGTCTCTATGCGTACCTAGCAAGCGCTTGCTGGAAGAAGAGAGCCCAGAGAGGCTGGGATGAGCCCAAACTCATTCCGCTGAGGTACCCTGAGGCACGGGACTGAGGTCTGCCTCTAGTCCCCCGTCCTGTAGACGGCTCCCAGGAGAGCTTCCCGTCTATCAGAGCAACATAACTAGAAGACCTGCTCTGCTGCTTGGTCTTCATACCGTAGGGGACATGTGTTGTGTCCTCAAGGCAGCTCTGAGAGCTAGATCTGATCTGCTTCCTGGCACTTTTACTTTGCCTTTCCAAGAATTGATTTGTTGGGGTGACAGTAGCAAAGTGCATGTAATTCTGCAATGTTTTCTGATGGAAAAACCCCAACCTTTTGTTTTTCCTCAGGGTGCTGGTAACCCTGGTACCACCAGCTCCTCAGAGTTTCTCTGGGCAGTTTTCTGCCGTGAGTTTTTTTGGGGAAAAAGGGGGTCCAATTGCTTAATCCTTCCAGCTAAGTAAAATCATCTGCCCTGGTGAATTCTCCAAGAGATGTACAGTTCACTGCCTATCAGGCCAGGATATTAAATTAAGCAATTTTCATCAGATAACACATCTTCTGGTTCATGTAAAATGTCCAGCAAATCGCTGCACTCATAATTCAGCCTGATTGAAAGTGAGCTGCTAATCCATTTCACTTTGGAGATACGCAAGAGCATGGCAGAGGGGCCATCTCTGCGGGAGACTCCCGTTTGCAGCCGTGCACGTGAATGTGCTCCCCTTGGGCTCTCCTCCCCTCCCCGCATCCCCCTGCGAGGGCAGGCAGATAGTGCTGCTCTTGCTGCCGGTCTTTGCTGACCCTTTCAATGCTACGTAGTGCGGCCTGGATTAGCTGCTACGCGGGGAATCCTTTTAAGCAACGAAACCTGCGCTTGGGGAAATCATTCTGCTTCGTTTCCCTCCTGGCAGGTGTGGATGGTGGAAATCTCTGGTAAGGCTCGTCTCTGGGTTTCTGTCCTGTCGCTCTCCTCGGTGGCCCTGAGCTCCTGCCCCATCCAGAGCTTTGCTGTCCTTGCCAGCCCACGGGGAAGGTCTTGCCTGGAGCAGGCAGCCAGCGCTGCCAGCCCTCTGTGGCAGCCTGCCCTCCCATTGCAGCCAAACCGGGTAGCCAGTGTTAGAGCATGAATTCGAACATTCAAAATTTATAAATTGAGATGCATCGTAAAAGCATCTGAAAATGCTCTGGTTGTCGTTAGCAATAATAATGATAATAGTGGTAATAGGGGAACTTTTTATTTGCTGGTGCTTTATAGGTTCACATTGTTCCAGCCTCTCCAAACACTGCTCTGGGAACCGTTCCCTGTTTCTTCTATTTCTTTTTTAATTAAAGCTGAGTTTCCCTGTAATTCCGTGACTCCAGAAGCTGGGGCTTGAGGAAAAGCAAAGATGTCTGCTGTCATGAGGCTCAGGAAAGGGACACGGGTTCTTTCCCAGGGTCAGCCCATCTCTGAAGGAGCCTTTCTCCTCATAGGCTAGAGACAAGTGGTTTCTGCCATGTCAGGTGAGTTGGGCGTTTCGTCTTTATGTGCATCCGTGGCCCATTGGGGACTACCTGCCCTCCTACACCCGGAGAGTGGTTGTGCAGTATAAACTGCCTAACCCAATTCGTTTCCCTTTAGCCAAGATGGAAAATACCCATCTTCAGAGCAAGAGATGTGAGCCAGGGGCAGCTCCGCACCTCTCCAACGCGATTAGCAAACCAGACATGAATTGCTTCATTAAAGCCAAACAACCCTGGGCAACCACATCATTATAAAAGACCCAGGAAATTCTATAGCCAGGCAGACCAGAGACATTCCCCCCTCCCCCTGTGAGCAGAGCCTTCCTCTTCAAAACCCGGTGACCTTATGCTCGCTTGCTCCCCAACTCCTGCTGCTTTGCTGCGAGGCGAAAGCCCTGTGCGATGCGCGGAGGGGTAGGGCTTTATTGCCTCCTTCCCCTCCACGGGGGGCCCGTTTTCAAAGCCCAGCTCTCCGTATCCAACCCTGCCCGCTTATAAAAGGACTTGCAGCAAAATAAAATGACAGGTGAACAATCCCACGCAACTGGCTCCTGTCCGGACGGGAGGGTTGGGGCTGGGTGATGAACAGCTGGGGTTTCTCTCTCGGGCAGAGCCGGGCAGGCGGTGCTGGGCTGCTGCGAATGAGCTGCAAATAGGCCTGTTAGTATTTCTTTGGTATATGTATTGCAGATTAAAAAAAAAATCTATGTCTATACAAAGTCACTCTCTATATTGTTATGGCACTGCAATAATGTTATATCGCTTTCTATAAGTTACCAAACTTTGAGTGTTTTGCATTTAAACAATAACAGCAAGGGGTTTTCTTTCCTCACTCAGATCTGAGTGCACCATCAGCGTTTTCACAGCCGCCCCGCCTTGGCTTCTTCCCACTCAGCCTCTCGTTACATCTCACGTCTCACCAATCCACCCTTGCTCCCAGTGCCCGGTGCTATGAGGATCCTGGCTTCGTGCTCTGCTGCCTGGGAAAATCCTGCCCTCGGTCCTTTTTGGGTCCCAGCTCCTTAAAACTTCTTTGCAATTCCCACAAAATTTCGTCTGTAAAAAAACTAGGAGGAGTTTTGCCTTAATACAGCTGGATTTAACCTGTTGTTGCCTTTATCAGCTGCTCTGGGAAGAAAATCAGGTTGAAACAGTCAGGTGCTTGGCAAATGTTCCCCTCCTCTCCATATTTCAGCTCTAACATCAATGACTTTCTGTCTGTTAGCTCAGTCCATATTAGCTGCGTTTCGATTTGCATGCCACTATTAATTGCAGAGCAAATTAACCTTCTTCAGACCATATGTTGCTGCTATAATGTATGCAAATATGTTGTTAGCGACTGTAAAAAATAAAAGCACTCTTGGACTCATATTATTGCCAAGAGATTAAATGCCGACGTTTATAAAATTGGCAGCGTTTCCACAACAGGACTTTTGTCATATAATGCTGTATCTACTGGGATTATCCTTTTAAAAAATTGGCAGTGTCCTCAGAAAGCACAGCTTCTAGCTTATAATTTTTCTTTTATCTTTTTTTTGGCAGCCGCTTGAAGCAATATCTTTGCCATTTCCAGACTGGAGACCTTGTGTTTTTATACAGCAAAGTACCAGTTCTGTAAGCGACAGATTTCTCCACTCAGCATCTTTGGGACACCCATCGATCAATGACAGGGAATTTAAGTAAAAGGAGGGGTGACTTGGAAAATAAACTCTTCACGTTCAACTGACGAAGTGGGAAACATCCGCTGCTGGCCTATCTCCACTGACTTTGATGGAGTTGTGCCAGCACGGAGTTTGGCCCGGCGTCTTTCAAGTCATTATTCTTTCATTGGTTATTTGCTAGAGCGTATTGAAAGCCTGAGTTTCACATCTGCTTCCTCGCGGGCTTTCTTTCCTTCTATGATGAACACACTTTGTTTTCATATTTGGCTTTCACAAGGCCTGTGTTGCAAACCCCAGTTTAATGGCGAACAGGTTTTTGGGGGGAATCGTGGGCCGTGTGCACACGCAGGTATATACAAGGTTTGTTATTCTAGAGACACTCATCGGCAAGGAGGTATTTTCATGTAGGTGGAAAAAATCAAATGCAGAAAAATTCGTTCTGAAGGAAAAAACAGCACGTATGAATTTTGTCGCTCTTTTTTTTCTTTCTTCAGTTTTAGTAGAGTCCTATATTTAAAAGCAGAAATTTGTTGCAAAGATGCAGACACCTTAAGCACTGCCTAGTCTGCCTGCAGTTTAGATAACAACCTAGATAATTATCAATTAAATATAAACAATCAATGTTAAGTTAACTATAATAATTAAGTTAATTACAAAAAGTGATTATAAGCATGTCGATTGCTTAGTTAACAACTAATTATCTTGCTGCCCTCCCTAGGGCCCCATTTCCCAACAGCTCTTGAGGACGCACTTAGCCTTGATGACCTGAGCAGAGCTCCCCCCCACCGCTGAGTTCCCCCTCACCATGGGAGGAGGTGGGACTGCGAGAGCTCAGGGATGGCTTTTAAAACCTGAAGACTAAGCAAAGCTGCTGAAAGGTAAGCAATTAAAAAGCCTATAAAATTACTTTTTTTTTTTTAAATGCCTATCAGCATTTCAGAAAGTAAAATTGTAGCTGGGTGTTTGATGGCTGCCAGTTTGTCAAAAGCAGAAGGTGAATCTCAGATGTAAAATGTTCCCTGCCCAACAGCAAGATCCCAACGAAGCCACAAATTGGGTGGACATTCGGGTCCTAGCCACGTTTAGTTTTTAGCATGTGCAAAGAGGAACCCACAGCGACGCACCCGACCTCCTGCGTGGCTCCTGCAACGGGAGGAGGCTACGGGACCTGGAAGCTCCCTCATCGACAGTGGGTTTGCAATGTGCAGGCAAAAGATGTTTGGTTACGGGCTTCCCAAAGAGGGAGATTTGGAGAGAGGGGACAAAACCTGCCTTGTCAGCAGTCTTCAGCAAGTTGTATGCTCACAGGTAATCTAAATTTTGGCAATGTGCTTTCCAGGAGGATGGCTGAGGGTGTGGCTCCTGAAAGAGCAGCATCGCAGCCCCTTGCTGGAGAAGCTTGCCCGATGGCTTCTGCGAAGAGCGGACTCTAGAAGAGCCCTTGGTGGCCACCAGTAAAGGTGATCTAAAGTCCCCTGATCCTCTGATAACAACAGTGGCTTGTAAGCACGTTTGGGGAGGGCTTATCCCTCCTTTGCAAGAGGAGTGTGTGCTTGGCTGTAAATTTCTTCCAGCTGTGAAGTCAGAGAAAACACTGATAAGCTCTCTCTGCCTCCCCCCCTGTCCCCCCAGCTGGGAATGATAGATTTACCAGAGGTAACTCAATGGACCAGTTCCCTTCTCCTCCACAGTTGGAGCATATGGAATATATTGTGGTCTGAGGGAAATACATCTTAAGAATTTCTCCTGCGTCTCTTCAGGAGCGTTCCAGGGTGGATTACAGCAGGTGTCACAAACTTGTGCACTTAAAGTGGGTTAAGTGACGAGCCATAGTCAACTACACCCCAAGTCACAGCAGACCTCTGCATCAGGCCCCAAAAGTTTTGCTGTTGCTTGGGTTTGGGTGAGACTAGCAACGGAAGCTCCAAAATATCAGAAGAAAAAGAGAGACTTTCCAATGAGAGGGGACAACAAGGAAATATCGGAGATCTGCCTGGAAAAACCTGCTCCAGCAAAGTGTCTGATCCTGGGCTATGATAAGCAGTTTCCATAATGTGCTATTTATTCTCTGCTGCCTGAGGAATAAAACTGAAACACCCTTGTTACCCCTCTGCAGGGATTGCCTGGGAGATGCTCTGGTAAACATGAATTACAGGAGGTCTTCTTTTCTCAAGGAGTCCTCACTCACGTAAATTTTTCTTTGAAGTTAGTAGTGATTTAGGTATTATCAGTGGTAATATTTTCAGCCAAAAGCAATAAGCCAAATCCTGCAGTTAGCCAGCACCTTCTATTAAGGTACCCAGCACCAGAAAGGACAGAATCATTCCCACAGGATAAATACACTCTGTTTTTTTCGCTAGCGGCTACAACTCACTTTGGGTAAAAAGCGGGATCAAGCTGAAACACCAGCAAAGGCACATCCATTACGGGCAGTCAGAGCTTAAGCTGCCAGGCTGATGGGAACTCAGAGTTGAGATAAAAATCTGTGCATTGACCCATGAGGCTGAATTATCCATTATATGGAAAAACCACTGACCTAATCGTCTTCCAGGAAAAGGCACAGCGTATTGGAGAGCAGACAGAGAGGGTTGGGCAGAAAATTGGGAAAGACAGACCGTTTCTCCCACTGGAAGATCTGGGACCTGCTGCAGACTTGGGCTGGGTGTTTCCACAGTGTTTTCGCATGTGGAGGAGTTTTCTCCCGTGAAGTTTTCACCACAGCACAGAGCGGGCCCTGATTTACTGCCCTCAGAGCATCCAGGACACCAGAATTGCATTTGGTTTCACGTCAAGCCTGGATGCAAAGGCAGGACTTAATGTGGGCTAGACCTGCGCCTGTCAGCCTTTCCTTCTGCCTCAGTCCCCCCCTGCTGATCTGCAGCCTTTTCTGTTCTTTCCGCCCTAATCAAGTCTGTACCAAATCCAGGAGTGTCCTTTGCAGGGTACCGTTCTGCACCCGGGGCTGTAGGAAGCTGGACGCTGATGGGGATGTCGGTGGGTTCGCCTACAGTGGGGTTTTGCCCATATCCTTCCTTTTTTCTCCCCGTAAACTGTGTCTGGGTGGGGCTTGAGGCTTATAGACATTTGTCTGGGTTTTCTGGATGTCTTGTCAGAGTTAAATGTTGCACGTTTTTGGCCTGACAAATAACGTGAAGTCCCATATATGGCAACAGGGTATCACCATAGTCTTGGTCAGACCCTGCTGCTGAGAAGGAGGCAGGTCAGTCCATGGCATCTCCGTGCAGTGGGGTGCGCTGATAACCCCCTGCTCTGTGCTTGTATCAGGGGGCAGAGAGAGTCCAACCTTCTAGCCTGGTGCCCTGGAAAAAGGGACAATAACATCCCGGAGCACGTGGGTAAGATGCGGTCACAGAAAGGGAGGCAGTTCTTTGCAGAAGAAAATATCTCTGAAAAAACGTCTGGGAAAATTAGTCCTTGTTTTGCCCTGAAAAGGACCTGCACTGTGACTCTCTGCTCTGTAAGGAAAAGCTGTGATGTGCAGCCCTGTTGTGCGTCCCAATATATTTTAATTGCCAAAGTCTGAGAGCATCTGGAGCCCATCACTGAGGGATGCGAGATGATGCTAGCCACGCTGGAGGAGAGGGATTCTTCTCAAGTAACTCTCCTCATCTACAAACCAGATTTCCAATTGTCCAGACACCATCCGTAGTCAATTGAGGGTGATCAGCAGCCCAAGAGACCGTCCTTCAAACCAACTGCCATTTTTAGGTGGGAAGAAAGACCTTCTGAGGCGTCAGTCCCTTCACCCCACCTACAGATGTGGCCTGGGGACAGCCGACCTTTGATGGCCAGCGTTGGGTGAATGACTCCCAGCCAGTACCAACCCACAGCATCAACCCTGGTGAGCCAAGACACAGACTGGAAGGAGTACTTCCAAACTGGGTTATGAACAAATTCCTCTCGCTTGGAGCTT
The DNA here is from genome assembly GCA_034782735.1 of Sagittarius serpentarius. Classification (NCBI taxonomy): domain Eukaryota; kingdom Metazoa; phylum Chordata; class Aves; order Accipitriformes; family Sagittariidae; genus Sagittarius; species Sagittarius serpentarius. The sequence goes on from JAVKLA010000088.1 coordinate 3,314,983, forward strand.
TGTGTGAATTTGCTACTAAACGAAGAAAACTTAAACGCTGGGGAAGTGTTGAACATCTCCAGGCACAAGAGATGTCTAAGGACGTAACAAAGTGCGACTGGAGTATCTCACACCTTGCCAGTGAGCCATGCGTAATGGGTCAGGTGGCAGAGGGGTAATGAAATCAATAGAGTTGGAGTGGAGATCTTTGCAGATTCAGCAACTGGGTGGTTTGGTTTTGGTGGGGTGGGTTTTTTTGGTTTGGTTTGTTTGGTTTTTTTTTTTTTTGCATGTGTCATATTGCTGTTGCTGGGGTTTTTTTGTTCTTTTTTCTTCTTGTTTCTTTCCCTCCCCCCCTTCCCTCTAAGTTTTCTCTTCTCTTGTAAATTTTTCAGATTCAACCCTCGTGAAGGCTCAGATCTGAAGGGTCGCTGCAAGAGAATTGAGGCCTATTAGGACATAAGGTATTTGGCATGGTTTGTGCTAAGAAATATCTGTGAGAGCAGCAAAGAGGAGCCGTGTCCAATACGCTAGGGAAGGAGCTGAGTCTTGCAGACAGGGCTGCAGGCTCCAGCTCTAACCCCGGCCTGACAATTGATATAGAAAAATCCTGTGACTGCTGTATTACAGCACTAACGAGGAACGCGCGTTCTCTTCTGATCAAAAGTCTAAAACACAGCGTGCTCTCCGCTGCTCTGCCTCTGATCTGCAAATACATCGCTGGTTTTTATCACTCATTTTTTCTTTATCTGAGCGGAGCTGGTCTCAAGCGCTACAACCTGATTATCTCGGAGGAGGTTGCCAAAAGCATGTCAGGGATGGTTAAACGTAATAATAAAGGAAGCAGGAGGAATCAAGTTTGAGTAGGAAATCAGAGGGAATTCCTGGCTGAGGTTGCCAGTCCAGTGAAGGCTGGGACTTGCAGCTTGCCGTGAAAGAGGAGGTCACAGCTCATGACTCCTAAGCCTCCTCAAATTAGTGATATGTTAAGTGAAAATGCCAGTATGTGTCCTTTTCCCTAACCCTCATTAAGAACATATTTACATACATGCATATAATCTAGAGGAACAAGTAGCATTTAAAGTCGAGCTTGCAGATCCCCGTTTGCGCCACAGGTTTGGCCACACAGAAATCTAATACAGACTTTGTTATTTAGCATGTGGCTTTGAATTTGCTGGTGCTAGGGAAAGAAATGGTGTCAGTTTGGTTTGCAGGAGAATGAACAGCAACACAGCTACTTTTTTTTTTTTTTTAATCAATTCAAAAATAAGCAACAATATTTTTGGGCGAAAAAACTTTCTATTTGAAATGAAATTAACTTTGCATTCAAGAAATCTTGAGAAAAATTTTTGAAGAAAATGGAAAGACATTTTTAACTAAAAGTGGACTGTAATTAAATGCTTTGCTTTAAAATAACAAAACAAAGTGTTTGGGTTTTCTCCGTTGTTGAGCTTGCCAAACTATTTGTGTTTCAAAAATGTATTATGGAGTGGTTTGTTCTGATTGAATTTCCACTTATTTTGCTTCAAAATATAACTCTGGCCAAAAAAAGTCTTCTAGCTCTAATCAAGATCAAATTAATCAAACCTCGTTTGCTACTCGCTTGTAGCTACCACATTAGCAAAGGGGATCATATGCAGTTGGAGAAATGGGATTTTGATAAGAATTCAAGGTTTTATTGGGCTTGTAAAAACTTTCATAGAGATAGGATAAAACCTGAATTTAAAAAAAAAAATCTAGGCAAGAAGTGCTATTAAAACCAAGCCATCCTTAAGTAGGCAGTGTTTCTCAAAGCCTTTTAGCACCTCAGTCTCATTACAGTGGATCTTGGCACCCACAATCCTCTCTAGATCTGGATGGAAATCCTCTTTGTTGCCTTTTAGTGTCTCTTTCTGTTTTAGCAATGGTGTTTGCATTTCCTAGCAGTCCCAAGCCCACCTCTGTTATGGCAGGAGGACTCCGGAGTGCTTGCTCCAGCAGTCTCTGCTTTATGAAAGGCTTTTCGTTGTATTTTACTTGTGGTGGGTTTGGGTTTGTTTTTCTTTTTAAGTTGCAGTTGATCCGTGAGGAGCAGGACTTACGGAGCTTGGTTTCCTGTGGCTCTGCGTCTCGCGGCTGGATTATCGCGTGCCTAATAAGGTGTGAGCTCAGATCGAAACATTTCCTGAGGTTGGGGCCTTTCAAAGATCTCTCTCCCATGTGCCTTTTCCAGCATCTAACAGCCTCTCTGAGCTCCAGCCGCAGCCTCGCTCCCAGCAAGGGCAGGAATTCAGCGTTTTCCCTCTATCCAGCTGCCTACAGCCATCAAACCGAGCCAACTCCTGATGCTTTTGGGGCATTTTCTGTCCGAGCTGATTGAAATGGACCAGTGGATTTCAAAAGTCGCTGCTGGAGGGAGCCGAGTGACACACAGGGGTCATATGATTCCTTACGAATGACTGAAAAAATGAGGTTTGGGTTGAGATCAGACCTGGTGTGCTTCATCCCAGAGGGATGCTGGTTAGGAGAGCTCCCACGTGGAGCACAGCCTGGAGGACAACAGTGAAGGAGTTTCAACTTTAACGGCGTTTCACTCACCATATGGTAAACCTGAACTTAGTAAAGTGAATATTTAGGATCAGGACAGGAAAGGTCGAGCCACGCAAAGGTGTCAGACCTACCTTACAACAAGTGTTGTGAACATTGTGGCTGCGGGGACTGCCCTGGCAGACGCCTGGTGCAGAGGCTGGAGCAATGGAAAGGCTCTCGGAGCAATAGGACATGGGGCTCGCAGCGTACAGGTGTACTCCAGCCCCTGTGCAGGAGAGCAGGGGGAGATGGTCCTACTATGGCAGACCCATGCGTTTGGAGTGTGATTTGCTATATGGAAAAGAAATTGCCCTGCAGGAGTGGTTTAAGCTTCAGGCAAATGGTTTAGTCTGAAGAGTTTGAGGAGTAGTTAATTCCTGTGGATAGTGATTTGAGAAAGACTGTGAACGTGAACCGGCCAACAGATTGATGCCAGCCCAGGCTGTGTGTGTCCCATTTTACACACTGAAAAATGTTCATTTTATATCTAGGGTGCCTCAAAGCCAGCAGGATGCATCAAGGTTCTGGGTGTCTCTAAAACTGAGATGCTATCTGAGTTCCAGGCAGGACCCAACTGGGCTGGGATCATGTGTGGTGGGGTCACGTCTTTACTGAAATAATTATTGACTGTTTTAATTTGTCATGGGGTTTTGGATGCCTACTAGAAAAAAACTGCTTGGAGTTCATTACCTGCCTTCAACTGTCTGCATCATTTTTCCTGAAACAAAGAAACTATGAAAAAATTCCTGATCTCGTTTCAAAACTTTAATGCTTGCAAATAATTCTGTAAAGCAGAAGAGGAGAGAATCAGGCCCTCGCTTTCTGCATGCTTCGAAATGCATATAGCGTGAGCCGAAAATCATTCCCCTTGCATGCATCCTGTCCTGAACAGCTTCCCTTCTCCTCCTGCAGATGATGAGGAGGGCTGGCGGGAGGAAGGCCAGCGCTATCCCTCTTGTGTCTTACGCAAAGTGGGTCTTGAAGCCAGCAAGCGGCTGATGCCTCCTCCCTTCAGCAGCTACAGGGCCATTTTGCTCTTCAGCTGGAGCAGCCGGGGCTCCCTGGCGCTGCTGCTCCCCGCAGCTTTCGGGATGCTGGCAGGACGGCGGTGCAGGCAGGGCAGGCAGGCATGCCAGAGCGCTGTCAGCAGCCACCGGCATTCCCATGGGGACCGTGGCACCTTGTGTGTTTTGACAGGGGACAGGCTGTTCTCCTGCTAATAGGCTGTTGGACATGGTGTTCGCTGCCTGGCGGGAGGAGAGGGTGGGAGCTTACAGACTCCAGGCACAGCTAAAGGTTAGGGATTTAGCGGTGGCACATCCATCCGGAGTGACAAGTGTGAGGATCGATACTCCCATGCATTATTGCTCCTGGGGGGCTGGAGGTCGGGTTGCGCCGTCGTGGCTGCGCGGGGCCGGTGCTGTCCTGCCAAGGCGTGGGGGAGGCGGACTGGAAAATACAGCTTACGGAGACGTGAGGGTAGAGATATGCTGTTTGGCTGGCATCAGGGAAGGAGAGAGCTGGCTTTTTAGGCTGCGTGCCATCAGTACGGTTGCAATTTGGGGACCCTCTCCAAACCAGAAGCTGCCACCTTGGCTTCTGTGCTCGATCTGGGTTTGTTCCAGGAAGGCGAGTTGGCTTCCAGCTTTCTCAGTTTCAATTTATTTCTTACATTTGTCTTGCCTGATCAGGGGAGGCAGAGGGGGAAAATGGCTGGGTTGTTTGTTTATTTACACGCACCGTTTTTGCCGCGCAGTCCAGAATTACAGACCTTTAACTCCTTCAGTTTATGAGATAACTGAGAGGGGAAAACATTATTAACACTTGCCAGCTTAACCACTCTGAAAATCCCAGACAAAAGTTGCCTGTGTGCCCTTCCTCGCACATATCCGCGAGGAGGCAGGTTTTAAGTAGGTGACTGCAGAACACAGACAGTGCCTTTGCAACAGTGATCCCAAAGCAAGCCCGATGCTCGCAGGGAAATGTGCCCCCGGGCGCTTTGGCCGGACCCCATCCATAAAGGGAGTGGTTAGACCAGGCTGTGAATCACCCCGCAGGGGCCCGATGGACCCAAACCGAGGGATGCAGAACCAGGCGGACGCAGCCCTGTTAGGAAACTCTGCGTAAGGTGTTGCAGTTGGGTTGCCAAGCCGGTAAGCCCATTAAAATCCTTGCTAGAAGAGCTTGCGTTTGCATGTGTCACCTTCAGGCTAAGATAAATAATAATAATGAGGACAATGAGTGATTTAGAGGATTTTACCAGCATAATTAATGCTGGTTTATATCGCAGGGCAGCAGAGCGACAGGCTATGATAGAACGAGTGGGTGAAGTTTCTGAATGAGACAGGGAAGGGGATGACAGTGGGGAGTGAAAAATGAAATGCGCTTGCTAAAAAAAGCAAGCGGAGCTGGCTCAAGCGCTGCATGGAGCAAAGCAGGTGACATAAATAATACCAGCCCATCTGCCATTCCCCTTAACAGGGATCACTTACTCTGTAATTAGATGGAGTTATTAGTGTCTTCAGTTGTTGTACGAGGGGATATAGGGTTCTGTAAGACAGAAAATAAGAGTATCTCTTCATCCTGTGGAGCCAATTAAATGGCAGAGAGGGAGAAAATGAGTTTAGTCTAGGTAAAAAAATGACTGCGTGAGTTATATGACTTTGAGGGTGGGCTTCGTAGGGTCCACGTTAAACCACCTAACCTCCCGCTGGAGAGCTAGTTCCTCAGTCCTTGATCCAGTCGGCAGCATTGTCAGGAGGACCCTTCCCACTCACAGGGACCTGCTGGGGTCACCAGGGCTCCCTGGGGTCCTCTCTGGTGTCCCAGGGGGGCCAGACAGCCCTGCAACTGCTTGCTTTTACCATGTCCCCAGCTGTGAGCTCCTGACCCCAATGTCCTCCTTTACAGCAGGTCTCGCACAGATGGCCCGGCTGATCACACAAAGAGCGTGAAGAGGGTGGTGGGACTCTCTGGGCTGATCCTGCCCCAGTGTAGCCATGGGATCTTGGCCACTGGCTGCAATTCATCAACTATGAATTCAAGATGTTGCTGATCAGCATCAGCAATGACATGGTGCCTACCAGAGAGGTGAAGCGAAGCTGTCACCCTGCTCAGTGGGCTGTCAAGGAGAAGGGGATTGTTTCTTTGACACGGTGCCAATGCCTGCTCCTTGGAGCAGTGGGAGCTTCCGCACATCCGAAAATAACAATTTTTTTTTTTTTTTCAACATGAACTTCATCTGGTAACAACCCCATTATGGAAACAACAGGTTGGATCAATGCAGAAGTATCTCCCAACCTCCCTCTGCTGGGCAGGAGGGCAGTCAGAAATCAATGGGCATCTTATTGGCCTGTGCAGCCGGCTGCCTGGAAGTAATCCCTGTAATGAGCTGTCCCCATTTCCTTGAGACGGATTGCAGCATGGCTTTGGGGAGCCGGGTGCTTGGGGAGTGCTCTGCCAGTCACCCAGGACATCCCACCCGTGCGGGTAACGGCCCGTTGGCTCGCAGGCTCTGACTCCCTGCCTGCCTCTGTTTATCCTTCTCTCCCACGCACCGCATCACCAGCCAGCCGCTTCTCCCTGCCTCCTCTCCCAGTGCTGCCCTTCATCCCATTGCTGCCAGCCAAGTGATGGCTTCAGAGGCTGCCTGCTGCCTGTCCTGCAAGACGCACAGCCTCGCTGAGGGATGCACGTACAGATATTGCAATGGGACAGGGGCTGATTCTTCCTCCAGACCCAAGGCAGCAGCCACGACCTGACTCCAGGGATGCTCTTCATCTGGCTGCTTCAGACAGCGTACGAGTGGACCGAGGAGGTTCTCTGACTCTCAGGGACTCAGCCTGAAATGTAATTTAAGTAAAATGCACTGGGACCAGGGACATACGCAGGACAGAGCAGACGGGGAGGGCTAGGGAGGTGGTAGGTTGGAAGGACACTAAGTACAAGAAAAACAACGAACCAGCTTTGAGACTACTAAAATATTGATTGCATTCTTCAAGCAAAGCGTAACGTATCCCTGCTCCCATTGTGCTGCCTGTGTTTAATGCCTTGATCCTCCCTCTACCCTTTCCTGCTAGCATGGGGCAGGATGAGTCCAGGTCTGTTTGCATCCCTTTAAAGAAGGAACAGTTCAGCGTTTCAAAGTCTTTGCCCAGGTAAAAAGGGATTTTACCTCCCTGCAAGGCTCAGAGCTGCTGGTTTGCAACAAATTCCCGCCAATGCATGCTGAGGGAGACATCGTGCCTGCAAGCCCAGGGACTCCCCCTTCATCACCTTCCTGCTCCTTGCCCAGACTGCTGCATTTTTGTCCCTTCTGCGCCGCAGGCAGGTAGCTGCAGGCACACCGGGCTCTGCATACCTGGTCCTGGCCACGTCACCCTCCATGTCTCCCATGACAGCTGTGCGTGGTGATGCTGGGGAGATGGCCAGTGGGCCCACAGCCACGTGAGCCGCTGAGCAAACTCCTCGCCACTCCGGAGCGGCTGCACTGGTCTCCCTCCTCCAGCCAGGAGTCCAAAAAGACACCATGACTCACTCCTTTTCCACAGAGAGCGTTGCCAGCTCTTGAAATACTTGATGTTTTTCTTAGAGTCCTGGCTCCTGAAGCCATGTAATTACTTGAGCTTTCATTTTCTTTAAATAAAGCCCATTTCTAACACTCGTATTTGCAAAGAATAGCTGGAAAATGTGACCTCTTACCTCAGAACCCACATAGCGAGAACCTCACCTTTATTCTTTCTTATTCTCTCTTTTTCTAATTTTCTTTCACGTCATGGTTTTTACAGTCTTCTCTTGCAGATTGGGGCTGCCGGAAGTCTTCTTTCTCCACCCCTCGAGCCTTGCAATGTCGCAAATGATCTTGAGTTTGTGCCTTGGTGGTGGTGTTGACATCTCAGGTCCATTGGCTTCAAGAATTTGTGGTCAATATTTTTCTGCCTGGTGACACGCAGTTTTGTGCAACGTAAGGTAAGTAAAATGGTAGCAAATCCCAACCTACAGAACAACCCATTGCTGGTATGACTTGTCTTGTCTCTGCATGTCCTGGATCCAGCCCTTGTTTTGAATTCCATCAGAAAACCCTGAGTTTACGCTGGTCAAATTTAATTGTCTCCCAGAAGAGCCCAAGTCCTTTACGAGCTCTGTTCTGCTGAGCGATGCTGCATTTCCTATACTCAGGCAAACCACAATCCCACGCTGCGCCGGTCCCTACGCAGCAGATGTTCTGGTCCCAACTTTGAAATCACTTTCCTGACTTGCTGCCCCATTCCTTTTAACCCCACATAGCAGGGCTGAAGACACTGTTTCTTCCTGTCTGCCCACAGGTACCATGAGAGTAAACGTCACAAATAAACCTTGCGCTTTCTGGCCCAGGAAGCACTCCAAGACGTCCTGGGCTCTGTGCACTTATGGACAGCACAAGTTTGGCTCTGGACTTCGTGATCCAAGGGTATGACATATAGTTTGAGCTGACCTTTTAAGCTTAGAGGAGAAACAGAACTGCTTTCCTTGGGTGCTTCAGTCCATCCCAGCAGCAGGCATACCCTCAGGTGGGAATGGATGAATGACATGCTAGAAGAGCTGCCCTTTTCCCATTGATTTTGAAGGTGTCTGGACAGCTAGTTGTCTATCATCTTCCAGCTTTGACGTTTAGCAGCAGGGAGATGAAGAAGCTCATTTGATGCTGCCATGCGGGGATACGCTATGGAGAAGCGGCGTGACCTGGTGATGAGGAAGGAAACCTGCTGGTGCTACCCATCAGCATCAGGAATATGTGCAGGATGGACATGCTATAAAATGATCCAATCCTGGGCAACGCTCCAGCTGAAGCTTTTGTTTTATGGGAGAACAGAGATTGCAGCCACGAGCACAATGGCACAGAAAACGGGCCTCTGCACCTGAAGGAACAATGTTGTGTTTTTCTCGCTCTGTTCATAAGCTTTGAAACTTTGTCTTCTGTCCCCAACCACCACAAGATGACAGCCAGCATGCACGGGGAGAGGACCAGGGAATTGCCTTTTGAAGTAATCCACTTATTTTAACAACAAACACCGGTGATCTCCAGCAAGCAAGAAGCTCACTATTAAAAGTAATCCAGAGACATTCCAAAACAGATACTTTCTGGAGGGGGGGAGGACGACAGAACAGCGTGCATTTTTAGCAACATCCATCAATGCACTGGCCAAAGTCACACGTTCAAATCGAGACCTACAAAATATGGAAAAGTTTAAATAATCCTTGGAAGCAATCCAGGAATTGGTCATTCAGTCTGCAAGACCTTTTATGAATAGCACTGTAACACAAGCCTGTAATGGAAGCACCAAGATCCAGCCCCATTGGTTTTCCAGTCCGAGTTTCCCATTCTAAGATGAATGACTTGGATTTTGGGGAGGGAAAGTAGCAGAACTGGTTTGTCTCCTGGCTGGGAGAGTGTGGCTTTGAAGAGCTCAGCTTGCAGGAACAGGCAGCAATGCGAACTTTCTCCACTTGAGGTTTCTCTTGGCCTGGATCTCCTTTTCATTCTCTATTATTTACACCTCCCTTACATCGTCAGGGAGTTGCCTTCATTCTACTGCAGGAGATGTTCTGCTTCCTCCGCTGGAGCCCTGATCACCATGTAGCAGCAAAAGCCTTGGAGATCCTGTAGACCTGCATATTTTTCTTCTCTGGCTTTCTCATTTTTCTTCTCTCCCTTTCATCTGTGTTGACATCTGAAGTTGCTCATTCTTTGGGCTGTGAAACAGAGGAAGAGGAGTAATTTCACTGCAAAGGCCACCAAAGTGACCTCCCCTTGGCGCAGGTGTCTTTTCTGTAGCTCTGTGACCCCACATTCCCAAGAGCGGCAGCCAGTGGATAGCAGGAGAGAGAGGGACTCACCACAGTGAGAGCTGCTCCTCTGTTTTTAATTAAACCCGACTTGCTTCAGATCTTCATAGGGGAAACCCCCGGCTTTTTCTCGCTTCTGTTTTCCCTACTCCCCAGCAACAACCTTAACCAGAACCCCCTTTGCCACTGCTAAAAGAAAGAAGAAGAAATAGATGTGGGAGGCTGTGTTTCCCAACCGTCTTAAGAGTCAAAAGTCTCTGGAAAGGATGGGAGAGGATGCATGGGAGCAGAAAGCACAGATGGTGGGTATATTCCTGCGTTACAAGGTGCAGCGGGCAGCCTTTGGCACAGCAAAGCATCCTGCACCAAAACATCTCCAAACTGGCATCTGGCAGCTGCTGCACGGGGTTTCTCGATGGCCCCAGACACTGGGCCATAGGCACATCTTCCACCTGCCATGAAGGCACCAACGTAGCACATTAATGCATCTTCCTTCTTGATGTTAGGAAAAAAATGCAGAGCTGTAATACAGATATGCATTCACTGACCTGCGATTCATGCTGAAGCAGTCAAGCACCTTCCGCTTGTTTTTTATGTGGTTTTAAATGTTTTTTAGAAGTATCTGTTTATTACAGCTCAATAAAGTTTTATTTTGCGAAAACCCATGATTGATTTCCTCTGCTTCAAACAACAAACAGTCAACCTCCCCAGCTAGCACCTCCTCCTCGATTCATAAAAATGTGTTAACAATTCATTTAAAATTCATATACAAGCCAAGCACAGTTTATTCATGAAGTTACACAAATTAATACAAAGCAGCACACTGCCTAGGCCTGGCACAAAGTCAATGCGTGCTCTGAAGGCCTCCCTCTGCTGTACAATACGTCAATGTGTTCTTGGAAACTGCCCTCGTGTCTGGCGGTTTAGCAATCGGCAGATAGCGTTTCGAGTTTCCCCCTCCCCTGCCTGCTTCGCTCTGCACGCCTGACGGAAATACGATGCAGAGCAATTATTAAAGTCTCAGGCTGTACGAGACTCTGTGCACCTTCAAAGTCTGGTCATCCTCCAAAAGGTGCATCTGAGAGTTGTCTTCCACATGCCATGGTGACTGCTACATTTCTCCTTTCTGCTGTATAGGTGACCAGAACAGAGAGTTGTGAGCTCAGAAAACAGAGGTGGTTTGATGGCCAGGGGTAATAACCGGCTTTGTGAGCTTATTGTTTGGGAAGGAGATCTCCAAGGGAAGACCTCTGCTCTGATGTTCATCTAGAGCAAGTACAGGTGAAACATCCTGAGCCATTCACAGGTACGTGTGTTACCACGAGAAACTACTTTTTTCCTGTGTGGTATTGAGGCCAGAAATGGCACGTCTGTCCCATCTGTCACCGTTCAGCAAATGCGCCACATCAGATCCTTCTGTTGGCTCCCCACCAGCTGGACTCGCAGGCCTGGGCAGGGGGAAGTGCTCAGGTCCTTGCTCTCCTTGGAAGCTGTTTCCTTAGTGTGATTTTCCAACCTTGACCCAGGGTCCCTTGAGGTTGTCCCATCAGCCTCTCCCCTGCCATGGCAGACACCGCAGCAGGGGCAGGAGCAGGTGCAGGTTGGTCATCTTTAGGCACTAATTGGCCTTAACTGACCTGACCAGCTTCACTTGGGGCCTCTACCCTCCCCTCCTCTTCCCATGGCCCTGGAGCTCTACTTAAGGGCAGCCCTGGGCTTTTGCTTCCTCCCTGGGCTCTGTTGTAGATGTGCCTAGTGTGTCTCTTGCCTCCTGGATGGACTGTTTGCTGGACCGTGGATATATGCTGTAGGTAGATTGTCTCCTGCTCTGCCTCTGGGCTTCACCTGGAGCCTCTGCTGTAGGTGGTTTGTCTCTAACCTGGTTTCCTGTATGGACTCTGGATGTGTAAGTACCTTATCTCCTGTCCTAGCTGGACCTGGGTCCTCTGCTGTAGGTAGCCTGTCTTCTGGGTGGACCCCTTGCCTCTAGTACTGTCTTTGGCTTTGGTGTCTTCTGCTCTGGGTGACTTGCTTCACAACTTTCTTTGTCTGGGATTGTCAATGGCCCCTGCTGTATTCAGACCCTGCTGGACACCACCCCACTGGTGAGGGTGTTGCCTGTGCTGGGGTCACCCTTGGCTCCCGGCTCATCCCTTATTGTGGGGCAGCCCTGCTCCTGCTGCTCTCTAGCAGGCTCACCTCCTGGAGCTGAGGTCACCCGGAGAGGCAGCATGTCACCTCTGCTGGGCTTTCAGGTGCCCATGATAGTCACTGGAGAAGAATGAGCAGCTCCAGAGGGCTGGTCAACCAGCTGAGAGAGAGGTAGGCAAGAAATAGAGGAGCTCTGTTTCCATTGGCAGTAGATGCAGGTTAATGCCAGGTTAGACTGAGCTCCTGTGCCTTGAACCAGGCTAAGAAGTAAAACCAGTTTCACCCCAAGTGCCAGAGGTTGCAACCCTGGGCCGCTATTCCTGTTGTCCTCTCCTTCGTGGTACCCCTGCTTCCATAGCTGTATGTCTAGCTCTGGCTGATGTTGGTGTCCTTGCTGCAGACGAGTCTGGATTTTGAGCCATGAAGCATCTGGGCTTCTGCTAATGAGGCTGGAAAGATGGCTCACTGCCACATCTGCCCATGCTGCCGTCCACAGCAGCGCTGCAGGAGCTGGGCCGCCTGCGCAACACGGGTGGCTGCAGGCTGGGCAGAGGGACCAGGAAGCTTTTTGGTCTAGACAGTATTTAAGAGTACATGGTTCCAAAATGCCTTCACCCAGTGGGTAATGTCTCTGTAATGCATGAAGAAAGCCTTTGCACAAAAGGACAAAACCAAAACAAGACAGTGTGATACTGCACTGTCTGGAGGAAGCTGGGATTTTGGCTTGTTGGACTGTTGAGGTCAAGCATGCAAAAATTACTCTGGAAGAGTTGAAATGTTTTCAGAATGAATTTTGTATTTGAGATGCTGAGACCTTGGTGAACAAAACATTGGGAACCAGTTATTTCCAATCAAGAATTTCCTTGCATCTAAGAAAAACCAAATCATTAATCCTTTAATTTGTTTCATTGTCTTTTCAGTTGGCCAGAATAAATGCTGCCACGTTTCAGGACTGCTAGTGTGAAGGTCAGTTGGTCAAACCACTCTTAAGGCAAAGTGGACACAAACTGTGGCTGGGCTTGCTCCTTTCTGTGCTCCAGCGATGTCACCGAACTTGTGCAGAGGGTTTCCTGCAAGTTTGTACTTGGATGTCACCATCAACTGCCTTTCATTGGAGGCATGCAGTATGGGCAACACAGCTCCTTGCCACCAGCTTTCCCTTCACAAGGGCTGGAATGATGCAATTTTAACATTACAACAGTGACGCTTTTTGAGGAATGATGATACAGTTAAATATTTTGACTAGAGTTTAGGGTTAGATTCTCTGTAGCAGCATCCAGCATTGCTCTGCTGATCTGCAGTCTAGACAGATTTATAGCAACAGTCTGATCTACGGAGTAAGGGTGTATGTATGTATGTTTAAATACCTATTCAGATCCATTCCCCCTGTTTCTTCCTTTCCAGCAAGAAACAAGCCAAGAAAGCCAATGCTGAAAGGCTACTTTGTACAGGAAGCCTGGGGTTTCTCCCCCTTACTGCCTTGTCAGCACAGTGCCCGTTCCTGCACTCTAGCAAAGCCCTGAATTAGTGTTTTTTCTCGTTAGCAAGGCGAGAAAGGGCTGGGACATGATTGTCCTTGATGAAGAAGCCTGGAAGTGGCAGGAAGGAAAGTGTGAGGCCGGGTGGGACTTCAGAAAACATCCCTTGCTCCCACCACCTGTGTCCTGACCAGGGAGTGCTCAGGTCCACAGAGAAGCTCAAGTGTTGCTTGATGTTATCAATAAATTGTCAGCCTGAATTTCTCTGCCTTGCTGAGGGTCACCGGCTGCAGGGTTGGAGGCTTCTTCCCCAGGGAGGGTGCAGAGCAGCTAGTGAGGAGGGTCCTGTACTTGCAGCATGGCCACCTGAGCTGAGAGCATTGGCTGTCCTGCCTGGAGGGACAGAGGTGTGGATGTTTGTGGCTGTCTGAACCCCAGCCTCTTCCACAGGGACCCTGTGAGATCTGTGATTGACAGCATCAAATATCCAGCATGCTTGCTCTTCTTTTTTTTTTTTTTTTTTTTTTCCTCTGCTGGCCTCTTATCTAAAGTGCTTTCTCCTGCCTCCAGCAGCTGAGTTTCATCACGCTAGGGAGGTCCAGCAGCCTGTAACCCCTTGGTAAAATCCACTGCTCCCAGAGCACGTAGAGTTGGCCACAAAATGCCGCAGTCACTTTGGCTCTAGGCTCAGAGTCCTTTTCCCCAGCCCTTGGGGCTGGATTGTGTCAAGATGCTATTTTTGCGGTGCAGTTTCCCCAGGACTACCAAGATGGGAGGGAATGATCCTTTCTGAGGTGCTTGGACTTGCCTGTGGTGAAATACAGCTGGAGTTTGGTCCGAACTCTGAATCAGCCTCAAACCCAAGGGAAATCCTTGGCACTGGCTTCAAAAACTCCTGCGCTTCTGGGCAAGGCAGGACCTGAGCGCGGCTTGGCATGGCAGGCTGGCTTGTTTGCTGGAGAGCAGACCTGCACTGGGAAGTCCCTGTGGGAACATTTAGAGAGTTTCAAGCAAGATAAATCTACCACGTGTAGGAGAGGTGGGGATGAGGAGGTAGACACTTCATCAGCTTCAACTGAGTAAAAAAATAGGAGTTCAGTCTAGCCGTTTTCAATCTTCTGAGTGGCAGATTCCTCCCCACATTCCCCATGAGCCCTGCAAAGGCATTTTAAGCTCCTGATTATAGACTTGCTTTCCCTAGGTATCTCTCATGGATCCCTTCGTGGCAGTCCGGGGCTCTGTGAGGGTCTGACAATCATCGACTGAAAACTTTGTTGTGCAGGATGGCCCAGGAGCGGCCATAGCTCTGCTCTGCCTGAGCCGTGTTGCTCTGTGGTTGCCGATACGCACGTGTGACCTTCAGCGCTAGCAGTGTGTTGTGCATCTAAAAAAGCTGAAGTTGAGGACATTGTGTTTAAGGATTGCTCCTTTTCCAGGTTCATTACAGGACCTGTTTGCAACATCACTACTCGGTAACTGGGAGTTGTATTTGCTGAGGTCAGACAAGAGTGTATTTGAGACCTTTTCATTCTTCTTTTTACAGCAAAGAGGCTGGGAAATACTGCAGTGGTGGAGCAGAGTCCCAGCTGCCTGTTTGCCAGAGCTGGTACAAGTCCAGAACTGCACTCCAAGGTAAGGAATGATGTGCCATGTGTCTTGGCAAACTGTAGCTCTCTAAGATAGGGATCTGAGTGCCCTTTATAGCCAACGGAGCAATGCGGTGGGGATCTCTCTCCCTGTAGATCTACCGTCTGTTGATGGCAGAAGGTGGCCACACAGTCAGCATAGATGAGACACTTCAGGGCAGATGGTTAAGCTTAAGCAAAACGCATCTATATTACACTCTCTTGAATTAAATTCCCAATTGTTTTGGGAACCTATTGCATAGAGGAAAAAGTAGATCACATTTCACCAGACAATGTCTGAGCTGAAAAACTGGAGCTGGTTTTAGAGAAGACACAGTTGATTTTTTTTTTTTTTTCTCCTCCCAACACTTGTTCTTTTTTTGCAGGAGAGGGTGAGCGAAATCCTTGCAGATTAGTCCTTGATGGAGAAAGGGAGGGTGGGTGAAGGCGGAATGAGAAGGTGGTCACTCCTGTGGCTGGCAGCAGTAGGAGAGGGCACTGAGAGCTGCTGCTGCTCCTCCCAGGCGAAGACCCGCAGCTGAACCCTGGGAGAAAGTTTGGGAGTACAGAAATAAATGGTGATCTCCAGGGTATACACTTCACATCTGCTGGATTCCAGCTGAACGTGTGGTACCCAAGTTGCTTTTGGTTTGTTGTTTGGGTTGTTTTTTTTTTTTTTTTTTCCTGAGAGTCTGATGCCAACTCAGGACTGGGAGAAGAGAAGCAGGAAAAAAAAGATAGTGCTAGAGCTGAAAATTCAGGGAACAGTTAAATTGAAGATAAGTGTTACTCCAGGACGAGCAAGAAAAGATGGAGAAGTTCAGCTGAGAGGATGGCAGGGACCTGGCTGGTATGAAGAATGAATCTTTGACTCACCAGAAAAAAAAATGAAGGGTTGTTTTTTCCTCTGCTCCCATTCTGAACTGGGAAAAGGCCAGTATCCTAGAATTTCTGCATATTCAATTCCAAAAGGAAAAAACCTCTTAGAGTAGTCAACAAATTCCATTTTGGTAGAAAAGTTGATTTGTTTTGAGTTGAATGTAGAAAATGAATGTCAAGGAAAAGTCATTTCGAAGCAAGAAAGTCCATCCTTTTCGTTGGGGAAAATGTCAAAAGGGCACGCTGACATTTACATTTTTTTTTCTCTCTACTTTGTTCCTGAGCAGAAATTTGCCAAAGCCAACAGGGTGTCATTTTCTGATGGAAATCTCTTTTGACAAAAATTTTCTAACCAGCTTCACTAGCTATGCACAAACATTTCCATGCTCGATTCCAATCTGGATTTGGCAGGGAGTGGGGGTAAGGATGAAGAGGGGCTATTCTTTTCAGTACCCGTCAGTGATATATCGCCCTGTCAAAGGACCCAATATTGCTAAAAGCATCCTGCTTCCAGGGAGATCTCAGACCAAGGTTCACTCTGGCTGGCTGGCTGACCTGGGCAGGAATTAGAGCACTTCAGTAATGTGAAATGCTCACATGTGAGTTGCATTAGGGCTGGAGAGCTGCTGATCCAAAGTTGGGTCCCAGTTAGACTGCAACTGGGATGGGATCCCAGTAGTTCTTCTGCATCTATTTACTACTGCCCCTAGCAATAGAGGATCTCTTGGTGTGCATATCATGCTTGGGACTGGTTTGGAAGTTCATCTAGGCTTTGTTCAAGCTGTAGCCCCTGAGCATCTTCGGTTTGGTGACATGGACTGGGATGTGACTAGGAGGAAAATCCTCAGAGCTTTTTGTTCACCTGGGCTGAAGTGCAGTTTTAACTCACCTGAATGAGCCAGTGTAGGTAAGGCACTCCAGTTCTGCCTTTCTGGGAGTTGTTCTGGCAAGTTACAGGTCTGTCTTACAGTTTTTGTGGGTTTTTTAAATTTGTGATGTGGTTCCTGTATCACTGTAGAGATACCAAATGAAGACAGGAATGTTTCTGGCTCTAGCTGAAGGCAAGGTAAGAGTCGGCTTCAGCTGTTTGTGCTTTTCCTGCTGTCCTAGGCAAAAGGCTGGTGCCTCTAGAGATGGCTAAGGAGGTAGAAAGACTCTTCTTGAGGAGATGATCCATCTTCTCATTATGGTTAGACTAAACATTAGCTTAGACCAGACATCACTTTTAGATTGCCAATGTTAAGTGGGATTAATTCCACTCCAAACATCTTGCAGAAATGTGTTACAGTGAATAAGGAGGGTGAGCATGTAGTTTGCCCTTCTCTGGTACAAGAGACCAAGGCATGGGATGATAGAAGACTTCTGGGAAGGCGGGAACAGATTCACACAACCCTGCACTTCTGGGTGACATCATCAACTTGTCTTTAAGGAGGGAATGTCCTTGATGACTGCAGGCTATGGACCACAGCCAGCTCCTACCTGCTGACAAGGTGCTGCTGAGATGTGTGACAACTGCAGATGGCTATCAGCTCCTGGAGACTGTTTGCCCACGTTCTCCTGTCCCTTCATTTCACTGAGTGGCACCAAGGGAAAATGACGGCCGGAGCACCACCTGACCAGGCAACAACCATACTAGCAAAAATGCGAAGGGAGATTTTCGGAACTCTTTTTTTTTCTTTGTTTCTTTTATGACCAGCTCAGATGTGTGGTAGTTTTGATACTACGCCTTTTCCCCACTGGCTGGGCTGTTCCTTGGTGTTATTCATTTGGCCAAAAGCTCCAATGACCAAGTTTAACTCTTCCTGCAGAACACGGCTGCTTCCTCGCACCTACTCACCCTCCTTTAAATATGCACCTGAGCTCCCATGGCTCCCTAGCTGAGCTTGTGGCCATGGTGTAACCCTGTTCACCGATAGCTGTCTTAGCCTGGACTGTGTGCTTCTGTGCCAAACGGGGGCAGCTGTTCCCCTGCGTGCACAGGATCCGAGATGCAGAGTAGGGAGCTCGACTTAGGGCCAGTTGTGAGAAAACATCTATTCACCCCAAAATCTACTGTGCCAGTCAGGTCTGCTTTTCCTCTCCCAAGAGTACCAGCTGGTTTGGAGGCAAAAGTTGATCATCTTCTGTGTGTTGTGGCTGCAGAAACATTTGATATATCTGGCCTGTTCTTATGTTGCTCTTCTCAAGCCATTAGCCCGGGAATTGGGCATCCCAAATAATACTTTGTAGGTATCTGTGAGGTCCAGTTACCTGCTTATCTTTGGATATTTACAGACCAGAAAAGGCATCTTCTTGCTGTAATTCATCTGTACAACATTTAAATCCAGCGTATGTGAAGGAAGAGGTTTGCAAGTCTCTCTCATTACCTTGTTGGGATGGTGTCGGAGGGAACCATCCTCCTGGGGGACTGCGGTGAGGGCCCAAGCCATGCTGGCGGCCTCTGCAGTGCCCCCCCTGGGAGGACAGCCCAGCTTATACTTCAGCTCTGAGCACAGGGGTCTTGCAAAAAAAAAAAAAAAAAAAAAAAAAAATCTGAACACAAGTGCTTGGATGTTACTGGCAGGAAAAAAAGCCACAGCGGCAATAAAATTAATTTCCTTCTCTAATATATACAAGACTTTCTCCAAGAGAATTATGACCCAAGCTGATCAAAGTCTGTAAGTGGTACTTATGCTATCAGTTTCACCCCCTTAATGCCCTCCTGTCAAAACAAAATCCCTTCGAAAGGCTTTGAGGAAAATCACATGAGCATAATGGCTTTCAAAAAAATGGCCCTAAGTACTCAGTAACATATACAGAGAAGACTATTAGATCGGCTGGTGTAATTGTACTTATATTCAAATGTAAACATTCTTATATGAGCAAGTTACTGCTTACCCACAGAGCAGAGCACAGGCCAATCGAGCTGAAAATGCTTGGGTTATCAAGAGAAAGGAGGGGAGGGGTTGGCAGCGTTGGAACTTTGCCCTAAGACAGGATGGTGACTTTAGGCAGAATTAGATAAAAGGACAAGGGAAGGGGCGGGGGAAGGATGGGGCTTATTAACGAACCATTTTCAGATATACAGAGCGAGGATGAAATTCAGGCGGGGTACAATTGTACTGCCCTGTTGCTCTCAGGTAGGAGTCAGAGACATCAAACTATCTGATCCTTTATCTGCTGTAATGTGTTTGTTTGAACATGTTCTTGGTGGATTTAGTGCTGCTCTGACAGCTCTGGGAACCGGAGTCCTCGGTGTGTTCCCAGAATAGATGCACCAGGCCGTGCTGTGTCCGGAGCGAGCGGTGATGGGGAGGCTCCATCTGCCCAGACCAGGCCATGACCATTCCAGCCTGGTGAGTGCAACAAAGATGGTATCTCAAATGTCCAGTTTTCAGTACCGTTAGCACTGGGAGGCTGTGCAGACACAGCTCTGTTTAAGTGCTGCTCTCCATCTTTTGAGGATTTGTTGATACACCTGTAGGCAAGCACGTATTTTGCTCCTCAGCATCTTCACGGGGTACCCCATCACCCTCTGGAGCGATGACAGTCACAGTGCTCACTCCGTGTGCAGCTCCTGTTGCCGCAGCCTTCTGCGGGCACCTCCTGGTTTGGTGCTGAGCACTCCTGATAGAAGCTCCACCCTTTTCCCGTCACTATTTGGGAATGTATCAGCTTTTTAGGTCTCCTTTGCTATAAGCAGCAACACCCCAGGTGTGTTCAGTAGCTGGGAAAGGATGAACAACACCAGTGGGTTCACAGACTGGGTGGTCTTAAATGGGGGCTGTGTTTGGAGAGATACAGATGTTATGACAGCAAAGCTGAGCATCCTTGGTGGTTTGGAGGTTTCCGAGGGTCAGTGCCATTTCTGTTTCATCCTACGCAAACCAAGAGCAGGCACAGTGTTCAGTGCAGAGTCCAGCACTCATTTCTTCAGTCCTTGCTTTCCCTTTTGCATAGCTCCCCTCTCTCTGCTGAGACCAAAAAGTCCGTCCTTGGAGTCTCCTTTCTCTTTCCCGTGGGTTTCCACCCTTTTTTTGCACCCTGCAGACAATACAACCTCTTTGCCACATGAATTTTCTCTCTGGGGACACCAGCTCAGTCTACCAAAAAGCTGGATCAAGCCAGCTGGACAAAGGGCTTTTTTTTGACAAAAGCCTGAAATATTTCAAAGGCTTTCTAAAAAAAAAAAAAAAAAAAAAAAGCCAAAACAACCCAAAAAAAAAATACCAATAAACCCATACGGTTTCTATTACTTTTTTTTTTTTCTGGCAAGTTGAAAACAAATCTTCTCTGACCATCCTTCTCTTGTGCTGGGGCAGAGACGAAGTCGGCTGGAGTCAATGAAAAGATATTCATAGATCTGGCTCGTCCAGATTCCTAACATCTCATAGAGGTATTTCCCTATCTGTCCCTCTTTCCTGGACTTACTGTCTTGCTCTCCCTTTGGAGGAAATTCCTTTCCTGGTGATAACCATGTCTCTAGCTCATATTTCCTCTTTCTTGTTGACAGTTTTAAACCAATAGATTTATGAACTTTGAAGTAATAGAAATATTTAAGACATACCTACTCTTTCCCTTATCTAGAACAGGCTAGGATTATTCTTTTTCTAGACACTGCACTTGTAAAGGGAGGCATTTGCCTTTCAACCCATCTTCTGGAAAGCCAACCCTAGTTTGCTTAACGAGGACTTTGGTAACCTCTGATTATTCATGTACAGCACCAAGTGTTATTGCCAGTCTCATCCCAGTGGGTCCCACAGCTGTTTTCCCAGCTTTTACCCCAGCCGGGACCGAAGAGGTGAACCTACATTTGGGGAGGCCACAGCAAACTGCTAATGCCCAGTGTCTCTGATGGGTATGTGAGATGGGGGGTGGGGTGGGGGCAGGCGGTTAACGGAGCAGTTTGCAATTATTTTCTCTCCAGGCTGGCTAGGGCATCAGACTGAGTTAGCAGGTCCATACCCTGCTCCTCTCTTGCAGTCCCTGACCCAAATGCCCCGGTTTCGTCGGAGAATGCCACACTACTGCTCAAACTTCAGCTCCTTTTCTGAGTTTCATCCTTCAAAATGTGAGTAACCTCACTCACAAAGGGATGTAGGCTGGGTGGCAGGGTCAGAAGTAGCCACGGCAGTGACAGGGGACACGGAGTTGATCTCCCGTCTTGACTAAATCGGGCAAGGAGCGGGGGTTGCAGCCCATCCCCAGAGGGTCTGTCCTGGGGGTGAACAGCTCTTACCCCCACCACTTCTCAGGGGGCCTGGGCTGAGCATGCTGGAGCATCGCTCTGCTTTTCAGACCAAGAGCCTGCTGAGTGTAAATTCCTCCTTCAAGGACTTCGCAGATAGGGACAGACTTTCTTCGCCTTTTTGCTTGCTTTCTCTGCTGGATCCCTAATTAAAGAAAAAGGGTGGAGGGAGGAGACCCTTCCTATAGAAAGTGGTTCTCTGTCATGCAGGGGATGGCTGGACAGGACAGGGCTACGCCCAAGGCATGTTAGCCCATGTGCTGATTTAACGCAGCAAATCCCACAAGAGACTGGAGTTAGCGGTAATTACAGACAGAGCAGCAACTTCCCACATTAAAGTAAGTGCTGCGGTCTGGGGTGTGTGAAATTACTTGGCACCAACGACCGACACCTCCCGGTGTTCCCAAGGGCCAGGGCAGGAATACTGCAGGTAAGACAACTTTGCTGTTAATTAAGATTTTGAGTAGCTGTAACCTCCAACGAGCATAATTTGGCGAACTCCTGCGGCAACAGTATCTCTAGGTATAGCTGGACTTAGGGGAGGTTGTACCTTAGTTCCAGTGGTTCAGGACCCCCAAAACAATGCTGCAAAGACGGCTGTGGATAAAGCAATAACATCCCTGCGGTGTCAGGTGTGAGGTTTTTCTTTTCGTGCTGCACACCAAGGAGACACTGGGCAGCTTCTCCAGCGTGATCCTGAGATCATATATCCTGCTCCTTGAGAGCGGTACTGAAGGCAGGATTTTCCAGTGGGATGGGGGATTGTGTGAAGGCACTGGAGGACCCTTGGGTCCTGCTGGTGGGTGCAAGAGGTGGATGCTGTGTGGTCTGCATCGCTTGTGAGAGGGGAATACAGACTGACCCCAAAACAGTGCTTTGCCCAGGTGAAGAAGGATCAAAAGAGTTATCCTGAAGCGCCTGGGACAGCTTTGAGTGCCAGAAGGTGGCTGCTGGCTGTCTGCTGAGGGTCTGCTCTTGGGATAAGAGGTCTTTAATCCACCCCAACCCCAGCCTGCTTGTGTTCCCTTCTGAAGACGGCTCAGTACCGGGAACGGAGCAGATTGGCTGAGTCTGTGCCCAAATGGGCACAGATCTGCATAAACAGTATTTACCGTCATGATGAGGGGTGGATTTTGTGGCTTTTTTTGTTCAAGCATTTCTCCCCCTTCTGTACAGCTGGCGTCTCCGAGATGCAGAGCTTGAGCAGGAGGCAGTACAGGGAAATCGCATACTGGCGTTTCCCCAGCTTTATCAGCTGCGGGCTTAATAAAATAAATCATTTTCCAAGGCTATAAATCCAGAACCTTTCACCAACTCTTACAGTAACTCACATGTGCAGAACAACAGCAGGCTGTTTATCCAAACTGTGAAAGCATCTGTAGTGGAGTTAATGATTTTGCAGCAACGCTGGTCACCTACTGGCTGTGGGGCCGGGAGTTGTGCTGCTGCCCCAGAGCGTGGGAGAGGAAAACAGAGGCTTCAGGGTAAGACAAATGACATTTTGTCTTCCAAAAACCAAGCTGAGGTGTTTCTGAAGGGTATTTTTTTTAAGACCCCAACTTTTTTCTTCCTGCTTTATTCAATGCTGTTTCTTAGCTGTGATTTATCCAAATCAAGCTTTCAGAGCTGTAGAAATTGGTACTGTAAGGGTTAACCTGATGTGCTGGGACGTTCCTCTCTTCTCTTGATCCCCAGGTCTTGACTCTGTTAAACATCTCCCCCTCTCTTTTACATTCAGATCCTCTTTTACAAGGCTGGGCTCGGGAATTTCAGCCCAGCCAAGAGCCATCTTCCCATCCATTAAGGCTTCATGACAGCAGGTAACAATATCACTTCAAAAGGCCAAAGTTGCACCATTTCCCCCCTTCCCAAATTAAACTCTCTGCCAACAACATCTGAGCACAACATAGGAAGAAGCAGCTTCCCCGTTTCTTTGCGAGACTTCTCTGTATCCGCACCCGAGCGGGCCCGTTTTGGGGGATGAAGGCAGAGCCGAGCCCAATGGCCACTGATGCTTTTTGGGGGACTGCAAGACTGTTTGCTCAGAGACCTTTGCAGTCGAGTTTTAGCCATCTCACCCCCTGAGAGGAGCTGAAGAGACTCTGTTTTATCAGCCTGCTGCTGACCTCTTACCCTGCACCAGGCCAGCGAAGGCTGGATCATGTCTTGGCTAATCACTGTGGCTGCAGAGCCCTAAAGGTCTGCATCTACTGCGGGATGTGGTGAGCTCACTTTCTCAGCCTGCCTTGCCTTTTTTTTCCCCTGCCCCACTTTTTTTCCCTCTCTGCTGCCTCAGTCTCGCATTTCTCACATCTTTATTTCCGCGCCTTGCCACCCCGGCTGCCATCTCTCACGCATCTTGTGCATCTTTGCTATCTTCCCCCGTCTCGCGGGGCGCAGGTTGCTCTCGCACCGCTGGCCGTGCTCGTGTGTGGTCTTTCACCTGGGAGGAAAAGGGCTGAGCGGTGTAATTTTGTCTCTCCTGCCTGGGCACTATTTAGTGATAACAATAACAGTCAGAGGAAGGCCTCTTGGTAGGGGGAGATCAAACAGGAGGTGGAATGTCGGGTTGGACGGTGCTGGGAGGGCAGCCCCGGAGGTGCCAGCACACTGCACGGGCAGGGAAGGAGGCATTTTTTTTCCTTGCTTTCCAAACATTTGATCTTTCTGCAAGAAATATGCAGAGAAATAAACAAACCTGGTACCTTTTTAGCTTTTGAAAAGCATTTAAAAAAAAAAAGTCTGAAAACCTGAAGGCACGCACACACAGAAGCTCCTAGAATCTACCTACAATCTCTTTTTAATATTTATTTCTCCCAGTGATATTAATGTAAAACACTTATCGTCTTCCTAAAAGCCCTTGACCCAAACCCATTTAACTACAGAGCTAGCTTCAGCTGCTGCAGCACCCCCCCTACTAACCCCTCACCCGAGTTGGGAGCTGCTTATAACTCACTCTGCTTTTGCCCTGGCTTTCGAATTGCTAAGCCTCCCAATTTCCAGTGAAATCTTCTCTCAGGTGATTAGCGGAGGAGCTGCAGTCCTTCTGTGCCTCCCCAGAAATCTTCAGCGAGCCTGGACAGGATAAGAATATCTCCTCTAATTTGCTAGTAACGAGTTACAGCATGATTGAACTTGCAGAGTACCAGGTCACTGCGTGGTGTATTGATGCACACGGTTGTACAAGTATTGCAGCTCAGGCCTGGGCTATGCCAGTGCCCTTACTGCAGTTAAGGGGCCGAGGTTTATGGCTTGTCCTTTGGCTTGTAAATCAGCAGAAAACCACTCCCAAATGCCCAGCGCCCTTCCCAAACCTTGCTCTGAAGGGCAGGGAAGCCTAATGCTAAGGGGTGGAGAGGCACCTGTGGTCGTGTTACCATCCTACCTCCCTGCTGCGTCCCAGCCAGCCACCGCGGACACCTCGTGCTGTGCCTGTTGGAGGGCTGTTGGCTCTGGGGGAGACCTCCTGGCTTCTGGCCTGCGGTCCCTGGCCCTGCTGAAGTCCCCACATCCTAAAGGACACCCGCTGCTGGGCACTGCTGCCACAGAGAATAGCTCCTGTGCCTTCAGGGGCAGGGAGCTCCTCTGGCAGGATGGCTCTCAACATGTAAATGCTTACAGTTTTTTAAGGGGTGAAATAGATTTGGACTTGTGTAAGCCCTTGGGGAACTCCTCCCATCTCCCCCCAGGCTTTCTGTTATATTTCTTCCGTGCTTTTAAGGGGAACTGTCTGAAGGCGACCGTTCTCATTCCAATTTATGGGACCAGTGTTTAAAACACAACTTGACTGATAATTCGATCAATTGATTCCATTTATGGCTGGTTTGAAAGTGGCTCTTTCAGGACTCTCCCCAAACCTGTGATTTCCAGAAGCATGGTCACATCTCCCCCTGCACTGCTCCATGACTGATGGCTCTGCACTGAACACCCCAAAACACAGGACCTCCCTCCAGCCCTGGGGCCAGGCAGCGCAGGGCTGGCACGGCCAGGGGCTGGCACGGGCTCCCATCAGCGCCCAGGCAAGCGTGGGGTGCTGGCATCTTTTGGCAGGAGGAAAGATGAGCCGCTTTCCCTGCACCAAATTCCTCCCCCAGCACCTCTCGGATCTTTTTCACCCCACTGATCTCCAAACACGTTGCATGGAAAGTCAGTGTTAGCATCCTCCCCCTGCCCCATATTTTCAGGTGGGGAAACTGAGGCACTTGCAAACGAAGTGACCCTCCTTAACTGCACCCAGGATGGCTGACCTCAGTGAGCAATGCATACAAAGGCAGAATTTAGCCCTTAAAGTAGCTTAAAGGCTGTAGGACGCTCCTACAACCTCTGAGTTTATTTTCCTGTCACCCAGCTTTTAGGATGCTGGAGAAGACGCAGGTCCCCCCACAAACACGGATGTGCGTGGAGTGACTTATTTCCAATGAGCTCCTTACGGTGTCAGCCTCTCCTCCAGCTACCGAAGACAACAAATCCAACTTTTTCCAATTAACCCCTCCAAAATATGAATGCCAAATTAAAGAGAAGTGAAATCAGGGCTTGGATCCTAGTGCTGACCCAACTTCTGCACACCTTGCTGGCCGTGGGGCTGCTGCCATCCTTGTCCAGGCTGCCTGCACTGCAGCCGGGAGGGAGCATCCTTGTCTGCCTGTCCGTCCGCCCCCGTCTGTCCACGGGCTGACAGAGACGGATGGCAGTGCTGCCGGGAACGTGCTGTCAGGCTCGGGCTTTCCTCCCAGGAGAAAGCTGCAGGCCTTGAGGGAGCCCCGCGATGAAGATGTAAGAGCAGTGTTTGACACGCCAGCTCCTTTGTTGGAGCAATTGCGGCTCGCGTCAGCCGCCTGCCATCCGGGAGCGCGACGGTCCCCTGCCGAAAAGGATCGCTGTGCTTCGTGGCCCCTTTTCTGGCTGCAAGAAATGGCTGGGGTGTCATGGAGGACCTCGCGATAGGTACTTTGCTTGGAGAAAAGCTGCAAGAACCATTTTTTTAAGGGGGGGGACATGGGGTAAAAAGGTCATGAAAACAGCCAGGAAGCACCACAGGGGAGGAAAGATGTGGGGAAAAATGCTCGCTGCCCCTGCAAAAGGGGAGAAGGATGAGCAACGAGCAGAGAAACCCCTCCTGGGCAGGCCCCCGTGAGCCTGCGCCTGGCGCCGCACCCGAAGGAGTTAATTCCCCCCACCAGTGCACTAAGTGGTCAGCAGCCCAATAAATTATGCCCTCGAAAGACAAACCACAATCATCATTAGTCACGGCTCATTGGCCTGTTAAGGCTCCTCAGTGAAGTTTATCTCTTCCCTCCTGTCCACCGGCAGCCATATTTCATGCTCCGAAAACAGATGACCCCCGGGGTCAGCGAAATGAAAGCCCCATTCAACAGGTCTGCGAAGGACTCGCCACGGAAAAAAACGGCCGAGGTCAAAATAACATTGAGATACGGCCAGACCTTCAGCCGCTGCCCTCCCGGAGCAGACACACACCACACGCTCAAGTGACCAAGACATGTTAATCCGTTTCAGGATCAGGCAGGGTCAGGCTGGGGCTGGGAGGAACAGTGGCATAATTAGGTGAGGGTGACCTCCATAAAACAGTAATGGGCTTCCAGAGGCACGCTGGCGCAGCGCGGCCTGTCGCGCTTTGGACCCACTTCCCCGCTCTTTGCAAGATGGAAATGGCCAAGCGGGACAGAGGGAGTCCCACGTATCGTCCTCGTCCCTGCCGGCAGCTGGGCTCACGGGCAGGGAGCGCGGCAAGCACGTGGGGACCGTGCAACCAGCATCACAGCCCAACGTTTCAGCGCCCAGTGTGATTTCAGTGCGAGGCATTTTAAAAGAAGCGGGGTGGGGGGGGAGGGTGTTTTCTTCACTTCCGTTAAGAAAAAAGGAAAAGATTTGGAGCGCACGTGGTTTTAGGCTGAAATGGGTGGGGTTGAAATCCCCTGCCTGCACATAGCGCTGCTAAGCAGCAGGAACAGAGAGGAAAAGGGTGTGCTGAGAAATAAGGGGGTTTTGAAGAACATTTTTGTAGGATGATATTTTCCCAGTACCCTGTAAGGTCGTGTGTATGGGTATGGGAAACTACCTGGGAAGAGCTGGACAACGCGGGGTGAGATGAACCACTGCACCCTGGAGGGATGAAGGGAGAGGAGCCCCAGGCCAGCCACAGCTTCAGCTTCCTACGTGATCATGAAAGTCTGTACCAAAGGGCACACGGTAGCATGGCTCAGTATCCGTTCATGTTTTTCAAACAATGTGAAGCCATACAGCCAATTGAAAACTCCAGAGGTGCTTTTTGAATAAAATATAATGCCATGAAATTAAAATCCCAAAGACCGGTAATCCTGTGAGAATACGCGCTTTTCACCAGTGCAGCAGGGCAGCATTTTTATTCCAGAGAAGTGTTTCTATGCAGTGGGAAGACAGAGTAAGAAAGATGGTGAGGAAAACACCTTGATTTTTTATATTTCGTACATACCATTTTTGAACCAGAATGGCATTCAGTTCTTGGCTACAAAAGGGCCCGTCAACTTTATGACGGCTTATTAAACATGAAGTTGTAAATATTTCAGAAATACTCTTCATTTAAATTAATTAATTCAGGCATCAAGGATTTGACTGAGAAACAAGAACTTTCAGAAATCAACTCAAACTCCTGTTCCACCAGCTCTTTAGTGGTAACGCGGCATGATCTTTAGGAAGTTGGAGCTGTGCTAGCATCTCGGGGCAGGGGAGCCTTGTGGCAGGCAGGACAGGTATTTATTTATAGGGACTGAAGGTTTTCTTGGAGCAGCAGGAGATGCTGGTGCTGGAACGTGTTCCCCTCGCCGGTGCCTGCACGGCCGGTTGCTTCTTTATCCCGCTTCACGTACAGCCTGTGCTTCTGCGGGTGATAACAGATATTTAGGCTCTGGAAGAGATGTTGTACCCAGTAATACTGTTCTCCCGGCACCGGAGGTCAAATTTGGGGCTGAACCCACTTTGACATCCGTGTCTCTATAAACGAGTTTTAAAAGCAGCTCCCCTAATGATTCTGGTCTGTGTCTTTGAGCACTATAAATCAGGAGGTGCTGGCTCAGGGCTTTTCTAGCGAGGGAGGCAGAAGAGGAGTAACGGGGGTAATTCTAGCTAATGCTCCACTGAGATAATTTCTTTTCAAAACAGCTTGCGGGGATCACATTTTAAAATGGTTATTTGTCTGCCTATTTACTGCAGCATGCATCATGGGATGTTTTAATACAAAGCAATGGAGATGATGTGATTTGGGACATTCAATCTCCCAGCTCCCTCCCTCCCTAATTACAGCTGTGCCTGGGCACAGGTAACGGCCGGAGCGTGCTACAGGCAGGTGCAGTGCATCGCAGCCCTGGATCTCTGCCACTGCTGCAGGAGAGCTCAGATGGGGCGAAGGGTCTTATAAAGGGAGGAGATGATAAGCAGGGTTGTGTTTTCACCTTTTCCTCGCTGTTGGTGCTCAGCCTGGGCTTGCTGTTGGAGATGGGGCAGCTCCCGGCTCTGAGCACCGTTTGCAGCCAACAATTTGCAAAGGAGACCGGTGGGATTTGGGTAACCCAACGCAGGAGCCTGGGCTGCCTGCTTGTGAGGTCTGAGCTCTGCAGCGAGCCCTGGCCGGTGGGGACGGAGGGGAGGGCGAGGTGTCCCCCTTCTCTGCAAAGCTGGTGTTGGGTCTGCCCCCCGCAACTCCCAGGGATGCAGGATGGGGTCCCTGCCTCTGCCCAGGGAGGGGGTGCCTGGCTGGGGTGCTCTGCCTGTGGGATTTCAGGCAGTACAAGGATGTGAGGCAGGTTTTAGGGTGCTGAGCAAGGAGTGCTTGCGTGGAGCTGTGAAATGGAGTCTCTGTCTTTCCCTCTGCTGTCTATCTAGGGTCTCGCAGCTGTGTAACTCTCCTTAGAGCTTAACTCTTCTGCTGTGTAACTTAGATGACTAAATTGAGCAGTGTCATCCCCCTTCCCTTGTGCTGATCTGCCAGGAAAACTTCAAACAAACAAACAAAAAATCTGTTCCAGATAAAAATTGGGGGGGGGTCCAGAGGATTTCCCCCCGCCCCCCTCCAGTTGGAGGTGGAAGTCTTTGCTGCAGAAACTCATTTTGGGAGAGTTTTCTGCAAAGCCTGCATCCCACCTGGAGCTGCAGCCTCTATTCCCATCTGCTGAGCCCACGCTGGAGCCTTTTTCTCCCTTCTCGGCTGTCAGGGTGGCACCGAGCCCCTAGCCAAGGAGCTGGGGTGTTGCAGCACGAATGCCATTAGCAACACAGAGCTGCTGGAGCGGGTCTGGCCCTCCCAGCCTGCAGAAGGTCACAGCAGTTGTTTGTGGCAGCCCAGGGAATTGAGCTGCGATATCCCGCACCCCCAACTGAGCATGCCAGCCACCAGCCCGTGCTGCCTCCCCGCTGGCCACCAGCTATTTCTGATGACAATGTACAGTCAGGACAAGGTGCGAGCTGACGTGGTATTGATTTGTGTCTAGGCAAGGGAGATGAAAATGGATAGCAAAGTGAGAGCATGAAAGATGTGGAGCTGGCAGCAGGTAAGGCTTTGTTGTTCACGTCCATTTATTTACAATCTGGTCAAAAGCAGACACAGAGGTGAGACTGAGAAGTCAGGACAGTATGTAATACATATGGCTTTTTATTCCCCAGTACATAATGAAGCCATTAGTTAAGTTGAAGTAATTAGCTTCTTACGGTGGTGTTTCCCGTGCTGCACACAAGGCAGGGATGAGTGCTGCCGGGCTCTTCCCTCCAGCTGTCTGCATGGAGCACAGCAGAGCCTGTTCTCTGTATCGGACATGCCTCCCTCCCTTCAGTCACCTGGGCTTCGGCTAAAGCAAAGTCTATCCTATTTTTTCCACCTTTCCCCTAGGTCATCTTGCCCTTGTCGGAGTATCTGTTGAATTAAAGCCCATTGGGTCAGCTCCTTTGAAATGCCTAAATCAGCAAGGCAAAGTGACAGCACCCGAGTCCCAGCGGTGGGACCAGGCAGAGCAGGGAAGAGATGCAGGAGAAACGTCTGAGTGGGGTGACAGGCACGGTGCTGGCGGAAAATTTACAGCCTCAGGCTTGGGCTCTGGGCCCCCTTTTTATTACATTTTACACCAAGCAAGCTAGATTGAGTTACCATTGCGTTTTCATCTGCTCTATCAGGGCTACTTTCAGATCCGAAGACTGCGGGGTTAGAAAGAGGGAGCCACAGACATGTCAGTTCTGGCCGTCAGCAAATACATCAGATATATAAATAAAGAGCAGGCGATATTTCAAAAGCTTAGAATGGGATTTAGCTGTCCAGCAGAGTCCGGAAGAAAAGGAGCACAGCTAGCATTTCCCCAGTCCCCAGGACTGTATAACTTAGATGAATCTCCACTTTTCTGTTGTCCCTGGATAATAGAGGCATTTCTAAGCTGCGTTTGCTGGCTCCTCCATCATCCTGCCTTTACCAGTGCAGAATGGCTGCTGGCAAAGCTGGCAGAGTGGAAGCAAGGTTGGACAGTGAGATTTTGATAGCTGGTTTCCAGAATAACAGTTACTGCTCTGGTGTTTGGAAGGAGAACTAATTTGGGCTCAGCACTTTGTGTGGTGATGAACAAATGTTTTTTGTACAAATGAAGATGCAGAAGAAAGGGAATGTACCCTAGAGCTACTTGCAGGTGGATATGCTTCCTCCTAGGGTGCTCTGGCAGGGTGAAAGAGGGCTTCAGTGGCTGAGTACATATTTTTATGGCTTCTCACCTCTGAAAGATTGAAGTTGGTGGATGCTGGTAGATATGGACCAGTCTCCACTGACAGGGTAAGTGTTGGGCTGCACGCAACAGGTATCAGGAGGTACAGCCTCAGCCAGGAAATACTGTCCAAAGGCATTTTTATTCAAGAAAAATAGCACGTGGATGCCAGTTACACCTTGAGCCACAGTGGAAATTGGCCACGGGTTTTGGCCAGGCTCCGCCAGAGATGCAGGAGGGGAGGGTGCAGGTATTTCCCGGGCACCTGCTGCAGCCCTCGGCTGCCGTCTGAAGGGCCCGGTGATGTGGACTGCTACCCAAAATGCAGCAGAGCCAGTAGGCTCCTTGGGTTATGGACCCTCTCCTTATTTTCTGGAGATACTTTTTTCACAGAAATCATCTCCTCAGCCCCTAACCTCCTTCACTTGTTGGGATTTTTGGCAGTGAAGAGATGAAACTGGGCAGAAAGCATTATTTTTCCCTTGGGGGAGTTCAGAGCTTCAGCTCCCACCTGCCATCGCTCTGCATCAGGGCGAGTCCCAGGCTCAGCCTTGAGCCAGAGCAGCTCAGCTACCAGCGAATTCACGCCCCTTCATTAGGGGACTTCACCCCAAACAGCGAAATGCTGCAAAATAGGGACAGAGTGTTTCATATGGACAAAACCAAAATAGTTCTTGATTTCCACCCCCGCCTCCCCCGGCTTCACCAGTGTTTCAAACAGTCTAACTG
Organism: Sagittarius serpentarius; assembly: GCA_034782735.1. NCBI lineage: Eukaryota > Metazoa > Chordata > Aves > Accipitriformes > Sagittariidae > Sagittarius > Sagittarius serpentarius. The sequence goes on from JAVKLA010000088.1 coordinate 3,346,172, forward strand.
CAGGGGAAGAGACCCCAGCCTGTGACAGAGGGTGGGAATCTTGCAGGCACTAGTTTTGTCCGAGTTTCTCACCACCCCACTTCCAGGAGTGTCTCTCAGAGCACAGGTTTGTGGCAGTCCTGGTCACTGGGCTGGTGCTAACTGGTTTTTGTTCTTCTCAACACCAAGCTGGAGTGGAATGGCCAGTATGCTGAAGGACAAAGCTGCCATTTTTGAGGGGTCTCCACAGGCTGGAGGAGAACCTCATGAAGTTCAACAGAGGCAAACACAAAGTCTTGCTCTTGGGAGGGACTTAGCCCCGTAACAGGACAGGCTGGGGCCAACTTTTTCTAGGCAGCTTTGCAGAAAAGGGGATTCTGGTGAACAACAAGCTGATAAGGAGCTGGCAGTGAGTCCTTGCTGCAGAGATGGGCTGGGCTGTATGAGCAGGAGTGTGGCCACCAGGTCAGGGGCAATGACTATTGCCCAAATAGAGGGGGCTGCACTGGAGTATTGCATCCAGCTTGGGGCTTTCTAGGACAAGGACAACACTGTCATAGTGGAGTAAGACCAGCAGGGGCCGCCAAGATGGGGTGGAGGGAGCCCAGTGCACGTGATGTACAGGAGAGGCTGAGATCTGGGTTTCTTCAGCCTTGAGAAAAAGGCTAAGGGGAGATGTTATCGCTGCCTACAACTGTCTGATGGGAGGAGACAGAAAAGATGAAGCCAAACTCTTCTCCAAGGTGCATGGCAATAGGACAAGAAGCAACAGCCAGGCTGGAACATGGAAAACTAATGTTAGAGATTAGGAAAAAAGTTTTTGACCTTGCCCTGGTCAGACGTTGGCAGGGCAAGGTGACAGGCATTGTGCTAGAGATCTCCAGAGGTCCCTTCTAACGTATATGCTTCTCTAGATCTCAGAATTAAATTGCCTGGTAGATCCAGATGCCTGTAGTCACTCCTTTTCCAGTGGAGCGAAGGCTGGTGTTATGATGTTTCCTTTCATTTGCTTGAGTGATTTCACACATGGCACTTCACCCCTGCCCTCTCTCCTGCTCTCCCCAAGTTCTCTCCTCTTCCCAGGCAGCGCTGCTGCAAGCTCTGTTGCTCCCAGCTGCCTTCCCATCCCTTAGCTTCTCTCCTAGAAAAGAGCTTCCTCTCGCATCTCTTCCCTTCTCCCCTCCCCACACTCGGACTGCCCTTTCCTCTCCCATTTCAGTTCCCCTTGTGGGAAGGGAGCAGTGGGCTGAGCAGGGGCCACGTGGGGCATGTTCGTTAGACCCTTTAAAAGTAGGATGGATTTTACAGTCTTCGGCTGGGCCTGCCTTGCCCTGAGGTGCACCAGGTGGGAGGTGTCCAGGGAGCTGCCAAGCAGCCCATCCTGGCAGCACGGACAGTGAGAGCTGCCTGGAGCATCTGTTCCCAAACCTCCGGAAGGTGGGAGCTGCACAGCCCCATAGTGATGCCTGCCCTGCTCAACCACCCTCTCCACTAGGCAGGTTCTCCTGGGGTCTTGCCTAGTCTGGCTGGTCCCTCTGCTGATTAGTCCACCCTCTGATCGAAGTTTGGTTATATCACCAGATGCTAAGGTAGAAACCAAGCCGTCCCCTTGCCCATCTGCTCCCTCCCCAAGTCCTGTATTTAATCTCTGGCTTTCAGCTTAGAGTTGCAGTATTTGCTTGGGCTGTAAGCCATCTACTCTGCCCTCACCAGTATACGGCGTGTGGTGGTAGCAGCTGCTTTAGCAGAACTACTGGGGCCCTTTTCTGACTGTCACTACGCCTAGACAGAGCTGAGTTTGGCATCCTGTAATCGGTCAAGTTTAATACGGCTTCTCTACTTGCAGTTTGTCATGGTCTTATCAGAACATCTGCATCCTGGCCTCTTATTAAGCCCTTAGAAAAACAGAAGTATCTAATGCCTGAATAGTTTTAAATTTGGAAGCAGAGTGGGAGTAGATGGAAGAAAATACATTCCCCTTCATGTAATCATCAGAGAAGGACAGTTCTGAACAATGACCAGATCATCCTCACCCCAATGATGACAGCAATTTCGGACTTATCGCACCCCAGCACTATATTAAGGCACTGAGATTACATTGTTATTCATTAGCACAACATCTGCTGAAAATCAGCATGGAGAAGGCTGATGCGGGTGCTAAAAAGCTTTATAATGGGACAGAGAAAATACCCCCCCTCAGGGAGAATAACGTCTTTGCTGTCCTCGGTGTTGCTCAGTGCCGATGTTCCGCGGGAGCCGTAAACATGCGATGCAGCCGCTTGCCTCCAGCTGGTGAGGACATTGGGCACTGAGATCAGCAGGTCCCAGGTCTGCCCAGCCATGTGGTCTTGAGTGAGTCTCTTTCCTTTTTCTTGCCTGTTCCAAGTGGTCTCTTGCTATCGTGGGCACAGCTTCTTGCATGGCACGTCAAGTTTAATGCATGTCAGTACTGCACTTGCCATGACGTAGGTATCATATGCGATGATATTTTGAAGTTCTAAAATATTCCCAAGCTGGCCAGTCTCAACACAGTCATACCAAAATACTTTGATTCATAACAAACCCGGACTGGTGTAGGAACTTTCTGCCATTTATCCTGTCTTGCACGGAGACCTGCTCTGTCCTGGCTGCCCCAAAAGAGCCTCAGCTTTCTCAGTTTCCTCCAACAGATGAACCAAACTTGTGGATAACTAGGAGTGACTTGCTGACCTGGTTCCCTGCCTGGCCTGGTTAGTACCTAACCTCCACGGCCCTCCTTCTTTACAACCTGGAGGAATACCTCATTGCAGTGTATTTGCTGATTCTCATGTTTAGCAGTTACAGCAGTGTTAAGCAATTCTTTAGAACCACTGCTTTGATTTTTTTTACAAGCAATTGAAGTTATCCAGAGTACAAGGAATCGGGCACGGTAGGGCTGCAAGCGTATTTCATGGTCTTGTTGCTAAAAATGCAGAAAAGGCTCTGAACTGTGGAGATGTCCTGGAACTACAATGGTGGTGGATTTTCTTCTATCTTAAGTATGCAGGTCCAGAAGCTGTGCTGCACTTCTGAAGGTGATACCTGAGTCTCTCCAGTCATCACAATCCGCGGCAGCCCATGATTTGATTTCATATAGCATATGGATGATTTGGGGGATGAGGAGCATTACCGTCAGGCATTGTGTTGATATGTGGCTCTGCACAATAGTTCAGAAATCCGGTTCAGCCTTCTTCAAGCTGCCCTGCTTCTACTCAAGAGTCACTGACGCTGATCTGCAGAACCTCAGCTCAAGGAGCTTTCAAAGGACCATTTTAGCAGGTAGTGTGAACCATCCATCAGTGCTCCTGTCTTTGCTCTAACTTGCTCCGTTCTGGGTTGCCTTAATTCAGTCATGATGAAATTTAGAGGAACTGCTCCTGACAAATGAGACTTTCTCTAGTGGGTTGCTTCTTTAAACCGTTAACACATGCTTAAATATTGTCAGAGCTTAAAATGAGAACATTTAAGTTCTCAAAGATCCTTCATTATCAAATTATCAAAGGCAGCTGCTGGCATCCAGTGGATCACTGCTACCCAACAGTGTATCCGCGTGAGGGTATCCTCGCACCGATCATCAACTCCAAACATGTTAAGAGAGTTATAGGACAGATGGCTACTGCCCTTGAAAAGTAGCTTGAGGTTATAATAGCAGGGGTGGATAACTGCTTACAGGCAGAAGAGAAAAGCGATGAAGATGCAGAGCGGACAATGCTGACTTCAGGTTCTCCACATTTCACGTGGATCTCAAGGAGTTTTGGTTTTCAAGGAAAGGTCTTGCAACGAGAACGAAGGTTTTATGCAGATCCTCTTCTAGATCAGATGCTTGACAGCCATGGCAACTAAGCCTGTCCTCCAAAGAAAGAGCCCCCAAGAGGTTTTCTTTCTGCTCCTCCCAACCTTTCCAGCACCAGTTTCCAGTGGTGCTGCTGTGACAAGTCTCTCTGGAGGGCACCAAGAACTCTGATGGCAAATACTCATTAATTGATTCACTGGGACCAAGGAAGCATCCAATCCAATTAGAGATAAATAATTTATGCCATCGAACGCTGAGATTGGGACACTATTGATCAAGGGCAAGAAAGGGGATGACAGCTGTTCCTGTTGCCAGCGTTATGGAACCTGAACTGAGATGATGATCCTTCAGCACCGGCTGGGAGTGGCAGGGGACCACCGGTCTGAGACGAACCATCTGAGTTCTCCATACACCACAGAGGCAACCATTTTTATTCTTTAATCCTTAGCCTCTGGCCACATGAAGGGCCTTGAAACCCATAGAGCTCCTGAACGTTTTAAAGGATACCTACCTCAGGTACAGCATAGGTTTCAGGAGGTAACAACAGGAGGCAACTTTTTTCCATGGGACCTCACAGACCAACCACCTTAGTTTTCAAATAGCTGTTGGTCATCCTACTAAGCCCATACCCTGCAGAGAAATTAAATGTCTACTCCAGAAGCACCAGGGAGGAACTCAGTTGTAGTAGGAGGACAGGGTAAGAAATAGTTCTGCTGCAACTGTGTGGCTTGGCGTCTCCAGACAACACGAGAAGCAGCAAGAGGGAAAGTCCTCATGATAGTGCAGGTATGTGCCACCTGTCAGCAGAAGGCACTGCACCTGCTTGGAAGCTGCAGGCCAGACCACTGCACAGTTTGCACATCCAATGCAAACAAAGTGCCTTTGGAAGACAGGAAAACCTGGTGCTTCCTAATTTTGCTTTAATTCTCAACCTTTGCTCTATATGAAGGGCTGAGAGAGGAGGAGAGTGGTTTGGGTTTGGTATGTAAAAACAAAGGAAGGGGAGGAAGAGAGCACGGTTCCCCCAGTGACTTTTTCAGGCC
>JAVKLA010000088.1:3358872-3369011 GCA_034782735.1 Sagittarius serpentarius
CCCACCCGCAGGGCTTAAACCGAGCAGAAAACTTCAGAAAGAGACTGGTCGGTGGTTGGGTTTTTGTTTGGGTTTGGGTTTTTTTTTCAATCTTCGGGAAAGACAGACGCCCTGATGCGCCCCCGCGGGCACCCGAGCAGCCAGCCCCTGCCCGTCCCTCCCCGCTCCCGGCCGGCTCGCCGCCGTGGGACACACCGCTATTGCCCTCTAGCGGCCCCCGGCCAGGGGAAGGGAGCCCCCCCCCGCCCCGCGGCTCCCCGGTTCCCGCTCCCCGCCCCGCCGGGCAGCCCCGGGCCCGGCGCCGCGGCAGCAGCTCCTCACCCGCGCCCGGCGGCGGCTGCCCCTCCGCTCGGCAGCACCTCCTTCCCTCTCACCCTGCACCTCGCCTGGGCTGGACCACAGCAGGGACAGCTGGCTGGGGTTTTTTTTGGTTTTGTTGGGATTTGGTTGATTGGTTTGGGGGGTGGTGGGTTGTGGGGTTTTTTTGGTGATTTTTGTTTTGTTTTGTTGTTTTTTCCCAGGGTTTGCTGTGAAACACACCTGGCTTGCAGCCCCGAGGCACGGCTGATGCGTGCTTACACCTCCCACTGGGTTGTTTCCCAGTCTGGGAGAAGGTTTTCCCCAAGCATGGAATCTCAGGCTTGAGATTTTTGGAGAATAATTGAAACAGGGAGTTGGTTTCAGAATACTCCCTAGCTTTATTTTAAATGCATTTTAACCCATTCAAGATGAGAAGCGCTATGTTTTGGTGGTGCACACCCGAGAAACCTGGTGCTGCGCCTGATAACGTGGCCAAGAGGGAGGTAGTAAGGCTGCCTGGGAGCCGGGGCCCGGCTCTGCAGCATCACTGCTTGAGTATCGCCCCAGCATGAGGAATCAGAGGAAACTGAGAAGCAAGCTCAAGGAATGGAGGGATATTTGTAAAGGGAATGGACTTTGTGTAACTCCTGGGGCTGATGGAGGGCCCTCCCTCCGTGGAGGGCCTTGTGAAATGGAAGGGAAGGAGAGGGGCTGGAGAATTACCATGTGTTTTCAAGGGTGCTAAAAGAACTGTGCACAGCACACTTTGCCCACCTTCCTCTTCACTCTCCCCCTTTATCTTAATACATAAGGACCTTTTGGAAACCGAAAATATCCTGCCCTTCCCAGGGTACGTTCCCAAAGTGACTTTCTGGAGCTAATCCATCTGCTAGCAGAGCCCTGGGCTGGGTGTTGCTATTCTGGTCCCTGCAGTAACAGGAACAGTTTTGCGTGACTTGTCAGGACCTGCTTCATCCCAGACATGAGATCACGGTCTCATTTTTCATTTATAAATAAATACGTTCCTGCCAGGGCTGGAAACACGATGGAAGTATAAGTGAAGGCTTCCTGAGTCTGCCGGCAGCCTGAAACGCTACCTCCTCAGTGCAATCTGCCCATCGCCGTGGTCGCAAAGGGCTGCGCAGGGGGAGAAGACGCTGCAGGAGAGGATGAGACGTGTTGTCACCCCATCCTCTGCAGACCTGTCTGGAGGCATCTGAGATCTTGGGCTATTCCTCTGGCACTGGTCTACTTAGGACAGGAATGGGCAGCAGTGCCGCACTGCCGTGCACTGGGACCGCGGTCCCTGTGTGTCCCCTTCTAGTGGCCAGCGCTTGACATGGGAGAGAGGAAGGGCATTAGATAAGACTTTAAAATCTTTGGGATTTTTTAATATGAAGGCACCACTAAGGGAAACTATATGGGGGGTTTTTCCTCCAAAAAAAGGAGAGAAGAAACGGGAGCACATCAACAGTGCATGCAAACCACAACCTAGACCGTGACACTGTGCACGAACAGCAGACTCGCATGCCAGGTAAGATGTAAATGAAACATGGGCCATCGTTTGCACAGAAAAAACAAAAGTGCAGAAAATGGAGGGGAAAAAAAGGGAAGAAAAGGAGGGACTGGACCAACAAAGTGACGTAGAAAAGTCAGAAGACCAAAAGAAAAAACAAAGAACCAGTACAATAATGGGGGGGAGGGGATGGAAGCTGAGAGAAAGCAAGAGGAAGAGAAGGCATTGCAAACGATTTATTGTTCTCACCTGTTTGGTGGTTTTTTTTTTCTCTCTCTATTATCTGAACCTGTCCTCAGGTGACTACAGGATTTCACTAACTTGCTGTGTGACCCCCTGAAAACTTTTATGGCCCAGGACAGATGCTGGTGGCCGACACCATCCAGAGCCGCTGGCCCAGCAGCCGACAGATGTGCCCAAGCCCTGCCAGCCCAGAGGACCCTGTGTCCACTGCACTGAGCCCTCCAGGCTGCAGGGCAAGAGTTGTCGGGGCTTCAGATGTGGCGGGGTGCTGGACACTGCAGGGTCCTGGATGGTCTTTCCTTCCTCCCCTGGAAGGTGCTGCCCCTTAAGAGCAGAACAGGGCAGAGGAGCATCCCTTAAAGCTGATTTTAACTGCTGTTAGCAGTGCCCTGGAGGCTCTGGCTGATGTTGCAATACCGGGGGCACTCACATGTCCTCTTCCACAGGCGGAGCGGAGGGAATGGGGAGGTTTTGGTGATGTGATGAGGAGCTGGGACAGGAACGTCTCCGGCTGGATCCTGCCCATACCCTGTGCCTGCATCTGAATTTTTACATCCTGGAGAGAATGGGGGTGAGGAAGTCCCGTTTCTAAAGTTGTAGGGTCTGATTTTCATCCTTCAGCGAACTCGGTGAGACTCAGGTCTGTGTTTTGTGCTTTTCAAATGGAAATACAGAGAACCCAGCTTTCCCTTCCGAGGCCGATCTCTTATGCCCTGGCTCCCACCTGCAAGCAGCATCTCCCCAGGAGCCTCCAGCACCCCAAGCCCGGGTACCCAGGGGCTACCCACACCCCTGCCCTGCAGACCCCCTCCTCCTCCGCAGCGCTGGGGCTCAGTGAGCCGCCCTTGCCAGCGGAGACCCAGCAGCAGCAGCTCCCTCTCAAAGCCTGCTTTGATGGTGTGCCAGCCCTGCGAGCACGGCCGAGGGCACCCCTCCTGCTTGCTGGCCCAGGTGGGGCCTGTTAGCCGAGCCCTGGAGCACAAAAGGGGCTGTGTGGCTGCTGTTTGCCCTCCGGGAGCTGGGAGGAAACTTGGCAAGGAGAAAAAACCTTTAGAAGCTACTGGGAAGACCGAGATTTATGTTTAGCTGCTCTCGAGCGGAGAATAAAGGGAAACTTGAGTGTGAGCAGGTATAGCAGAAGTGATGTAGGCACTTTATTTGTGGAGTGTCTGTCTGAGGGTAGCAGCAAAGGGGATTTGTCTCCATATATCCAAGAGGAGCATTTGACTGTGCATAATTGTAGTTTATGTCTTAATAAATTGCCTTTGTCACCTGGGGGAGGCTGATCCTGCTCAACTGAGAAAGTACCTTTGGTTTCTGAGGGGGGAGGAGGTGGTCTGGAAAAAAACACCTCAGACGTATTTTTAACTTGAACGTCTTTAATTTTAGGTTATGGAGAACAGCAAGCAAGATTAAAAAACAAAACAAAAAACTCTCTCTGCGAAAGAGGGCATGGTGCACGTATCTGCAAGTTGCAGCAGCCTGGAGAACAAAAAGGCTGCTGTTTGGAAATGGAGGCAGAAGTACAGTGAGCTTAAAGGCACAGCACATGGAAAACCCACTGCGAGCCCCATTGCCAGCACTCCCCAGAGAAAGAAAGAGTCTACCCCCGTGACATTGTTCCAGGACGTGGGTAAGATGAGCTTCCCTGGAGATGAAAAGCCTTGTTGTGAATTTATTTTGTGCTTGTGTTTCTGAAGGGCTAGGTCATAGATTCTTCTAGGCTTTGTGGTTAAGTGCAGGCTCTTTCCAGCCAAATAAAAAAAATCAATCTCCATCCTAGCCTAACTGAGCGAGGACTGAGCCTCCCCGTGGTCCTGGGAAATCTCCAGGACGGACCGGGCTGGAAGACCAGCCTGCACTTGTGTGTGCCGCCCAGGCTAGCACAGAACTGTCATTCAGAGCCGAGTGCAAGACTTGCACTGCAACGGAGCCTGCCAGACAAACCATGAATCTCAATTTACCTCTCGGTAATGCTCTTCCTGGTGGTCCAGCTCTCAGAGCCCTATTGTGAGTGTTCCCAGCCAGAGAAAGGCACTTGCAGTTCTATGGCAAACGCTTAAGAGTGTCTTCTACAGCATCCCATAACTGCCTTTTACAGTCAGATTTCTCCTGCTTGCTTATGCTGTCTCTTAGATCCACCAGCATCTCAAGAATTATAGAATCATTTAGGTTGGAAAAGACCCTTAAGATCAGCCAAGTTGAACCAAGAAAGGATTTGGGCCCCTCATAATGAAGGGCTATCTGCCCCACAGCCTTCCAGAGAGGTCCCCTGTCACTGCATAGTCTTCGGCTAAAAGAATCTTGATTCTTTTGCAAGATGGTAGGTCAGGAACCTCTGATCTGAAACGCATTTGTGTGTTGGAGTTGTACGCAAGTACTCTTCATCCTCTTGAGCTTCGTTCTGTGCTTAGCTGAGTGCTGATGTTCTCCTGGGCTACCAGACTGCGGGCAGCCATAACCTCAGCCTTGTCACTGCTGAGAAAAGGTATCGGAGTCTGTCCATTGACTCGGCCCTTGAGGGTGACATAACTTCCCAGTACACTGAGGGCAGTGGAGTGCTGGGAGCCAGAGCCAGTGCAGCTGCTGGGAATGACTGGATCCCCATGAATGGCCTCCTGTTTGAGTCCCTGCAAGCACCAGAGAAGAGCTCATAACCACCAGCCCTTCTTGGCCACGGTGCAACAGCTCTGGTTAAAGCGTCCTGGGGTGCTGAGGGCTTTTTGCGAGGCCACTCTGACTGTGGGTCCTGCCCATCTCACCCAGCCTTGTTGGCCAAGGAGAACATTACCTGCAGAGCACCCCTGGGGGTCACCTACTGACTACTGCTCTCCTGACCCTTGGCGGCTGACCAAAAGCCAGGGTGTCTGTTTGACCCCTGTTTTCAGACATTTGGCTTCCTGTGCCAGATGCCCAGACTGACTGAAACTGTAAAATAAATCCAGAATGACACCTTTCCTTGGAAGAAAGCAGCTCATGCCCCAAGTTCTGTGTTCTCTCCTCTTTCCTCATCCACATCATGGGTCTCCAGGAAGTCTTGTGAATGGTTATTTATAGGCAGTGGGTAGTAAAAGGTAGAAGGAGCCTGACTTGGGACTGGCTTTTTTGCAGCTCTTGAGTCCCCTCCCCAGGGCTAAGCTTGCCTGGAGGGTGTTTCTTGCAGGCCAGGGGCACCTTGCCAGGCTCAGGGGGAAGAGGATGATCATGAGACCACAGAATTAGTTCATGCACCTTCTGCAATGGCTCTGTGGGCAGAGTAGGAGCAAAAACAACTTGTAAGAACTCTGAAGTTGAGGATGGGTCCAAACTGAGCTAGTGCAGCTGCAAGCCGTTCTCGGGAACTGCTTGCGCAAGCTGACTTTTGCCACCAAATGTCCATATAATTTTATGGCCCTGGTCTATCCATCGCGCCTAATACATGGATATATAACCCATGTTTAAGTAATGAGATATGACAGGTTGTACATTTCTTGGCGATTATGGCATGTGTCATAAAGCAAAAAGCTGAAGGCAATAATCCCCTGGAAACACATTGCCCCAGGGTGTCTTGTTACTATTATGAAATAAAATTACAAATGAAAAAATAATGAAAACATTCAAGAGCTTGTGCACTCGAGCCATAGGTATGGTAGAACTGTCAGGCAATCGCACCTCCAGCCCAAACTGTGAGGATCATTTATATTCAGTGTAAACACCCACTCACCCACCCCACGCCTGTTACTGACAGCCCGGCCCGGGATGCCGTTATTTGTGTGACCAGGACCCTGAGAGAAGCAGCCTTTCCTTGGTAGCTTGAGGGGTTCACCTGCACTCTGCTCGCCAATAGCTCATCGCGTGGGGCTGCTGTCCTCATTTCAAACCCTTGGAAACATTAAAGAGGTCTCTGCTCTAAACTCACGCCATAGACTGCTTCATCTTCCTGCCCCCCCCCCCCGCATTTAAGGTGGAGAATCTTGTGAACTATTTGGGCTAATAATCTCTCTCCTATTTTCACTCGGCTCAGGGCAGCAGCTTTCTGTGGAGTCTGAGAGACATGGGATCTCAGGACAGAGTCACTGGGAAGCTGTCACTTGGGTTTTCTTTGGTTCTGGGCTCCAGTTCAGCACTTTAATGAGGCTCTTCCTTCCCCTAGCCTCCACTCACCGCATCTAGGGCTTGGTCTCCTTTTCTAGGTAGGAGCAAGATTTTTTTTTTCCAGAGAAGGTTGGGAACAACAACTAAGGGAGTTGCCTCCCTGTGAAAGCACAGGGATACGATTATCCTGCCTTTTATATATTTAAAATGTTTCTTTTACAATAGTGTTAGGATGTCACAATTTCTAGACGTTCTTGGTGCTGTATGAACACACAGCAATAGGTCTGTTCTGGAGAACAAGGAAGGTGTGATGAGAAGCAGAAGCAGAGCGGTGATGCCAACATTAGTCAGCGGCTTGGTGGGAGAGGGCTGGGCTTTTCCCAGCTGAGGCTGGAGTCCTCAAACAACATCGCGAGCCTGGTTGTGGAAAAGGGAAGCAAGGTCGTGACTCCAGCTGAGGGACTGGGAGAGGGAGAGTGGGAATTGCCCTCTCCCAGCGTGGGTCCTCCCAACACAGCCCTGACGACTGCTGCTGCTGCTATGAAGTCACTGGAACATTTTTCTGAAACAGCTTGTCTTGGTGGTGCCTTAAACCCAACAGTCCATAATGGAATAAAAAGTTTACTCGCATGCCGTGACTCCATCAGGGAATGCCTCGTAGCTCTGCTAGTAGGTGAGTAATGCAGGCAGACCAGATTCGTGCCAATAAAAACTTCACTATGTGCTCTGGATGAGGGACCCGTCATATGAACTGGTTTAATAGCGGTGTTGGCAGAAGATGAGGGGTGACCACACCATCGCATTATGTCCTTTGTTTTGCTTGGTGGCTGAATCATCAGCTGGGAAAAACTGAAGCTCCCTGGACTGGGTGAAAGTATAGTGCTGTTGTCAGATCTGTTCTCCATCCCAAGAAGGAGATGTGGAGCGTGGAGTCATGTAGTATGTACTGGTTTGGGGATTGGACAGTCCCAACCAGACCAAAGACCGCACTTAAAAAAAAAAAAAAAAATTAGTCATGAAGGAAAACCATGTACTAATATGACCATGTGGGGCAAGGGAGAGGGCTTTTGTAGCTTTTTCTGGACAGAGGCCCCAGGGAGGTCATGGGATCCTCCATCCTTGGAGATGTTCAAGGACTGACTGGACAAAGCCCTGAGCAACCCAGTCTGAATTCAGCGTGGACCTTGCTTTGAGCAGGAGGTTGGACTAGAGCTCTCCTGAGGTTCCTTCTGAACTGATATATTCTGTGATTCGATAGAAATACTGTGCGTTTTGGGGGTGTTTAGGAGCAAAGTTTGCCTTTCATTTCTGTGAAATCTTATCCGTGAGCAGGCCTCTCATGCTAGTACAAGGGAACAGTTGGGTTTTGGGTTTTTTTTAATGTCTTTTCTCAGCTTCATTTGCATTAGATAAGGATTTGAAAACAGCACCATGATCTTGCAGCCAGAGGTCTGCAAGATCACCACCGCACACGTGATATTAATACACATTGTCCCCCATGTGCAGGCTGTAAGCCCACACTTGCCAAGCCACGGAGTGGGTTGTCTGCAGCTGCGCAGATGGTTCACAACTATCTGTTACGAACTGAGGACTGTCACCTGCCTTCTGCCCATTAGCTCCCACAGAAACAGTCTTTAACAGGAGAAGATGCTGAGAAGCTATAGCACAAGGGTATTTCTTTTTTCTTCTTTCTCTTTTTCTTTTTCCCAAGCTTAAGAAAAACATGCAACAAAGAGGATTTATTCTTTTTCCTTCCCACAGGTAACGACAGGAGTAGCCAGGTAAAGATATTGTTGATTGAGGACCGAGATGTACTGTCTTCTGTCCCAGAAAGGTAAAATATCTTTGATGTTGCATAGGATCCAGGGTGCATTTGTAAATTTTTGGCTTTTTAAGAAAAAATTTTGTCATCAGTTCCAGTTTCTTGGCTTGCCAGGAGCTGAGTCTTTTCTATCAACTGCCCTAGGTTTTTGCTTAACTGGTAACTAAAAAATGTTGATGGGAATGAGTGTCTTTTCTTCCCCCTTTCCTTCTGAGAGGAAAACGGAGTCTGAGAAATTCCCGTACCTTGAGAGCTGATTGAGAATTGCAGTTTCTAATTTGAAAAAAATGATATGAAATTTTCACATTCTGAAAAGCAATTAGAAGCCAGCATTTTTCATGCAGTAACACTGGACAAAAGCAAACAAGTCAGTTGGAAGTCTCAAATGTTTCCTGACTGTGTATTTAAAAATATCCATTTGTTTAAACAAAATTCTGACTTTTTAATATGAGAAAATATTTTGTTTGGACTTTTGTATACATATTTTAAATTTAACATCATAAAATAACATTTAATATGTAATAATACATTATTAAGTATTTTAATATATTTCAAACAAAATGCTCCAACAAAATAATGTCCAAAATGAAATTAAACATTCCAGCATTGCCTCTGGAAAGTTGAGGCAAATGCTTTGACCCTCTTCAAAAACTTTGTAGAAATCGACAAGTTCTTGCAAAATATTCTGATTTTGATCCAAATGTGGTTTTGGAAGGAAGGCCCCCATCAATCACTTTTTGACCAACGGCTTTTGATTCATGGCTTTCTAGTTCCGCTCGGTACTCAAAAATGCTTTTTTTTTGTCATTTTCTTAAATTGAAATATCTCGGCCCCTCAGAAGGAAAGGCAAAATCATTCATGATCCTCATTTTACTGACAAGAAAGCCAAGCTGTAGGAAGAGAGCTTGGCCAGTGCTCGCAGGGAAGGAGAGCTGAAGGGGAAACCAAGAGTTAGGGGCCAACTCGGCGCTTCCCCCGGTGCGGATCATACCCAGCTCCTCCAGGACCAAACGGGGCACGTGGTCTGTGCTGGCCAGGACGGATGGTGGGAGGGACTGGGAGAAGTCAACCTCTCCATAAACCAGCTCGGTTGTATAATACCGTGTGCTTTCCTGTGCCGTACCCCAAATAAACTGGGGTGTTCACACGCTGCAGCTGGTACTTGCTTGCATCTTGACTTGTTACTGCAATGTGTTGCAATTGCTCAGTCTAATTTTGCAGTTGCTCATTCTAATTACCCTGGCAGGGTGCTGCACCACCAAGGTTGTGCTCAGTGTTCGCCAGTGCTCAATTTTCTGCTTTTTTTTTTTTTTTTTCTGTAAAACTGGAAGTGGGATGGGTGAGGGGAGGCTATTCGCTTGGAGAGAACTCAGGGTTGAACGAAGGTTGTATCCCATTTCCTGAGGCTCTCCTTGATCTTGATGTTAAAGAAGCTTTCTGAAAATAACATGCCAATTGTCGTTTGTCCCATCACAGTCAAGGTTTGTCCCATCAAGTTACCCTCAACGGATCTGCAGCGGGTTGTTGTTAACCACATTTCTGAGAGCTAAAGCATGTGTTTCTTTTTTATTTTTAATGTGCCTGGTTTTACCTGGGGGTGAAATCTCTGTAGTACTCGGGAAGACTAAGGAGAGAATGAATAACCTCTCTTTTTGTAAATAGAAGCATTAAAAACTGGTTCAAGCTGAACACGAACATTGGGAACGTGATTTCTTCCCCCCCGCCCCAATTCCTATTGGAAACAAATAAATAGCCTTACTGAATGGCACTGCTATATTTCTTTACTTGGAAAACAAGTTTTTAATAACTGAAATATTGACACATTAGTTCTGTGCAAAATTCACATGCTAAAGAAAGGTGTGCCTCTAAAGAGCCAGCTCTAGCTTGAAATTGGTAATGAATATAATCTTCACCAAACTGCCTGACTGCAGTCACCTCTCCCAGTCTCCGCTATCTACTGTCAATCACAGCAGCATTGACCTTGGTGCACAAGGTCCTTTGACCTGAAACCTTGGTGGAGTTTTGTGAGACAAGCTCTCTGAGGGCATGGGGTTAGGTGCCCGGAGCAGGATAAGGTGTCTCACCTTCTGGAAGCGCCCGTTTCTCTCCTTGGAGGATCTAAGATATGGAGGTCTCCATAAGCTTAGGTGAATTCGTGTATTTCTGCTTTTTTTTTTTTTTTTT
>JAVKLA010000088.1:3369021-3387416 GCA_034782735.1 Sagittarius serpentarius
GCGCCAGTCCCACTGCTAGTTTTGCAGTTTTGAGCTGCGGTGGTGCGTCCGTTCCCAAATCTCCCTTAGCCCAGCGCCGTGCTTAGGTGCACCTGACTCAACGGCTTCTAGGAATGTGCATATCCAGGGTAGCTTTGTGGTTTCACGTAAGAGTAACGATAACACAATAACGAAAACGTGGCCCTCCAAAGAAACCTCTTATCTTTTCTGACAGCCACCCACAGGAAGAACATTAATTTCCAACCTGTTTCTAAACATACTGACAGTGGGCCATCCGGGAAACGAGGGAAGCAATATACTGGGTACTTGGCCATAAATGAGGAATTAATTGAACGCTTTCTTTTCATTTTCCCCCCTTACCTGAGGCTGAACCAAACTAGCATCTCTTTGGCTGACAGGGTGCTTCCCAGTGGAGGAAAGATGTGCGGTGATTATTTTTCTCTGTTGCTTGGTGTTTCCGTCACTTTCTGCTTGATTTGGACACTTCTTTGCCAGCTCTTTGCTCCCTTCACACCAGCTCTTGCTTCTTGGTGCTCCTTTTCCAAGTATAGTAGAGGTAGGAGGGAGGTTTGGGTTGCTGCATTTAGCAGAGTTTCCTACAGTTAGTGGTGTCTGCATAAAAGATGTTTCGTTTGTGGTATCGGGTCCAGGTAGCAGCAATGTTTTGGCAATGCTGTGCCCTGTTACCGGCTGTCCGCATCTTGCGCAATACCCGGAGACCACGGGCTGCCCCAGCCCTGATTTCGGAGGGCTGGCTCTCCCGTGTCTCCCATCGCATCCCTTCTTTCAGCTGTGAATGCTCCTGGTCTGGACCTTGGTGTGACTTTGGAGACGTGCTGTGAGCCTTGAGCTTGGTAGCAGGTAACTTGCAAATTAAGCTCCTTTCCCCAGGGGATGTGGCCAGCTACAGAAAAAAATCTGCTGCTGTGGAAAAATGAGCTTTTTCTTACCTCCCGGTTACCCCCTGAGACTGGGAATCCGCCAGGAGCGGAGCAGTGTTCCTGGCTGGCTTTGTAGCATCTTCGTCACCTGCGTACTAGGGAGAAACTCGGAGGCAAACATAAATAACCAATTTGGGGCAAAGTTCTCCTGAAAACGATGGGAAAAATGCATATGTGTCCAAGGAGAAATAGGAATATAGCATGGTCAGCTTAGGTGCTTCCCTCTCCTCCCCTTCCCCCCCCCCCCGCCCCTTATCTCATCACTTGTTGGTAAAGAGGACCCGCGGACGCCTCTGTGCCTCTCCCATGGGTCTCCCCTTCCAGTTCAGACCTTTCTAGCTGAATTAGTCTCTTTGCCCTCAGTACTGGGCTTTCCTGGTGTGACCCCAAACACTTCTCCCAGAGCAGTGGGTACCAGCCCTCAGCTTGAGCACTAGGCAGGATTTGACCCTGCCTTTACGACTGAGGAGCTCCGTGGCCACCTTGCTTCTGATTTTTGGGAGCACGCAGGACCAGCTGCCCAGTAGCATATTTTGCAGCAGAATATGGATTTACGGAGGAGATCTGTCTTTGTGCAACGTGGGGAGATCTGAAGCTTTCATTTCTCTTTTTGTGTCTCCCTCTCTTCCCCCGACCATTGCCCGGCCCCAATTACAGCCTGGGCGCTCTCGGAGGAGACGAGGGCACTTCAAATGCAACAAAGCCCTGTTGCGTGCCGTCCTGCCAGCCCTACAAAGGCAACATCTCCTGGGCTTCTGCCCTAACGAGAGCAAATTTTTTGTCCAAACATTTGAAGTGAGGAGGTGCCTTCTCTTGCCACCCCCTGCCGGGATTAATATTATTATCCAGTTTGCTCTGGTTAGAAATTAAAACAAGGGCATTCGCTTCTTTTAATGAGAGGTGACAGTGGCTCCAGCCCTTCAGAAGGGAATTAGGAAAGGAGGGATGGCTGCGGAGCCCGTCTCCGCAGAGTCTTATCCACCGGCCCTTCTGCCCCGGGCAGTGCACGGGATCAAAGGCCGCCTACCTGCTGCTGAGCACGAAATCCCCCGGGACACCCCCTCCAGCGGTCCTGCCCCGCGCTGGAAATAACGGCTTTAAAGGGCAGCGTAACGCAGGGCCTCGCTTCCCTGGGAAGGATGGGGCAAGAAGGCAAAGAGGACCCCGCTGAGCTTCCGAGCATGATAGCCAGATCTGCCGAAGTCAGGTTTTTGGAGTGCTAAACCTGTTTGGCTTAGGACTTTGGTGGAGGGGGGAAATGTTGGTGTAGCCAGACTTCACGCAAAGCTGGTGAAAATGCAGCAAATGAGATATTGTGGAGAGAAATGTATTTATTTAAATGAAAAGCTTTGAACTTTAAGTTTTCCATGGGACCTTTTGACTTTAGGTAAGTGTTTCAGATAAAGTGGTTTGGGTTTTTTTTTTAGGAACTTAAAAAAACGCTTATTAAAAATACCCCCCAAATGCTTCCCGTGACTGACAGTCTTATCACTGAAATAGTGAGCTAAAGCCGTTCTTATATCTGTCTCAGGATAGGTTTGATTAGAAACGCCAAAAAAATATGGGACAAAAACTTGAATTTTTAATCCGGTTTTAAAGGACCTTTACCCATGCGTGAACTTTTCTTTTGAAGTGCTGCAGTCGGCTCTTCCTCAGTCTGCCTGGAGGAATGCCTCCTTGGAGGGGGAGATGGCCTGCGAGCTCAAATAAAGGTTTCTTGCCGAACCCTTAAAGCAGACGACATGGATTGTTACTTGTGGCAGGATGCCAGAGCACCAGCTCCTTAGGCTGACCTGGGCTGGGCACCGGGACATGATCAGTAAATCCAATTACTGGAATGCCAGGGAAATTGCTGGTGCTCTGGAGGTGAAGAGGGATGGTGGGGAGCGGACACTGAGCCACATAACGCAGACCCCAGGGTGTGGAAAGGGATTGAACAGGCTGTGAGAGCAGTGATTGCAGTGAATTTTCTTGGTGGTTGTTTTCCTAGTGTGGTGGAACAGCTTATAGCTGCCCTGTGAAAGGGATGGGGAGGGAAAATAATTCCCCATGTGCAGGTCACACAGAGGATGCTTTTTGCCTGCCTCTGCCATGGGGCTGGGGTTTCACGAGCCTCGGATGTGTCTGAATGACTTCAGTAGCTGATACAGGATGAGTTCAGCCCCAATCCCACCCTGTCTCACGTGATGGTGCCCTTCTTGGGGAGCATCCCAGGTTAAAATTCATGCTTCGGGTTTACTAGCACAAATCCGTTTTGGGGAGGCAGGATGTCTGCTGGAAGCAAATGGGAGAGAGCAGCCAATGGCCATGCGGATATTCCCTTTTTCAAAGAGCTGGGTCAGAAGCGCTGTTGCCAGCGGCTGGGGACCTGATGGTTATTGCTGTCCCCTTAGTGGCACTGGGAGCCAAGGGGACAGCAAATAACAGCTTCACCAGAGCATTCACTGAGTCAGGAAAACATGAACAAATGAGTTGCAGCTAAACCTGCTGGGGGGAAAAATACAAAAAACAACAAAACTTTCCCCCCATCTCCACCACAGTTGAAAATTTCTGCTTTTTTTTTTTTTTCTCTTTGATTGGAAAGCCGAAAATGAATGCAGCTTTAGGTTTCTGCATGAGAAATTTTCAGTTTTCAATGGACATGCGACATAGATTAAGGGAAGCTGACGCTCTTAGGAAGAAATCAGCCTGTTTTGGTGCTTTGCTCTGGAGTGGGGCAAGACCACGCGCGAGCCGCCGCAGCACGCAGCCACCAGCTAACGGCAGTATTAACAACCTGAATCTGCTCATCCATCTCCATCAGGGCTGGGGGCTGCCGACAGCACGAGTGGAAGCGGCTGGGGCCATCATCCTCGCCAAGGGCTGGGAGGGGGGAGCCGAGGAGCAACCCCCGGGGAGCAGAAATGCTGCAGCTCTCCAGCGCAGGTATGCTCAATAAATAGCAAGCGATAAAACAGCCGTCTCCATCAGGAAATCAATTAGACGTGGGGCCTTTGGGTTGGGTGTTTTTTTTTTTTTTCCCTTTTTTTCTTCCTCCCTTCCTCTCCTCTTTTTCTATTTTTCAGGCAGATGTCTAAGGTGAGGGTTGTGGAAGCAATTGCTTCTCGCGGCAGTTGCTTTTCTGTTCCCTCCATTCACAGCTAAAGTGCAGCAAAGCCCGTCGCTCTGGGCCTTCGTGCTTCTTTGCCGTCCCCCCCGCTGGGGAAATTGGGCGGAGAGAGGCTGGAGCTGGGGAGGTTGCTGGGGTCGCGCGTTGGAGGTGCTCGCAGCTTGGAGGAGATGCATCCGCCTTGGAGCCAGGGCCAGCCGGCAAGACTCGGAGTGAGGCATTAGTGAGGGAGAGGAGGATTTGGAAGTGCTAGCTGCAACGCTTTTACCCTGCGTTTGGCTTTTGAGCTTGCCCGGAGATGAGGAGGGGCTGAGAGGTGGGTTAAATCCGGCTCTGCTCAGGGCAAAACGGCGGGGTTAGCTGCTGGTCCTGGGGACGTGCTGGGAGTGAACGGGCAGCACAAGATCTTTGACGACAAGAGACTGAGCAGAGTGGTCAGAAGCGCCAGTGACTGGGGAGATGCAGGTTTCCCCCTGCCACATCAAAGCTTCCTTATGGCCACTCAGCCCAGCCCCGGGGCACTGCACGGCTTCCCCAGGGCTTCTCGCCAGCTCCCGCCCGCAGCTGTTTGCAGCCGTGGCTCTGCCAGGGGCTCCAGGACCTCAGCTCCCATCCCCTCCCAGGCAAAGATGGTGCATCTGCGTTTTAGGAGTGACGCTATAAACCCCCCGCTGCTCCTTCTGCCCTCCTCACCTCATGTTTGAAAGTGTTTCTGCCCTCCCAGCGGATGCTGTGGTCTCCCTCTTGCATTTACAGCGCCCACCCCCATGGCTCGTGGTGCCCTGTCTGGTGCAGCGAGAACCGCCCAAACCCGTGGGTGGGTGTGTGTTGGGGGAAACTGGGGCTCTCCCTCATCCCTAAAATTTCCAAACAGATTCTGTTCATGAGTATAGGAACGAAGATTTCACAATTAGTGTAACACATCTGAAACACCTCACCTTTTTCTCGCAGGCAGTACAGATGTTGCAGAAACCCAAAGCCCCGAGTTCATCACACCTTGAGAGCATTCGGTTGTGTCCCGGATGAATCCGTAACTACGGTAAATGGGTGTTTGAAGCTCTGCTTTGCTCCTGACCCTTTCCTGACTTGTTCCTTATACTTTCCTGATTTTACCAAAGTTGCGAAGTCTTTGAGAAATTTTAACAGTTTTTCCCCTTGTCAGAATAGGAAAAACAAGGTACGTGATGGGTCAGGCTTGATGGATTCAGCAGGGCTGCGTGTATTTGGGAGCAGACCTGCCTTGGTTTTTGGAACTAGAAGTTCAGGTTGAAGGGTGACCCATCTTTGAGGCACCAGCTTTGAGATCAAGTCTTTGATTTTCGTTGTTGTTCATGTCGTCTTTGTCAGAAGCTCAAAACCGCTCAACCCTTTCTGCCGCTGGTTCCACAGAGACGCAAGCATGTGAGGAAGAGAGAGCGTTGGCTTAGCTAGGGAGGCCCAAGCTGCTTTGTTTTGGGACCTGTGTTCTTTGCAAAAATGATGATGAATTCAAGAGATCAAACATTACCATGAAATTAAATTTTGAAAAACTTCCTGCTTTGAGAACATCAGAATATTTGGTGGTCTGGGCTTTAATGTCACGTTTTCATAAGGTAAAAACTATCTAAGTCAAAATGTTAGCTCCTAAATAGCTACTTTGCTAACCTAATTGTCATCAAAACCAGTAATTCAGCCTAAGAAGTCATAATGAAGGGAAACGAAACAGTGGGGGCAAAGAGAAAGGCTGCTTGTCTGCCCTAAGTAAAGCATTTCTCTGTTATCCAAAGGAAACAAGTACATTCCTCCTCGTGAAAATTTCACCAGCATCTCAGCAAAACGTTGTGATTTCTGCAAGTCTGCTTTTTCTGCTGGTAATCTGTGTGACCGAACGAGCAGCAGCCTCCTCCTGCTCCAGCGGAGAGCAAAGGGGGTTTTCCTGGAGAGCAGGAAGCAGAGGATGCTCTCCTGCTGCTGCTGCTGCCGCCGCTGCCGCTGCCACTTGCCGGGGACCGAGCAGAGGACAGATTGCCTTGCGAGCAGGTCCTACACGTGCTACCTAGATGCAGGGAGCGGGAAAGACCTTGATATATCATCTGTCCCTTTGAACAATCTCAGGTCGGCTGGGGCAGGTTCATTCGTCTTTTCTCTCAGAGAAGGAAAGGAGCAAATTCTCCCCGGTCTGGATTCCAGATGTCGTGGCAGTACCTGGGATGCGGAGGTGGTGAGCCTCATCAGAGGCCTCGGATCTGGCGAGCGGTGGGCGCTCCTGCTACCAGGAGCCAGCAGCGGCACAGAGGTGGGCGCGGGCAGCCGTACGCACGCACGCAGGCGGTGTGCGCAGACAGACCTGCTCCGCCCTCCGGAGTATCGTGGGCGGTAGCGTGGAAGGGATCTGTCCTATCTCCTGGTGGGGATATCGCCCATCGGCCGAGCGGACGTAACCGGCTGCACGCGTGTTCCTTTACCTGTTGCAAATGTAAAGTATTATTTGAATGCTTTCTCTGACCAAGTGGCTTACACTGCTGGAGTTAACTTCACAGTGTGGTCATTAAGGCTCAGCTACCAAGAGATGCCTCAGCTGCTTTTAATTGTAAGGACATCCCCTGAGCTCCCAGATGCCAGACTTAGGCTTATTACCCTGAAGGAACTTGTTAGGCTGTCAGCCCTAAATGTTCAAATATCCCAGGTGAACCACCTCCCATATTCATTTGATTATATCTCTATTCTTATACGTATATATATATAGTCTTGCAGCTTGTAGGTTAAAATAGATGACTTTGAAAGGAATGGATGTAAGAGTATGTTTACTTTGCCTTTTGTTCTTTAACCATCAGACATAGATTTTAAACCACATGCAGACAAGAGGTTTTAGGATTCAGTGACAGAGGCTCATACATTTGCTGCTTGCATGTCTGATCCAGACAGGAGATGTGTTGAGCTGGTTAAAAGGTGCAGTTTTTTGCTCTGTTAACGAGTTTGACGTTGGGAAAGGAAACATCATTCTGGATCATAATTTCAGTGAAGGCTTCGGGAAGGCGATAAGAGGGAGTCAGGGGCACTGAACATCACCTGGTCTGGGCAAGGTGATAGTCTTCACTCTCCTTTTCTGGAATTTATTGGGTTTCTGCAATTAGCAGGAGAGAACTCTGTGATTTTGTTCAAACCAAAAGCAAATGTCTGGGGTTGGGGTTTTTTTTTGTCTGCATGCACGTGATGTAATCTTCTAAAACTTGTTTGTGTAAAGCATCGTATCTGCAGTCGGTCAGCCCGCTGTGGCCAAAGTGCTGTGTTGTAGCTCATGTTCAGCTCAGCAGGTCCCCAGGTCAGTCCCCAGGAAGGAAAGATAAGGCCATGAGTTATGTTTCTACCTCTTGCCTGTGTTTCCTGTTCACCCCAAATTGGCTGAAAACACCGGGGAAGACTTCTCCTGGGATTTTTCCCCGGTTGCCCATGAGCAAAGACTCTGCCTAGGCATGAACGCTTGGAGCATCGTTGCTCCCGACTGCGAAGGCCAAGAGGTGCCCCTGGCTCTTACGGGGGACTGCGGGCTGGCTGGAGAAAGGGGGGGGACTGGAAACCAAGCACATTTCTTTCAGTGCTGGCTGCCTCGGTCGCGGGTCGCTCCCTTCCAGCCCATCCTGTTTCAATCGCGCCAGCCCGACAACGTTATTTCAGCAATCAGCTGCAAGACAAAACAGCTGGCCCCGTCAGCCGGCATGCGGAGGTGTGGAAAGTCCACTGGGGGATTAAGCTGGTCTTACCATCAGTCCTCACTTGTGAAAATACAACCTACTAAGTTTTCCTAGATGATGCAGTTTTCAATTGCTTTTGTTTGCTTTTCAGGCAGGTCTTAAATCAGGCTGTCAGTCAGCCTCCCTTCCTCCCCCCGCCTCGCCTCCAAGGCAGCTTCCAGGCACTTTCTGGGAGGACCTGCAATATCTTTCCTATCGCCATTTATTTATGGGGCTTTCCCTTCCTCCTGCTAGGAAGGGAGGTGCCGTGTCTCGCACGGTGAAGCGTGTGCTCTGCAGCTCGTTGTTCGAAGCCCCCAAATCACCGTTGGCCCCGGGGTATCCAACAGCGATGCTGCATGGGGCGAGGGGGCAACGTCTGCGGGAAGGACTGGGCGGGGGGGCCCTGCTCTGGTGCTTGGTGTCTTTGCATCGTAACTCCAATCCGCTCTCCAACTTTCTACTTTCACGTTTGCGACGCAGCAGGCGTGGGAGGGTGGGGAGATCGTTATCGCTGTCCGACAAACCTCTCGCCCCTCTCTTCGCGCCTGCGATGGGGGATTTCCCATGAAGAGCTAGGGGAGAGGGTTTATCTGTGTTGCCTCTCCTCCCTCTCCTCCCTCGGCTGTTACATCCATCTTCTTGGCTGTAAAAGATATTTGCACAGTGTCCTGTGGGTAGAGCAGAGCTGAAGGCTCGTTAGAGCTCATTGCTAGAGTTTCCTATCCTGGCCAAAAAGGGTGCCATGGTTTTTGGAGGATGAAGTACTGGCTGAGATGTGGAGGAAGCAAGGTGCAAGCCTGAGAGTTCAGTGGGAGTCAGCCGCTCTGCTCGGCCCCGCGCTCCGTCCCACCAGGCGCATTTTTATATATCTTTAGGTGCTTGAGTACAGTGCTGTCAACACATGGGAAAGGAGGTGGTCCTGTCTGCGTGTATGCAGCAAATCCAACACATCGCAGGCAGAGATTGACTCTGTTTGACATATGGAGCAGGTCGGTGCCGCCGGGACGCAGCAGCCCTGCGGCAAATGTAACACGGAGCTGCTCCGCATGTGTTCATCGGAGGTTGGTCCAGGATTTCTGACCGTCTGGAGCAAGCGCCGACCCAGGTCTCCGGGCATCAGATTACTGCTCTAAGTCATGGTGCGCAGGTCCCGGTGGCAGAGGTGGCCGTTCTCCAAGGGCCTTTACAAATCTGGCCCAAATCTTGTAAGCAGCCGTGGCAACATCTCTTCCCCCCACCCCGGCCTCAATGTTCCAGGTGTTTTCTTCCGCCTTTGTCTCATAACACAATACACAAAGGACAGACCTCTTCCAGATATGGGAATCTGTGCGCCAAGTCCACTCCCAGCAGCCCACTAAATCCTACCCCTCCATGTAATTTAAATCACAGCGGTTGTGCCTAGAGGAAGGTGGGGGAGGTTGCTGGATTTGAATGTCACCTGGTTAATGAGCACGCTGTGATACCTTTTCCCCCTGTATCTACAGCAAAAGTCAGGGGATGGAGGGGTTTTGATCAGCGCTGCTGGCTGAAGAAGCCGATTCCTCTGGCAAAGCTGCTGTGGCTGGTATAACGCAGAGCCGGTGTGTCGGCGGAGCCGGGATGACGTTAGCAGACAGGGCTCGCAGCTCTCCCCAAGCTCCTCGGGGACCACGGTGCTGAGCTGCTGGCAACTCTCATCTCAGATAAGGAAGAATGCAGAGAAAACCCAGGGCACGTCCCCATCCCGGAGGGGCCGAGGGCAAGCCACAGGGTTTCTGTGCGGTGCAAGCGATGTAGGAGAACAGTCCCTTCCTGGCAGAGAGATGCGCCCTCTCACCTAAGCTATCAAAAAATGCAAATGCTGATCTACTATGCCCCACTGCTGCCACAGACATGCAAGGAATCATCCCCAAATATTTTTATTAGTGAAAAGGATGGATATCTGGGCAGACCAGCAAGGCAAAGTACCCTAAAGCTGTTTGAGGATAGGGGAAGAGCTGGGTGTGATTTGCAGGTGCGTGACAACCAAGTGAGGGGTGATCCTCTCTGGGTGGCTGCAGGAAAGCGGCAGCGCTTGGCGCTGCAGGGTGAAGGACGGGGCTTCACAGGCTTTCCCCCTGCTCTTTTGGCTGATCTGCAAAAGACTTGGGCAGCTGGAGAGCCCTCGAGGGCCATCGTGTAGACATGTGGTCCCTGCAAGGAGGGGACAGAGGATGACTGCCTCTGACTTACGCAGCTAAATCCACAGGAGCTCCTCGCTCCAAGCCTTGAACTGGTTTTTGTATCCGATTTTAGCCAAGCCGGAAGAACACTGGCATCTAGATAAGGCTTTGTTTTCCTTCTCCTCTTTGCATCTCCTGCCAAGCAGCCTGGAGACACTTGGAGAAAGCTGCATCTTCGGCTACTGTGATGAGGCGGGAAGGACCCAAATTCTTGGTCTTAATATTATGTAGCCAACCATAAATCAGATTGGTCTTGCCCTGGGCAGCAGGAATAAGAAAGAGCCAGACTGAAATGTGAAAGTATCTGTGCTGTTAAAGGGTCCACCCATGGAATAAGGAGAAATATGTTTTCACTTGGGCCAAAGCAAGCTGAAGGACTGAAAATCCCTCGCCTTGCGACCCTGATGTGAATTCCAGGTTGCCTCCCCTGCACACATCTGCAGCACTTTCTTCTGGTGCCTTTGGGAGGAAACGAGCCATGCCAGACACTCTCCAGCACAGTGTGCTGCAAAGGCCTTGGGTGCTTTGCAGGTGAGGAAGGCCGGCTGTAGTGCACGGCATGGCTTGAAAGCCTGTGAGGGATGCTCTGGGTGAGAGTCGCCTCGTTGCCCTGCTAGCGGCATTGCTCAAATAGCTTCACCACCAGCAGCTTGAGTAGGGGCTTATCCAGCTCCCAAGCTCCCCAGGGCCCAGCTGTCTCGGCTTGAGGAAGGAAAAGCATCTGGCCGGTGTCAGGGCTGCTTGTGGCTGATAGAGCAATGAGAAATCGCTGTACTGTGCTTTGAACCGCGCTCTGCCGGATCTGGGACCTCCTGGATTCGTTGACAGTCTGTCTGCTCTGGGACTGCGCTCTCAGAACATCACCCAGCCACTGCTGCTGGGCAAGGAGAGAGGATCAGAGGAAGTCCTTCAGGCTTTGGTGATGGGAGCGATGGGAAGCCATGGCCCTCCCTCGTCCAGGCCTGGCTCCTTCCCTTTGCCTCTGGCCTGGGGGGTTATGAAGATGCCCAGCTGGCAGCCCTTCAGCACGTCCCTGCAGAGACAGGAGCGCGCTACAGAGCGAGGCCTCAGACCAAGAGCTCCCCGCAGCCCGAGATCACGAGCGTGCGTTAGCCTAACGATGAGGAGCAGCATTCACGCTCCCAGAGGAGGGACACAAGTTAGGTCCACCTTGATACTGAGATGTCTGCGTCCTCATTTCTGGAGACTTCACTCCTTAGCATTAGCAAAGCCCTGGCATTGGAGTGCATGGCCCAGAGCCTGAGTGGAAGATCTTGCACCACCTGGAGCCATTTGGGTGTCCCTGCGCAGTGCGTGTTGCTGCTAACTTGGAAGCTCTCCCTGGTGAAGGTAATGGTCGCTCTCATCTGCTCTGCCCTGCCTAGGAAGAAAACAATGTTTGTAACTGGAAGTGGGAGGTTTTTGGCGTGTTTTATCCTTTCCTCTTGCAGCCTAGGAAGCAGAGTAGCTGAGTGGTGCCCTTGCAAAGATGCTGGATTCATCAGTGGTGGATGATATGTCAGCTGGAAAACGCTGCTCAGAAGTCTTTGCATGTGAGCTTGGCTGCGCTTAAAATAGAGGCATCTCAAGTAAGAAAAGGATTACTCAAGGAACTCCGGAACACCTGCCGCGAGGGGGTGTCGAAGGGTTAATGCTTTAGCTTAACCCCTCCTCTTTCCATGCACCAGCCTTCCTGGGAAATAGTTTTTTAACCTGATACAGAAAAATTAAAAAATAGTACGCGTTTTATATTTGAGTGGGATTAACCTAGCTGGGAGCATCCAAAGCCAGCACCGTTTCTCAGAGGGCTTCTGGCGGGGAGAGCTGGAGGCAAACCAGGCTGTGATACGTGCTACAGATGGCATTGCTATCCTACTCGCTGGAGCAGGTCTTGCAAGGGGATTTTAGAGCAACTGGAAGCAGACCTGGCTGGGAGTATTTTTTTTGATAAAACATGGGCTGGAGTTTCTTGGTCAGATGAAACTTCTCATAGCTGCATGTGGTTCCTGCCAAAGCTGAAGCTGGGAATGGATTCCTCCGTCAGTAGGTGAGAAAAGACGTGGATCCAGGAGAAGCGATGGCTTTGTGCAAGTGCTTCCAGGCTGAGAGTGCTGGCTTCAGCTCTCTGCAGCGGTCAGAAGCACAAGGCGTGCCTGCCACTGACACCAGGGCATCCTTGCCCGTCCACCCTCGCGAGACCCCTGATGCAGTGCCGGGACCCGCCGCGCACTGCTGGATGGTGTGACCTTCTCAGCGGTGTGACGCGTGCGGGAGCCTCTTGTCCTGCGCGTGGTGTCTTGGACGAGCTGCCAGTGGGCGATGCTCCTTCGAATCCCCACCTCGAAGCAAACTCTTCAGCCCGAGACAGGGGACGGTCTGAACCCCCTAAGCTCTCCCTTCACATTTCTCTTTTCAGTGCTAACAGAAAAATTTTGGAGGCAGCACCTTCCCTGTGTGGCGGGAAACAGGATGTTCTTGGAAATGTCCCTTTTTGGCAGGCGAGCAGTGTTTCTGCCGCTCTCGGCACAGCGATGCTGGCCGGGAGAGGCTGCGCTGATGGCGAGCTCCTTACAGCTGCTCCTCTGGTATAAATCTGACCCGCGAGCTTACCCAATTCATTAGACACTGCTTGTTGAAAAGGCAGTAAATCAGCTAAAACCTCAGTCAGAACTGGCTTTGGCATGTTTTATGGTGGAATTAGAATAATGAATGAGGAGCCGGCTGTTTATGTTAGTTTTGGCTTGCAAGCTGAAGAAAAATTCTGGTGTTGAACTTCATGATAAACTCTCCACACCAGCGGGCTCTGAGGTTGAAACAACTTTTAAAAGCCTCAAGGGCCCAAGAGGGTGAGAGACTGGAACATCACAAGGTGAATGAACACTAGGGCTTAGATAACAGGCATGGGCGTGTTTTGGAAGACGGGGCAGGATGAGACCTTGCTCCTGGAGGGACTCACCAAAGGTTGGACACCTGCAGCCTTCTGCTCCTTGGGGTCGGTCTCCACCCCATGTGCTTGAGGAGCAAAGTAACTTAGCCAAACCTGCAAGTGTCCAGCTACGTTCATGCTCTGAGTAGCATATTTAATACCTCACTCGGATGCTTTGGGATTCCTCCACACCTTGTGGCGGGTGACCCATCATCTGTCCTCAGTGGGTTTCTTTCCAGTGTTGCTCTAGCATCCTTAGTTGAGCTCATCTGTGTAAAATGGGCTTCGTGCTCTGAATCTGCTGGAGCTGCAGGAACCAGAGCGAACTCTGCTGTGGCTTTCTCCAAGTTTTAATGTGGGCCTGGATGGCTCACGGTGGAGCTGATCTAGTTTTCCTCTGACTGAGGAAAAGATACTCTGGAAAAGCTGATGAGCAGTTAACGGGATGCAGTTAATGGGATACAGTCCAGCTTGATGGATGGACGGGGAGCATTTCTGTGTTAGTACTAATAATCCCGTAATGCAGTTGCAATGCATTATCCATAATCCAGCAGCAAATTCCCATTTTCTTGAGCACTCTGTGCCCAGGCAGCCCTCTGAGGGTACTGGGGGGAGTGAGCACCCTGATGTGCTGAACTCCCTCCACCACGCAAGCCGGCAGAGCTCTCCGAAGAGCTGGCATAACCTCCCTTTGCTGAATCCAGGTTTTCGTTTCCTGGTGGTCCTTTTTCCCTTCTGACGGCTCTTGCTGCTGGGCTCAGAGCAGGACACCCCTGTCACCTAGAGCCAAGGTTTAGGACCCTTCTGTCACAACCCTTTTACCCCTGCCAGCAAAGACTGAGCAGAGGGACCCGGATCTCTATGCTTCCACAGTTTCCCCAGTGGTCGAAACTTGGCAACGCTCGCGGTCTCGTTTTCGCTTCCACAGTTGCTTGACTGCTTTCCAAGGGCTGTAATGCACGTCGCCTTTCCGGCAGAAGAACCCGGCCCACCCGGCCTTGTCATTGTTCATCTTGGTGCTCTTCCTGGATTTATGAGCTTTGCTTTCTCAAATGGTGTAAAAAGAAAGGGCATGGTTTTGTCAGAGGGAATTACTTAGAGATGCACTTAGAAGTCGGCTCTTCCACCAGGTGGACCGTGAAGTGCGATGTGTAGATGAAGCCTCCCCATTCGTACCTGTTGTTTGGACAGGCAGGCTGAAGGCTTTGCGGAGGGCTGCTTAGAGCATGGAATTTGAAGCGTCCTCCGCCTGAATTCAAGCTACAAAATTTGTAAAGGGAGCAAACCTGTGTATAGTTTTCCACCGTGCTGCATCTTCTGGAAGTAATCCTGTGCAAAGAGCCCAGGCTTGGACTTTCAGAGCAGAGATCACAAGATTGGAGGGTGTGGTAGTTCTCTCCCGACTTACGACATGACTGTGGTCTTTGCACGCCCATTTTGTGCTCAGAAGCGTAAGGCATGTACCTTCTCGGCTCACCTCTCTCATCCATCCCTTGGCTGTCGTCCCCGGACAACAAAATGCCCCCGGGGCTTAATCTGAACTCTGCTGTAGACCGTTGACTTCAGGGGGCTGTGGATGAGATCTGTCCCTGCAGGTCCGAGCACAGCCAGTCATTGGCAGTCGCCACTTTTTGTCATCTTCTAAGCGGTTCTGAGCTCACACTGTGCATACGCTTGCCTGGCAGGAGGAGCTGGGCTTGGAGGGAGAAGAACGCAGTGAGGCTTCACTTTGCGTCCCCTGAGTGCCACCCCAAAGCCCGGGGCTCTCCCGACAGCCCCGCAAGCCTTCACCCACCGCTGGAGCTGCCATGTCCTTCTGTCCCCTTTTTTGCCTCCTTTCCTGTTCGGTGCAGAACCTGACCACGCTCAGTTCAAGTTTATCCCGGGCGTATTTTGAGGCTGGGTCAGCCTCCCCGAGGGCCGGGGCTGCCTCCTGGCCGAGCAGCTCGCTCCAGGGCAGCAGCCCTCCTTTAGCTCTTTGAAGATTAGGGAGCTTTAACATGTCTTTAAAGTGAATTTCTTCCCCTCCACCCCCTTCCTCTGTTTTATTATGATAATTGATGACCAGCAAACTTTTTTTTTTTTCCTTTATCTCTTAAATATGTTTCTTTACCCTTAAAAATGCAATATTTCTTTTAACTCGGAATATGGATGGGTCTGTGCGTAGCAGGGCTGCCTTTGAATCATCTGTCAATTTGATTGTGTAAAGCCTCTGTTTTCAGCTGGCATCCAGTGCAGATTTCAAAGCTGTGACTCACCCGTTCTTGCAGAGTTAGGACTGAAAGGGAAGGTAAAATAAAAAAAAATTAAAAAATAAAATAAACATTTTCCAAGCAGTTAATTACCAAGTTTTATTTTGTGAGGTCTCTGTATCGGGGCTATCGGTGATTTTTTGCGTGTGCACGCGCACAGGAAGGATTAAAAGTGCTGCGGGATTTCAGTAGTGAGGACTACAAAATGAATGGTTGTTTCTTGGAAACAGTAAGTTGGAAGAAATAAAATGATTGTAAATGAAGTTGGGAGGCCAAAATGCAAACTTTTTTTTTTTTTTACAAAGCATACGGCAGGAAAGGGGGAAGGCACTTGGATCATTTTATATATAGTCAAAACATTGCACTTACATATAATGTATAAATGCTTATGTAGCAAATGCTTGAAACTGAAACTGCTTTTTCCCTCCATGCATGCCCGCATAAATAGCTAAAACAAATCCACTTTCAGATGGAAAAGTTCTGTTCGACCGAGAAAACAGAATTTCCCTTTCCTCTGAAGATGTGAATATGCCTTGTTCTTTAAGCAAAATTCCCCCCCAATTTATATAATTTTACCACAAAGATCTTTTCTTCCAAATGCCGTGTTTATGGGTGTGATTGCAGCCTGAGATACCAGCCAGCTGGGAACCGCTCTGTATTTTCTGGGTCTGATGTCCCAGGCCGGGTTACGGAGCACCATGCCCACCCCCCGCCACCCCTGGAGGTGACAGGGTGCTGTGCTCCTGCCGCTGGTGGCTTCTGTTACAGAATCCCAGGCTTTAACCAAGACAACTCTACAAACAGTGTCAAAAGAATATGCATGTAGCAGCTCAATGTTTCCTCTGTTGTCAGATATTTTTATGACACCTTATCGTATGCATCTTAAATCCACACGTAGCGAAAGCAGGCATTAAAAATGAACATTTGCAACTGACTGATGAGCGCTGGTGCTGTCTCTGGGTCAGCGGCGGGATGCTGCCAGCGGATGGGACGTTTCCGAAGGGCCGGCCCTACTCGGAGGTAGGGCAGGCCTTGCCGCGCTGCGTGTGACGGTGCCAGCTTCCAGCCTCGCTCATTTTAGAACATCGCACTCCAGGACGGGGCGAGCCCAGCTCTCTGCAGACTTCACCCCGTTAACTTCGGAGATGGGGGACGGGGTGCTGTTGGTGGTGAGTGTGTGGTGTGAGTCCCACGCATGTCTGTGCACCCAGAGTGCGCTGAGGGTCCCACTGGGACCACCCTGCACTGGGAGCATGTGGGACTCATCAAGGCAGAGTGACCTCGTGGTTAAATACCACCCACCTTGTAGCACCAGCAGGGACCCCAGAGATGCTGCGCGTGGCAGCGGGGCCATGGTGGAGCTGGGTTGTCGGGAGGTGGGTGGATCGCAGAAGCTCTCGGAGCACAGGTTAGTATAGTACCTTTGCGTCTTTACAACATCTAGTATGTTGTCTGTCGTTCTAGCTCCAGGCTCGGTGCTTCGTTCCTTCGTTCGCCATTCCCAGGACTAACCTCAGCACTTATTTGGTGATCCCAAGCAAGCTGGGCTTCAGATAATGCCGGTTACAGCGTATTCTGGAACACAGCACAGTTTTAAAACAAAATTTGCAAGCAGCTGCTGATGGAAGGCACTTCATGATGTCAAGCACTAAAGAAGAACTGGGATTTGATGGTTCTTCATCCTTCGCAGTCAAGAGTGATACAGCAACACAGGAGGGGTGTGAAGCATATGGAGACAGGTGCACGAAGCGCAGAGCCCGCGTGTGTCCAGTCTCATCGACTGAATTTACTTTTCCTTCCATCAGCCGGTTTCTGTAATTATTCCTTTCCTCAAGTGCCAATGTTCTCCAAAGCGTTTTGTATGTTGGCACCTCCAGCCTCTCTTCTGGACCTGTGTGGGAAGTGCTACCTGACCAACTCTGCTGGGTTTTCAGCCCACCATTACCACGTGAAATGGGCCACATGCGTCTTCCTTTGCCACTTCATTGCCAAAGGCTATTTGGTCAAAACTTGTTTGGCACCAAGTTCCACTTGAAAGCGGCTTCGATGTTTTCTTAGACTCTGAAGACCAACAGCTGGCCACCAGGAAAAGTGTGGCAGGGGTTCTTACACCACCCAAATGTGGCCTTACAGGTCAGCCGAGAGCAGCTGAGAGCTTAAAATTAGCACTTTTCAAAACCTCATCGTTCATCACGCAGTTGTGTCAGGCAACCCAAAACAAAGAAAGTATGAGACAGGGAAGGGAATGTCGGGATGAAATGGCAGGGCAGACAGAGAGGAAGGAGGCCACCAGCGCTGGGTGGCCATTGGCTACCTTTATCTCCAGAAATACACGAGTCATCCCAGAATATTCTAGAGTTAGGGTTGTTCGCCTGGCCTCAGGGCGTGAGAACAGGAGCTTTGTGGTGACTCCAAGCTCTCCAGCTGCTACCGCTACGCAACAGGAAACGGGCGGCGCTGACGTGGTTCCCCCACGGCTTGGTCCTCTCGCCGGCATCCATCTGCTCCTGGGAGAGGTGATGAGGATGGAAGGAGACAGTTTTAAAAGCAGAGCGCGCGTTACTCGGCGCCGGGGAAAAGCTCTAAGCGGAGTCCCCCTTGCCCGGCCAGGCACCCACCGCTATCGGGGGGCTTTCGGGGGCACCGCCAGCGGTAGCAACTGGCTCAGGGTGGATCTGAGCCTGCGAACCGAGGGATGAAAAGCTGCATTACAGGCCCAGGGAGCCCACCCAGGGCCCTACAGCCGGCCAAGCGCCAGGCGTGAGGATGGATATGCGGGCCATTGGAAGACCTCATCCAGCGTATATTTGGTTTGTCTTGTGTGACACAGGGAACCTGAGTTATTATTTGATCCTGCTCTGAGCAGTAACCAGATAAATGGGCCTGCGGATTTCCAAATAAACATTTTAATAAATGATGGGTGCATTAAAGGAGAGCTGCTCCCCCCCTCCCCTGCTCCCAATATTAATGTTCAAATGAAGGCAGGCAGTGTCTAACAGAGCCCCGTGTACTGTAAATACATTTCTTGCACTGTCACACATAAACACTGGAGAGACGGAGATCAAAAGGTCTCGCTGTGCTGAGCAGAGCAGTGTGATGAAGTGAACATGTTGCTTTGTGGCTGGGGTGGGGTGATGGGACGCCTGAGAATAACAGACTGGCTGGAGACGTAGGAGCCCAGAAGGCCTGGGGGGCCTCAAAGGGGGGGGGGGCAAAGCCCACTAGCCCGCGGAAAAATAAAAAAATCCGTTAT
>JAVKLA010000088.1:3411293-3453153 GCA_034782735.1 Sagittarius serpentarius
CCCGGGGGGCCCCCCCCCCTCCGGGGCGGCGCTGCCGGCTCTCCCCACATGCGGCCGGGCCCCTAGTCCCCTCCGCGGCCCCCCCCGTTCCCCCCCATACACTGCCGGTCCCTGCCCCCTTGACGCTCCGTGGATGCTCTCCCCGTTGTGCCCCCGGCGTCCCCCGCCACAGCCGACCCCCCCCGCCCCGTCGCTAGGCGCCCGTTGCTAGGCGCCCGTTGCTAAGGGCGTCGCTAGGGAGGGGCCGTTGCCAGGAGCCGGGCCCCGCCTCTGGCGCCTGCGCGCTGCAAGCCTCTCGCCCACGTGATTCGGCGGGAAGATGGCGGCGCCCACGGGATGGCGTGTGGGGCACTGAGCGCGGTGGGGCTTTGCGTTGTCGCCGCCCGGTTTCTGTCGCCGCCATGTCGCGGCTTATCGTGAAGAACCTCCCCAACGGGGTGAGCCCGCCGCACGGTTGCAGCATCTGCGGAGTGGAGGGGGCCTTCCGGGCTTAGAGATGGGTCTGACGGGACACCGCGGGGTGGGGGGGGGGACGCGGGCTTCTGGGCAGGGAGAGTCCCCGGGAGGGGATCCTGGATGTGGTGGGGACGGGGGTGAGCGGGGAGATTCCCTGGGAGAGAGGGTCCTCGGTTCGGGGCGGGGGGAAGAAGACGTCTTGGGGGGGGAGAGCAGGGAGACGTCCCGGGGGAAGGGGTCGTGGAGATGTGGGAGAGCGGGGAGACACCCTTGGGGGTAAGATGGTGGGGGAGCCTGGGCAGGGAGTGCCCCGAGAGAGGTCAGGGAGATGCCCTGGAGGGGAGGAGACAGAGTGTGGGGCACGGGCTGGGGACGTGCCCCAGGGGAGGGGAGCTGGCAGTCCCCCCAGGGTTGGGGAGCGGAGCTTGTTGTGGCCGCTGCCCTGCCCGCACTCTGCAGGAGCTGGGCAGAGGGGTGCACTGTGCTGCTGTGCTGCCCTCCGGGTCCCACGTGAGGGTGTCGCCATGCCTGTGGTTGAACTGGGGGCTTGACTGTGGTAGGTCAGTGCTGCGGGACTCTGGGCTTGCCGAGAGCTGGGTGCAGCCTTTGGCTGTGGGAGCACTGCAGACAGAGATCTGTACGTGTAGTGGATTCACAGAGGGGACGAAGCAGTTTGGTAGCTGATGTGTGGGTGGTTTGGTTTTTTTTTATTTAATCAATGTTGCCACAATACGGTGTAGTTCCTGCAGCATTTTGGAAGCCCTTTGATAGCAAATGTTTTGTTTTGGACGCAAAGCATCTCTCATTGCATTGCTGACTTGCCTTCCTGTTGTTCTTCCTCGCTTCCCAGATGAAGGAAGATCGCTTTCGAAAGCTGTTTGCCGCCTTTGGCACGCTGACCGATTGTTGTTTGAAGTTCACCAAGGATGGCAAGTTCCGGAAATTTGGCTTCATTGGCTACAAGTCTGAAGATGAAGCTCAAACGGCAATGAACCATTTCAACAGAAGTTTCATAGATACTTCCAGAGTCACAGTGAGTTGATCTTTAAAAACATCTTTTCTGAGTCTCGAGCAAGTTTGTTATTGGAAATTTTGGTAGTCTTAGAGGTGAACAGCCAGGGGCCAAGAAAGCCTAAAGATTAACTCCTCTGCAGCAAAACAGCAAAGCTTGATGCCAGGCCTCGTTGCTGGAGTCTCAATCAGGTACTTGATTCAGATGGGCTGTCCCCATGCACTGGCAGCGATTTCAGTGCTGGCTGAACAATGGTGTCAGGTTTTGAGCTGTCATAATCTGAACTTTTGAACTTGAGGTCGTTTTTAATTGAGAGTCATTCATCTTGCTGTTCTGGACAGAAGATGATTCATGATAAACAAGACAACTTCTCTGACTGTGCTTAAATGAGCACAACGATCTCTTCCCCATGTGGAGTGAACACGTAGCTCTGTGCTTCTAGAATGAACATGTGTGTGAAGGTGCCTGTTCTTCTGTGCGCACGCTCTCCATCCCATCAGGGTTATAAGAAATGTTCCTGAATGTGGCTTATCCAGCAGTTACAGAACCAGACTGCTGAATATATGTTTAATTAAAGATCTGATTGATTCTTTTCAGGTTGAGTTATGCAAGTCTTTTGGTGACCCTTCAAAACCCAAAGCATGGAGTAAGCACTCTCAGAAGGCCCCTTCCTCAGAAAAACAGACCGAGAAACCTGTGGCAAGTGTAGCTCCTGCAGGCACAAAGAGAGTGAGTCTTGTGTGTTTCCTTGAGCCTCTGATGTATGTCAGTGACTTGGCAGAGAAAAGGGTAGCCTGGTGTGTGGAGAAGGGGACAGAGTAGCTGAGACAATGGATGTTGGAGTCCTGGTTCTGGTATTTTCTGCCTTAGGATCTATCTTCCTTGTACCATTAGGTTACCTGAGAAGTTATCTTGGCTGTGCTTCAAATAAGCCTTTCTAAAAATAGGTTTGTTTTTTTTACTAGGATAAAAAGAAGAAAGATCCAACAGAAAACTTGAAGGAGGTGAGTTGAGGCTGAATTGTAATCCTTGCATTCTTGCTAGCTTGTATTAAGAGCTGAATAACTCTTTTCTGTACTGCTTCCCGTGCTGTTAATTCAGGCAAGGTGTATGATTTAACCAACTCCAGACAGTCCAATTCTGCTGTGATGAACCATTATTTTAACAATCCCAACACTGGGGAACAATTTTTTAATTGTCAGCTACTCCTTTGAGACCATTCACTGAGTCCAGGACAGTCCTGTTTCAACAGTTCTGGTTTTTAACCATATGTGAGTTTTGTCACATTTAACTCATACATTTTTTCTCTTTTTAAGGTTTCGTTTTCTTCTTTAAAGTGCTTTCTAAACATCAGTTACAAAAAAAGAAAGAGTAGGACTGAGAGGTCTTGAGAAGATTGTAGTCACTTTAAGTGCTCACCTTGGCAGTGTAAAGTGAACTCCCCTTAAGGGAATTTTTGGTTGGGGGTTTTTTTTGTTACATTGTTGGAAATGAGATGTTTTTTGAATTCAAACTTGCTACTAGCTCTTTTATGTCTGTCTCTACAGCTTGTCTGCTTGGTTTCTTTTTCAACAGCTGGAAGAAGATAAAACATTCCAGGAGTTCTTGGTGGTTCACCAGAAACGGTCTCAGGTGGCCACTTGGGCTAATGACACTTTGGCAGAGGAGCCCAAGAAGGGAAAATCAAAGCCAGCAGCTGATTATCTCAACTTTGATTCAGATGAGTCTGAGGAGCTGAGTGAGGAGGAGGATGGGAATGAACCTTCTGAAGATGAGGAGGAAACTGAAGGTACCAAAAGGAACTATCACCCTTTGCTTGTCTTTGTCATGGCGAATGTGAGAGCAGATGGGCTGATCAGACCTGACTCGGCATCCTGCCTCCAAATGGAGACAGTGTAATCAGGAAGGTGGCTTCTCAAGCATGAGACCCATTCTGTGGGCTGTGGATGTATGGTTGTTTTCCCAAAGTTGGGGAAATGTGGGAAATGCAGCTTCTGACATTAAGGGGATGGCATTTGTGCTTTCCCCTGTTCCTTAAGGCAATGTCTAGGGAAGAGTAACAGGGCGAACATCTGCGTCTTTCCCTTAAATGCTGTCCTAGCCTGCAGCCACTTTCATCTCCAGGATTGCCAGAGCTGGATGTGGTTTCTGTTTATTTACTAACCTGTAGCTGATGTCTGTGAACTTGTCTGGTCTGCCTTTGCGTATTTCTGGAAGTGTTGGCGTGGCCTTGGGCCCTGTCAGAGTTGATGGGAAGGGACAGAGTTCAGTATCTTGGATCCTGAAAGGAAAGCTGTATCTAGTGGAGTAGTGGGTTAACTGAGAAGACCGAGAAATCTGGGCTACAGTCTGGTGTATGTCGTCTCAGAATCTAGTGACCCTGCATCAGTGATGAATGTAGTTTTGGAGCTTTTCTCCCTCCATACACGGTATTTCCTTATGCTGTTCTATTGGAGTGAGCGGCATTTTCGAGGCTGCTCCTCATCTCTTTTTGGGTAACTAAAATGCAGGTGTCATCAGTTGATCTTTGGTGGGGCCTGGAGGGGTGTTTTGGAGAAATGGCTTCCTCTGTCCTTTTCCCTGCAAAACTAAACTGAACAATTGAAAACCTTCTCTGGGCTCTGCTTGAAGTATTTAGTTAAAATTGAGACGCAGTACTTTGCCATGGAGTTCCTCAAGCTCCTTTCCAATTTGTCTTATACACGAACTGTTCCTTTGAAAACCAGTGATCCAGAGTGTCAGAGTGGAAGTGCTGAGGTAAGTTTGCTCTGCTATTCTCAAGCCTTTCCTTCCCATGGAAAGGGTAGAGGAGGGGAACGTGGTTCTCATGATTGTGTTAGTTCTCAGCTTTTACCTGGCTGGGGAGGGAGCAGCAGCAGCATCTTGTGTGCAAAACTTCTCTGGTCTCTCCTGTCTGATAGCAAAGAAAGGAGGGAAGAAGGCAGCTACCAGCAAAGACCTCTCGGATATGGATTATCTGAAATCTAAAGTGGTGAAGGATTCTTCCTCCTCATCCAGTACAGAGGAAGAAACAGATAGTGAGGAGGTGGAAGAGGAAAGTGAGAATGAGGAGGATTTGGGCATTGCAGAAACCATCGGCACCCAGACAGATAAAAGGGAGAAGCCAGAAGCCCAACAAACACAGCAAGAGACTCTGGCAGAGAAGAAGAAAAAAGGATCCACACTAGAGGTATAGCTGAATTAGACTTTTGTCTTATCTAAAGCAGGAGCTTTATGGGATAGAATGTGTCTGTCAGTCACTTCGGGGATGAGCTGAAAGCCTGACGTCTGTGGGGCCCACTCAGTACCAGCTTTCTTGGCTCACTGGGCGGGAGCCATTAAAAAAGTTTGCTGGATCTCCTCTTAGCGCTGACTGAATTCCCAAAGACAGGGCTTCCAAACACGTGCTGCTAGTGCCGTTCAGAGGCTTTTCTGTTTTTTCCTCTGTCCATCTCTGTCTGCAGGAAGCGCTGTTCTGCAGAACTCAGTTTTTAGCGACTGCGTTTGACTGTCCCAGCCAAACCTTGCACTCTCACCTGGCACCTCCTGATGCAGTTGCAAGAATGTCTTGATGTTCTGTCCCACTCTTCAGCCTCCTGCGTGTTGGAGTGTTGGACAAGATCATCTTGTTGTGCTGTGGCTTTTGCTGTTTTTCACTCAGCTTCTTTTCTTTTTTTTTTTTTCCTCCCTCATCCTTCTGTCCAGAACCAAGGCAGCTCAGCAGAAGCCAGCACACCACACACAGTGGAACTGCGTGGTGCCCCCTTGAACATCACTGAGGTAAGGTTTGTTACGGAGCTGGGGATGGAGGTTCAAGGGTGTTTCCAGTGTGTAACTCGGCGTGATCTTTGCAGAGGTTTCTGTCTTCACTTATGGCGCTGTTTTGAGGGTTGTATGGGCAGTCAGGGAAACTTTTGAACTGGCTTTGTGCGGAGGTGTTGTATGTTGCACGTGGTGTTTTCTATAGCATATGTATAAAAAACGAAGTCTGAAACCTGCTACTTCCTGTATCTGAGAACTTACTTAACTAATTGTAATTCTTCCTGCAGCAAAAGATTCGTGATTTCTTCTTGCCTCTGAAGCCAGTGGCAATCCGGATAGGAAAAAATGCCCAGGGGAAAAATACAGGTAACGTCTGTATGTGGAAGGGGGTTTGGATCTGTGAGTTAGAGGACCTTTCAATCACGTCTCTGCTCTTTTCATCTGCAGTTCCAAATTGCTAGCTTGTGTCCCGATTCTTACAGACCTTTCTATGACTTTGCAGCTCCCCTGCCCTAGTTGCTGTCCATAGGATGCCGTGGGCAGAGTAATGTTGGCTGTGCTCCCTTAAGAGTAGCAGCAGGAGCCTTTTCTTTGATATGCCTCCGGAACTTTCCTAAACATCCCAAACCATGCCAAGGAAAGGCCTCTTCCTCTGGGATAGCTGCAGCAGCACCCAGGGACTTTGCTGACCTGTGCATATCTGCTGCAGAGCAGCCTTTAGCTGAGGTGGGTCTTGTGACGGCCTGTGGCTACTGGAGGTGCCCATCAGAGAGAGTGTGGAGGAGGTCCTCAGAGCTGACAGGGAACTTTGCGATATGCTGTTTTCATTTCATGGCCTAACAGCGGATGCAACTTTTATTTGCTCTTGGAGACACCTGTGAAAGCCTACTTCAGCTGTTAAGTTGGGCTTCTTTGGTTTGCCTGTAGAGAATAAGCTTTTAAAAGGCAGCCTTCCAGTCTGACATGGACATTTTCAGGCTGGATTGAAATGTCTAATGGGAGCTGAATGCTTTATCTATGGGAATCTGTATTAAAGAAAGCCCAATTCACCCTTAATTAGCCAATTAGTGGTTGTGTGTTCCCCACATGATGCTCAGTTGAACCTT
This sequence comes from Sagittarius serpentarius, assembly GCA_034782735.1. Taxonomy (NCBI): domain Eukaryota; kingdom Metazoa; phylum Chordata; class Aves; order Accipitriformes; family Sagittariidae; genus Sagittarius; species Sagittarius serpentarius. The sequence continues at coordinate 3,417,630 of JAVKLA010000088.1, forward strand.
TCCTTCCTCCAAGGTTATATCTTTATTGACTTGAAGAGTGAAGCAGAAGTGCAAAGGGCCTTGAAGCGAAAAAAAGAATACATAGGTAAGGGCTGTTTGTTTCTTCTTGTTCTGGCTGATGTTGATGGCAGGGTGCTCAGCTGCTGAAGTGTGCGCTGCAGAAGTATCTCCTGTTGTCTTAGTTTTTTCCCAGGCAGATGGTGGGGGTGGTTTCCTCAGCTCAGCTGACGCGGGATAAACCAGGTGCTGTGTCGGAAGCAGCATAGAATTGGCAAGTGACCGAGTTGCGCGTGTTGCTCTTTGGCCCCTGTTTTTTGTCATGTGCTTGAAGTGTATCTTGCTCTTGGTATAGAAATGATATTGTTTAAATCTGGTTGGGATAGTGGAGGGGATTTGTACACACGATTCTGTAAGCCTGTGTTTGAAACCTGTTCTTGGTTTTTAGCCCTTAGTGGAACTACTAAAATTCTGTTTGCAAAAATTCTATGTAAAATGGGAATATCTGCTTGGAAGCCTGTGGATTAGGTTGGCACCGGCACAAAGGCTGGAGCTCTTTGAAAGGAAGAGAGACCGTGGAGTTGTCTAGCAGATGTTATCCTGTTTTTTTATTAAGACAGATCTCTGGTAGTGCCCCCCGCCCCCTTTTTTTTTTTTTTTTTTACAATTGGGCAGAATTCTGCTCAAAGCTTGTGGAATTGTAATTGCTTGTGTCGCTGCTGTAAGTGCTCTTTGTGCATTGATATTGATTGCCTATGGCCTAGAGAAGCATCGAAGGTGCCTCTGTGTGTGTTTGTGGATTAGGTGGACGATGTGTTGAGGTATTCCGATGTGGGAATACCCCAAAAGAAGCTGTCGGAGCAAAACCTGATAACCAGCCATGGCAAAGAAGGAAGAGGGACGATGAGGAAGAAGAGGACTTGTCTGAATCAGGGAGGCTCTTTGTCAGGAATCTTCCCTTTACTAGCACTGAGGAGGACTTGGAGAAGATCTTTTCCAAGTACGGTAAGTATTTGCTGTGGGACTGGAACTTGCAGGGCTACGCCCTTCCTGTGTGCACACAGCGGTTTTCTTGCTGGGTGTGAATGGACAAAGCTCTGTGTCCCGCACCGCTTGAATGTGGACCGACTCCCATCATCTTTATTGCCTGGCGTGGCAGCGTATGGGTGCTTGGCTTTGAAACTGTTGCTGGCTCCATGCTTCTTTGCTCAAAGCATGTCCTGCTGTGTGCCTCTGCCCTCACCCCTCTCATCGCATCTCTGATGCAACAGTAAAAGCTCTCGCCAGCCAGTGTAGGCTCTGAGTCCTAGTGCAGTGGGGAGGAGGAGAAGATAACCAGAAGCACCTGCTGCATGAAATACTGATCACACGGGAGATTTCTTAGATACTGTAGGTAAGAGGTGAATCTCTGAGATACACCCCAAATTCACGTTCATGTTTGGCACGTCAGGTGGAAGCTTGAAGCTTCCCTTTTCTAGCTCAAAGTTAAACAAATTTAAGGTTGTCTTGGCATTAGAGTGTCCTGGGCGGGGAGGGAGGGTTAGATTGTGGAAATCTTTATTCCTGGCTGAAAGTAAACACATCTGCTCAGAGCTTGCCTGGTCTGTGTTGTGTGTCAAAGCCTTGTGAGCTACCACGTAGTGCACAGCTGGACTTGGGGTGCTTTTGTTGGGCTCGCCTTGTCAGTCTGCAGCCAGCAGCTCCTAACCCAGGCTGGTGGCTCACCACACACCCTCTGCAATACCCAGAGCTGCTCTGCCCTCCCTGGCTCCGCTCCGCCCTGGCTTTGGCCAGGAGGTGCCAGTTCAGAGTGTGTGATGGCCGTGGAAGGACATCTGTGACGGTGAAGTCTTGCCTTTTGCAGGACCCCTCTCGGAGATCCATTTCCCTATAGACAGACTGACCAAGAAACCCAAAGGATTTGCTTTCATCACCTACATGATTCCCGAGCACGCGGTGAAGGCCTACGCAGAAATGGATGGGCAAGTGTTCCAGGTACGGTGACTGATTGTTTTCCTGTGCTATTGGACTGCTGTTGAGCTGGTGGGAATGTTCGTTAGTAACGTGGCCAAGTGTTTGCTTCTGTGCTTTGCTGAAAAGGTTGAGTCTCTTCTGCCTTGCTTGATGGGAACACGGTTGCTTTTGGTAGAGTAGCCTAGTTTGGGCAGCCTTGCAGGTACCAAAATCTGAGCTAGAGATGGAGGAGGAGATCTGAGTCTCAGTCTCTCTCATTGTGTGGCTACTGTGACTTGCAGTAATATCTCCTTTGGGAAGGAAGATTCCTTCCTTTCACCTGGGCTGCTTGACTAGGAAAGGTGCCAGAAAATCTCCTCCACTCTGCTTATTCTGTGAACTTCTGTGGGTTATTTCAGAGCTGCTGGACCTCTTCTTCCTTTCTTCTAGGGTAGAATGATGCATCTTTTACCGTCCACAATCAAAAAGGAAAAAATCAAAGATGTAGATACAGAAGATTCTTCCTCCTACAAAAAGCAGAAAGAGGCCAAGGACAAAGCCAACAGTGCCAGGTACAGAGGTTTCTTGTAGTGGGGCAAGACAACACAACCTGCCAAATTCCCAAGTGGCAGGAATGCTCGTGGGGTCTTTGCAGGGGCTGTGTAGATTACTAGAGTCCATAAACCATTTTCTTGTGAAGCTGTGCTTCCTTTATCTCTTACCTACTTGCTTGCTCTGTCCAGGTAGCTTAAGTAGTTCAGTGAGTAGCAGAAATTGAGAGAAACATGGTTCTGAATGGCTTTGTGTACAAGTTTATTTCTTTGGTGTCTCATAAAAGTTGGTCAGATGCTGTAATTCTTTAGGGTAGTGGTTTCAGATTAGCTGTGTCTTTCTCCTCTACGTGGCCACCTGTATTTCTAAAACTTGTAGGAACTTTATCTTTCTATGTGACAAATTAGTTTCAAAGAAGTGGCTGATACTTTCTAACTTGAAAGGAAAGGCATGCAACCTTGCTTGCGTGGGCTTTGTGCTTTTAGGAAACCAGTTGAAAAAACCACATTCCTCTGAGCCAACATCTGAACTTCCAGCCGTAACTGCAGAGCTGTGACCAGGGACCCCTAGGGAAGAAGAACCAAGATGCCTGCACTGCTGCCTTTCTGCTCGCTCTCCAGTCATGTCTCACTCATCCTGTCCCTTCTCTAAGGATGTTCCATCCTTCTTTCCCTCAAACTCTTCGCCCTGGCTGCTAATGGTGGCATTCAAAGCTGGTTTTCCCCAAGACCATTGAATAGAGAGGCACCAGTGGAAGAAGGGACTGTATGACTCTGAACCTGGCTCTTCTTTCTCTTGCCAGCTCTCACAACTGGAACACGTTGTTTGTGGGGACAAACGCCGTGGCTGATGCCATTGCTCAGAAGTACAACGCTTCCAAAAGCCAAGTGCTGGATCATGTGAGTTGGCTTATTGATCAGCTGGGGTGGGAGATCACTTTCCTACCTGTTGCCTCATGCCCAGGGCCTTCCTCATCTTTCTGTGCACGAAAAGCCTCTCTGCACCAATGAGCACCATGCAGGCTGAGACACCAGTGGTGCTGTAGCTTCTCTGTAGGATCCGAGCCTAACAGTCCCTTTGTCACTGGAAGACAAAGTGACACTCCCAGCCCTCCTTCCCACTCTGCTTTTCTGTGGCTAAATTTTGCATTTCTCCATAACTAGAAGTTGATGGGAACTTGTACTTTAAAGCTCAGATCCCATTTTGCCTTGGGAAGCGTTCTGACTCTTAACAGCAAAACTCCCAGCAGCTTCAGAGGAGCTGGAGCCTTCAGGCTCTCTGCTAAATTCTCTTTGCATCTGCTTCCGAGAACAGCAGGAGCAACAGGTGACTGACATTCTTGCCTGCAGGAGAGTAAAGACAGCGTGGCAGTGAGGGTTGCTCTGGGAGAAACCGAGCTGGTCCAGGAAATTCGCCGGTTCCTCATTGAAAATGGAGTCAGCCTGGATTCCTTCAGCCAGGTGAGATGCCCAGCTGGAGACAGCGATGTGGACCTACCTCTTCTATATGATCGCCTAGTCCTAGTGTCCTCAGCTCCCTCTGAAATTAGCCATTAAATTCTCAGCATCTTGCAGGATTGAACCCTTACATGGGTTAGGAAATGTTCTGTCCGTTTGAAAATGCGGCTGCCCTTGGGATGGTTGAAATGCACAGTATGTTGGCTTATAGTATGACAGTCAGCTTGTTGTAGGTGGAGGAGGAGTCCTGTGTCCATACCAGGGTGAATCTGGAGCTGAAACCTCCGTACATGAGCATTTGTGGAACAGGGAGGTTGTACTCAGGTGTGGACCTTAAAGGAAGTGTTTTCTAAATGGCTGTTGGCCCCCTTGGATCCTGGAAAGGGGTGACATGGAGTGAGAGAGCACAGCGTGTTGGATCTGAAATCTTCAGTTAGTAAGATACTGGGTTTTGGTTTTTTAAATCCCGTCTCTCCTTCCTTCCCCCACCGAACGTGGCAGGCTGCTGGTGAGCGGAGTAAAACGGTGATCTTGGTAAAGAACCTCCCGGCCAACACGAGCGTAGCAGAGCTGGAGGACGTCTTCGGCAAACACGGCAGCCTGGGCCGGGTGCTGCTGCCAGAAGGAGGCATCACGGCCATTGTGGAGTTCCTGGAGCCAACTGAGGCCAAGCTAGCGTTCACCAAGCTGGCCTACTCCAAGGTGAGTGTGGCGAGGGGTAGGCAGCTGCCTGGAGAGTGTGGATCTGGGCTAGTTGTGAAGCTGCAGAAAGGAGTGCTTGCTTACAGCTGTGAGGGGCAGAGGACTTTTGAGGGGGAAGTGAGTTATCCCAGAGCCACGGTTGTTACCCTCTATCCCTTGGATTTAGGGAGATGCCTGGTGCATCCTTGTGCAGCAGTGGCTGGGTAGGGCTCTCAACCTGCAGAAGATGGCTGGAGGAGGGGGCTGCTATATACCTAGAAAAGCTTCGGTGGCCTGGAGAGGGTTTCTTTTACCTTTCACAATAGGGGAGTGGTGTACGTGGTAGACTGTGGTCCTGTGTGAGGCTGGATACAGACTCTCCTTCGGTGAAAGAGAGTTTAGCCAGCTGAAAAAGTTGCTCAGCTTTTCCGCTGCTGTTCTCTACTATAGAGTGAGAGGAAAATAAAGCCGAGAGCAGAGCTTTTTCTACAGGCCTTGCCCTCCACTCTTCATTTCTCTCCTGTGTTCTCTTCACAGTTTCATTCTGTGCCGTTATATCTGGAATGGGCTCCAATGGGTGTCTTCTTCAGCCCAGCCCCTCAGAAGAAAACCCTTGAGGCTCCAGAAAGGGAGAGCAAAGCAAGGCTGGTACCTGGTAAGAACTTTGACTTTGGGACAGAGGTATCTCTGGTCGTTTCGCCGCTCCTTTATGTGTAAAGCAGCAATGCTGATATTCTGACCCTTTGGGGATGGAACCAGCCTCACAAAGTCATCTGCACGGCCCTTAGGGTCACTCTCTCTGTAGTGTGTTAGTTGATCATACCACGCAAGCGCTGTGCTCGTTCGTGCCCCTGCCCTCCTTGCCTCCTGGATGAGGCGTGGGCAGGGAAGTGCTGCTTGCAGCGCACAGGTCCAGTTTGGACTGGGCTAACATGAGCTCTGGGAAGAGATTTTTTTTGTTCCAGTCTGGTCTTGGCAGCAGCCATCAGGAGGGCAGTAGCTGTTCTCTGTAAGCTGAACCGACCCCCTAAGCGTGTGTGCGGTTGTGTGGTGTGCAAGGACACAGTCCCTGCCTGTGGGCAGCCAAGCAAGCTGCGACAATGGGAGTACTGGGCAGCAGTGGATGGAGAGGCTGACTTGGTGGTGACAGGCTGTGGGTCCCTGTACATATTTTTTGGCTCTTGGGTCAAGCCGTACTGTATGCTTTGGGTGATTTCCCACTGCAAGGACATGATCTTCCCGCCCTGAGTATACCCTCTTTGTCCCCATCACAGGGGCTATAAAAATAAAATCTTGCCGGTATGTTTAAAACCTCTCAAGATCCTTTTAAAAAAGAAAAAGAGGAGGCTGGAGGACCATGGCTTTATGTAGGTTTGTTTTGCTATTTTGGGACTCTGTGGTTTCGGGAGCGGGGAGAAAAGCTGATGAAAAGCCTTGGTCACAGGGGAAGGCTGGAGCCAGAGGGAGGTGGGGGGCCACTTTATCTCCCTGTAACTGAGACCCTCACCTGGAGATAAAGGGCTTTAAGCACAGGAGCTCCTGGAAGGCTGCTCGGGGCTGATAATGGTCTTTGCTGCCAGCCTCTGGATCTGGCAGAGGGAAGGGAGGGGATGCGCAGTGAACACCTCGCTCACAAAAGGGCTCCGGGTGGCAGCACCTGGCCGCGTGGTATTGTGCCAGCTGCAGACCGAGGCACCTCCTCATCCAGCCCCTGTCTGCCTGTATCTCTTCCTCCTCTTTCCTCAAACAAGCCTCCTTCAAAGGCAGTGGTGGTTTTTTTTTTCTGTGCCTTGTTGGCAAATACCCCGCAGCTTGGGCTGTGTGGTGTTGGTGGCAGGGAGGGCAGCCAGATGGAGCTGTGTGGGGAAAGACAGGTCTTGGGATGGAGCTGGGGGGTCTCTGCCCGCCCCTGGCCCAATGCAGGCCCTCCTTGTACGAAAGGAGGGAGAAAGAAGCCTAGAAAAATCACCAAGGGGGGGTGTTAATGCCAAAGGGAGATACATAGTTTGCCCCTTCTAGCACAGCATCAGCTGTGCTGTAGGGAATGAAGATGCTCTAAAAGACAAGTGGTCTAGCGAGGAAAGGAGTTGGTGAGTTAATGGATGAGAGAGAGAGCGAAAGCATGCTTGTGTGTATTCTCTGATGTCTAATAAGGGCCTAGTCCCGCTGCAGCCTCCACTTCAGTGTGGGATCCAATGGATCTTTCCCCACCCTCCTGCATGTGCGAAAGCTCAGTAGCTTTTGAGGCCTCTTCATCGTGTTAAGTACAGCAGAAATTATTAAGCCATTTTGGAAGTTGGGAAGAAAGGGAAATGGATGGATGGATGGATGGAGAAAGTCAAAACGCTGTTGCCAAAGACTGCCTCCTTGTTGAGACCAACTGTAAATACCAGCAGATTTGCCCGTTGATCAGCTGTACAGTATCCAGGTTTCTATTAAGTTCCCAGCTGTGGGCAGGCGCTCACAGCTCCACCACAGGACTTGAGTGCTCCAGAGGAAGCTGTTGCGCTGACTGCTGAATTGCAGCTTGATTATTTGGTTTCCTTTTTGCGGATTTGTCTTTGCAGAATCCTAAAGCACGATTTGTACAAAATAGCGTGTGTTGCTGTTGACCTGAGTGAGGTTTGTGGGTCATCGAGTATAAACTCTGGAAGTGTTAATGCCCTTTAAGACCACAGCCTCTGTGCTAGGTGCAGTTCTTCATTGACCTTCAGTATGTGTTTGGGCTTAACAGACCATATTCCTTCACGTGCTGATGGGGAAGTTCTCATTTCACGTCCTGTGGATACATACTGGCAAGAGATGAGGTTTCAGAGCAGCGCAGAAGGACTCTGGAGCAAGTTTGGGGCCCTGGTTCAGCAGACATCTGGCTGGGTTTGGTGTGAGGGTGTCTGAGTGCTGGGGAAGCAGGTTTGTGGAGTTTCTACACTCAAAGGACAGGCAGTGTTTTAGTTTTCATGGGGCCGTGTTCACTTACTGTGTGTTGAGCTTGCTTCAGTCTGTGTCCACCCACAAAGAGCCAATAGAGAAGTGGCCTGCTTCTGCTGGAGTAGTAACTATTAGCTGGGGTGGTAGGCAAGCTCCCCCAAAATTTGGCCTTGTTACATCTTACAAGTTGGGTTTATTCTTTTTGTTTCAGGTGAAGCTATCATGGGTTCAGAAGAAACAGCAGCACAGGAAGAAGAGGAGGAAGAAGAAGAGGAGGAGGAAAAAGAAAGCATTCCTGGGTGTACCTTGTTCATCAAAAACCTGAACTTTGCCACCACAGAAGACACGCTGAAGGAGGTGAGCCATACGCGAGGAGAGGGAACTGGGTTTTTCTTGGCACGATTTGCTCAGATGGAGCAGGAGGTGGCTGAGTATGTGGTTGAGGGCCAGGCTGAGATGCCTGCTGGAGTAAAGCCCCCACTCCTAGCATGGGCTAGAAGAAAGGGCTCTACTCTGCTGCAGGAGGCAAGGGGCAAGCTTTTTTCCACCTGTTGTGCTGAGGATAAAGTGTTTAAAGGAGTTAAATTGCAGCCAGTATGACCTGATGAGAGAGCACTGGATTGTACTGGGACTGGGAACCTCTGCTTTGGGCTTTCAGGCATCAATTAAGGCAAATGTATCTGAAACGTTTTGGTGGGGTTTAATTCCACCTCGGGACAGGTGGAGGCAGTAAGAAATCTTTTAAGACTCATTTCCCATGCTTTCTGTAAGGCTTCTCCTTGGGACAAGCACTTTTGCAGCTGTAATACTGCTTTGTGCGTTAAGGCAATAAATAAATGATGGTATCACTGAGATGAGTTTTTCATCTAAGCTTCTACCAACACTGAGCTGTCTGTACTGCTTTACCTCAGCAAAGCGCTTGGGAGGAGAGATCGTAGCATTTCTAAAGCCATGTGGGACATCAATAGCGAAATAGGGAAAAGCAACTGGGAGTTCTCATCTCTGCCACTTCTTGTAGCTGTGTGAAATGCCACATTTCATGGCCCAAGAATGCCGGTGCAATGTCAGTCCATCCTGTGGTACTGTGTAGAGATCTTGGTCCAGTTGGGTCTGGGGATAAATGTTCAGAGGAGGACTGGGACTTGTCCCCTCTTCTTTTTCTGCCTTCTGGCTGCAGTTTTACAAGAGAGTTGAATAGACGGTTTGCAGCCCCTGCTACCCTCCAGCCCCTCCTGCATGTCTTTGGAAAGAGCTGTGTTCTAGGGGCATCACAGGAGTCACCCACCCCTAAGGTCCCTACCTGGCTGAGGACATCTTGTAATCCATAGTGTTCCTCCAGAGCCATCCCATATCTCTGCACTGTTTCTGAGGAGTGGTGGAGGGTTTCTGGGAGCATGTGTATTGCTTTCTTTAAAAGTCTCTGTATGAGTGTATTTGTACAGAAATAATTTTGTAAGAAAAGATAGAGCTGCGCTGATTGCTTGTCAGGTGTGCGTTGTGGGGAGGTGGGCCTGTGAGTGCGTGCTCCTGGCCCTGGAAGAGGGCCACATTGTCACTCGAGTTGCAAGCCTGTGACAAAGAGAACTGAATCACGTGTCCAAATTCCTTGCAGACGTTCTCCAAAGTGGGAGCTGTGAAGAGCTGCACAATATCCAAGAAGAAAGACAAAGCAGGTACTCTAGATGTTGCTGTTCAATTCCTTCCCTCGGCTGGTTGCTGAGGGCTCAGGTGTGGCATTGCTTTAGCATTCATCCAGCTGAGCATTTGTGTTCTTGTTGGTGAAATCCTTAATATTTCTAGAAGTGTGCCTGTTGAAATGGCTGAAAGCAACCAAAAATACCCTGGGGTTCGGTCTAGAAGGTTAAGCTCAATTGTGGTGTTTGTGGAGACGTGGCCTTCTCTTCAGATGTTGAGATAGAGAAGCCAACTCCTTCAGGATCACAGAAGAGAGTGGGATGCCAGTTGAAATGAACTGGTGCCCCACGATGATTAAACCTGTGCATGACATGCTTTATCTGCAATAACGGCCAGGATCTTCAAGGATGCCTGGCTGAGTACTGTGCTGAGTGGGCTTGGTGTGCCTTCTGCCTGCCAGCTTCGAACCCACCAGGCTGTGGTGTTGAGTGGTATGCCTGTCGCATTGACTGCGCTTGCTTTCTGGGCCGTTGGACAGGGAAGAGTTTGCTGAAGGCAGGCGCTGGCTAGATGGGCTGTGTCTTCCTACCGGATTTTAGGCTAGGGGGTTGCACGGCTTTACAGGATTTTTGCCTTTGCAAGGCTCCTCTTGCATGGGATACTTGAAAACTCGGATCCACTGAAAGAAAAAGAAATAAAGCAAACTCTTCAGTACTGCTCACGTGTCTGGCTGTAGGCGTGCTCACGAGCAGACAGCCACATTTGAGCCTGGGCTGATCTCTGACCACCTACCAAAGCAATCCCCTTCTGTCACTGTGGGGTCATCTCTACTGTCTGCTACCATTGAGGTTTTGAGGTTGGAAACTGGGTGTTATGTTTTCGCTTGTGGATTTTTCCTTTCCTCACCCAGCCTTAATTATGGCTTTTGTACTGGTCAGTGTGTTCCTCCGAAGCGTGGTGTGACTGTAGGTGCTGCAAACCTTCGCGGTGCGGGGAGGTGGAATAGGTGTCTCTTCCTTTGGCGTGGAACTGGCAGCTGCCTGCCCAGGTTTATACAAGTGCTTCCTCCCTTTGTGCCTTGCAGACCTCAAAGACATTTTGTCTCTTTAAATGAAAAGCAGAGCTTGCACTTTGCGATGATGGGAAATACAGCACGCGGCAGTCCAAACTGAAATGGATCTCAAATGCTCGGCTCCCAGCAGTGGCTGGGAACTGACTGAGTGTCAGGTGTTGGCCCGAATGAATTTCTGAAGGGGTCGGAGGTTGGAAGTGTCTCCTTTGGGGACCAAACTGCAACCTGCATATTGCTGTCCTGCAACAAAAGTCACACCCATTTCTGGGTAGCTGTCAAATTGTCCAAATGAAGGTCTCATTTCAGTCATGAGGAAAAAGTCCCGTGTATAAACAAGTGTTTGTGTGTCCATAATGGGATCACTTACCCTGACTGTGACCGACGGTTGTTTTGTAGGAGTCGGTGTTTTATTTAAGGAGGTTGCACTGAAATTATGCAAAGCAAAAAACCTGTTTTGTATGCAACGTCAGTTATTTCCTCTCTGACATCAGCACCAAAACAAGCTGTTCTAGAGCAGCATCTTGCCCAAAACAAGTCAGTAAGGGGTGCTGACAGGGCATGGGCAGGATGGCCCTTTGCCTGGGGTATTAGTTTCTGTCCCCCGAGTTTCGGCAACAGGCACTTGCTCCTGGTTTGGTTTTATATCTTTTGCTTAATTTCGTCACTGTTTCCTGCTAGCTTAACCAGTCCCTTTTCTCTTCTGACAGGCACTTTGCTTTCAATGGGCTTTGGATTTGTGGAGTACAAGAAGCCAGAGAACGCCCAGAAGGCCCTGCGCCGGCTCCAGGTAAACTTAAGCATTGTCGGTCTGGATTTCTTTCCAGAGATGGTGGGCAAAGGCTTGGATGAACTGTGACGTTCCAAGTGTAGCTGAGGATGTCAGTGCTATGAGTTATACTGTGCAGATGGAGAAGCCTCTAAAATGAGCCAGGTTTGTGAGGGAAGAGGGTATGTAGCGGGACAAGACCTCATGCAAAAGAGTGTTTCTTAGTGCTGATCCAATACAGAGGTGGCAGAAAATGTGCAGTGACTGAAATTTAGCAAGTTTATTGTGCCAGGTGCCCTTTGCAGAGGTGACAGAGACCCAGGCCCCCACTTGCAATGAGAACAAATACTGCTTAATATTTAGTGCTGCAGGGTTCGGCTTTACCCTCTGTGACTCTGCCACTGCTTCAGGGTCTTCTAGCCTCCTGCCTTCTCCATGACACATGCCACAGGGTGTGGCTGCATTTCGAAGGAATAAGTCATTCTCTCTGCTGCTAGAACAGCATCCACGTGTTTGGTCCACACTACCTGGGTGGTGCGGGCTAGACAGCTGGAGTGATTTCTTTCTAGGCAGATGTGGAGGAATTACTCTGTGTAATCTGTGCGTGTTCAGTCACCGCAGTCCACGAGTGTCGCCTCCAACGGGCGGTCACTTCACGTTCCGTAGCTAGGTAGCCTTGGGGTAGGCGTGTGTTCTCCAGCCTTTTGAAAGGCAGAATCCTGGGGAAGAGAAGAGGCAGGAAAATGGGTATTTTGTGGAGGGAGTGGGCGGCAGGGCTCCAGGTTCCCGGTGTAGTGCCTTTGCACGTCTTGTGCACTGTCAGGGATGATTAGGCTAGGCAAGAGGCTGCTTGTTTTCAGTGCTGAACTGTAGGAAGTTCTTTGAGGCACAGGAAGCAAGAGACAGAAGACTTTCTTGCTGTATTGGCTACTGATGGCCAATAAGACATCTTTGGCTCATCCCAGAACAAATAATAAGACAGTCCTTGCCTTGAAGAGTTTGTGGTCTAGAGGAAGAGGAAACCATAGCCCAAAGCAGTGAAGTGACTCATCTTTGCCAGTTTAGTGGCAGAGCTGAGGATGATGGACAGCTAGATCAGGGATGTTGGCTGCTGCTTCAGTCAGTCAAGCTGTCTCCAACCTCATATCCGAAGCCTTGCCTCGCATGAGCGGTGTTCAAGAGAGAAAGACTTTGGCAGGGAGAAGGGGAGCAATATATGGGAAAGAGCAAGATGTGAAATGCTGTGCTTCTGCCCTGGAAGCTTGGAAGCTGTTGTGACTTTTATTTATTTATTTATTTAAAAAAAAAAAAAAATCTGTTTTTGTTTCTTTGTTTTAACTTCTAGGGCTGCTCTGTAGATGGCCATAAGCTGGAAGTGAAAATCTCGGAGAGAGCTGTCAGGTAAAGCTTATGTCTCACCTCTGTAACATGGTTACATTTAAGCTGCTTGGTAGGTTCTTCACTTCTTACCTAGCATTTCTGCATCGTGAGGGGTGTGATCAGTAGTGCTCTGACTGTTGAAATGCGTCAGCCTTTGTAGTGCTTTACTTGGAGTCACTTTAGTCAGTCTTATTTGAAAAGAAACAAGAAACGATGAATAGCTGAGGCAAAGGCGTTCACTCACTAAGTGACGTATTTCCAGGTAAAATCACGAAGCAGCATGCAGTAGTGGGACCCCAAAAATGAGCCTAAAGGGAGAACCAGGCACTTGAGTTTTCTTCTGCACTCGAGGAAAAGGCTCCTCTAAAACCTCTGCTTTGGTGACAGATTGGTCAGCATTGCAAAATCAACAGATAGCCCAAGTTCCCGTGGATTTAAAGAGTTCTTGAAGACGAATATTCTCTGGGTAATGAAATCTTTTACCCTAATTCATCAGGGAGAACAGGAGCTTAAGAATAATGTTCTGCTGCCGATTCTGATCAAATCAAAACAAATACAGGTTTCTTTCTTGTTTGAAAAAAATTTTGGATTTAAATTCTTTTGTTTGGGCATTCAGGTGCAGAGGAGACTGTTACTTGTGGGTGAATTTACTTGGAGTTTGAGTCCTGCTTTTTAGGGTTTCCTCCCTAGCTTTCATTCAGTACGGAATCTTCTAAGTGCAAAGCTGAAAATTAATCCAGATATTTGAGGGTGAATGTTGGCACCTGAAAACTGTCCTTTAGACATTTTGGAAACCCTACTGGAGGAGGGTTTGACTATTAAATGTCAAAATCTGTTTGAAAATCTGGTCCCTGGGGACCAGAAGCAGTCTGACCGCTCCCTGTCTGCACTTCGTATTTCAATTCTTTTATAAACCATTTTAATCCATTTTGATTTTTAAAATCGCTTCAGTAGGTATCCAGCCTACAATGCAGAATGCTTTGCCTTATGAAATAAGCAGCTGTGTTTTCTATTAGGTAAATTCTTACCTTGTCCAAATGCAATACAATTCTGAAGGTAAAAAAAAAAAAGTCCATTTAAAAATTTCATTTGCTATTTTCTAGGTCAGTAGGAAAAAGAATCAAAATTAGCTTACATTAAGCTATTTTTTTAAATATAGTACATTCTCCTGACAATTGAATGGATAAGATTTGATGTCAAAACAAAAGTTAGTGGCAACTGTGAGTCCAGGCCTGCTGCCTAACCTCAGTTGAGGTTGCAGTCAGCAAGCTGGAAACTTTGATTTTCAGATGTAGGATTTAAATCACTGAAATTCATTCCTTCTCAGTGTACTGTATGACATTTCCATTGTCACCAGTAAGATGCCAGCAAGGATGTGAAGGTGAGCTAGCTGGCTAATTATTCTGCATTGCTAATTTTGAAGGAGCCAGAACGCGATGGGTGTTTTGCTGCACAGTGGTCCTTACCTGCCCCTTCTGTTGACTTCACAGGCCTGCTGTGAAATCGTCCCGAAAGAAACAAACTGTCAAGAAGCAGAAGACTTCCAAGATCTTGGTCCGAAACATTCCATTCCAGGCCACTGTCAGGGAAATCAGGGAACTCTTCAGGTAGGAAAGCGCTTTCTATTGGGTTTGCAGAGTGCTCTGGGCTGGAGCTGGTATGATTTTCCTATGGGATCTTGCTGTCGGATTGTAAATATTATGAGTTTTGTTTTCTTTATGGAAATAAACAAGCCTTTTACTGAAAGTAAATACAAATGGCTTGGCAGGTTATACCAGTATAGAAATTCTGCTGGAGAGACAGAGATCCCATAAGCCAGTGTTTTGGCTGGAGCCACTGTGAGCTGTCAGAGCCGGTGGCCTACCATCGTGCAGCAGACACCCACAGAGCTTGGAGATCTCCCTGCCTGTCGAGTAAATGACATAGCGTTAGGTATTTTTTTTTTTTTTTTCCCTCTTGCCTGAAAGGCGTGCAGCAACTTTCCTGATGCTCAGCACACCTGCAGACAGCTGGCGTGAAAGGTTTGAGCTGGGGCTGGCTCCCTCCTCCATCTGTCTTGCCCACGTGATGGTGTAGCTCCTTCCCATCATGGAGGGAGCACTTAAATTTTGTTTTCCCTTCCACAAGTGTTTCGCTGCGTGTGTCTCACATAGTTGGTGGGGTGTTGCCCCGTGGTTGGCAGCCCTGCGTCTGTAAGGATGTGGGACTATGCTGCCTGTAATACCCTCTCCGGCAAGTAGTACCTTGTCAGCCGTGAGACCTGCCTGGCATAGCGCTGAGCATTGAATAGGGATTTTAGGATCCCAGCCTGCATTCTTCTGTGTGCTGGCTGATCTCTGTTTTCTTTGTATCCTCAGCCTTTTGTGTAGTGACTCATTAAGCCTTGTAATGCATCCTGGAAAAGAGGTGAAACTTTGTAAAATACAGCGTGCAGCATCTTTTCTGCTCCCAGAACAAGAATCTTTTGCTCATTGATCCAGGCCATGGTCCCTGCTCCGCTGCTGGCTTGCAGAAGGAATTTGGGGGAATCTCTCCAGCTCTGCCTGCAAATAAGGGTGATAGCTCACATCTGCAGGGCACAGTGAAGTACTGTGTTAGGAGGTGGCTTTTCTGTGTGGGTCTGTCTAAGCAGAAGACAGGCACTCTTGTCTTGTCAGGGCTGTGGCATTTTTTCCATGGGACTGAGCTGAAAAATCGTTTAACCCTCTGAAACCTCCCCAAACCATGCAGTGAAAACTGCCTTGCAAGGAGCTGCAGCACAGTGATTTGTCTGTTGCAGGGGAAACTACGTGTTTCCCTACGTACAGTGAATTCTACCTACTTTATTCGCATGTGATGTTCTCCTGGCGTGACCACAGGTAAGGACAGTGGTTGCCACCTGGCTGGTAGGCTGTTTCCTTGCAAGGTTGTAAGGTGGTGAGGAAAGCTGTGTGTTGCAACACTGCTTTGCAGTGGGCTCTGGGGGTTTAACTGAATGCAGACCCTGGCTTGGCTCTTGGACGCGCGTTGCTGGAAGGGTGATGGAAGGCACAACGCAAAGATCCCTGTAGAAGAGCGAAAGGTTTTTCTTGCTTATGCTGTGCAGCTTGGATGCTTTTTCTTCAGCGCTGCCCTGGGAGGCCCTGCTGAAACAGGGCAAAAAAAACCCTGGACTTCCAAGTCACTGTGCTGAGTTTTCTTAGCGCGCGGGGCACTGCTAATTTAAAACCCAACGCTGTGTGGCTACAGACATGACCTTCATAAAGCTGGAGCAAACAAAACCAGGGGGATCTATTTGCCTTCTAGGGCCCTGGGTTAAGTTCAAGAAGCTGGGAGGCTTATGTCTATCACCAGGGTAGACCAGCCCAGCAGAGACGGGGCTGGGGGGCAGGTGGGGTTTGGTATGGTTTTTTCCTCCTGTCCTGTCTAGCACCTTAGTGCTGTGGAGGGGAGGGGTAGAGGAGCAGTCTGATGAATATTGCAGGGAACATGCAGCTTCTAGCTGCGTGCGCTGTTGACAGCACTCTCGGAGCGATGCGTGAACATCCGTTTCATTTACCTAGGATATTCAGAGATGTGTGTTTTATGCTGAAAACAAAAGCCAACGGCTTGGGGGGGACCCACAATCCTCTCTCCACCCCTGCCATCCCTCCTTCGCTTCAGAGCGGCTAAAACCAGGCATGACGGAGCGCTACTAAACACTTCATCCTCCTAGATTGCTTTTTTTTTTTTTCTGTGGTTTTAAATCAGATGCCTTTGCTCTGGAGCTTTTAGCTCTTTCTGCATTTAGGAACCTGTCTTATTTGTATTTCATTATTTATTTATTTGAAATTGTGAACAATTGCTTGGCAGCAGAGGCGGCACAGACGGCAGGGCTGCAGGGGGCACTCTTAGCCTGCCCAGGAAAGGCTGGCTGGGGACCACCGTGCTGGGGACCGCCAGCCTGGGGACAGCAAGGGACTGCCAGCCTGGGGACCACCGGGCCATGTCCCCAGGCATTGCCGTGCAGGGCAGCAGCTCTGGGCCTGCGGAGGTGGGAGGCTTTGCAGAGCGAGCGTCTCCTCTATTGTTTCGCACGCTCAAAAGCCACTTTCCAGCCCTGCAGCTGATGTTGTCTCCCAACCTGCTTTCTTCTGTGCTTGCTTTTTTTCTTTTCTCAATTGCCTGGGCAGGAGAAAAATTAATAAATAAATAAATAAACCACACACAATATATACGTGTGTGTGTGTGTGTGTGTTACCCCAAATACGTGTATTATGCAAATATACATTTCCAAATATATGTATTTCCCCAAACAAATGTTTCCATGTTTTGAGCTTTGTGAAAGAACTGTGTCTTCCTTTCCAAATGGACCCGCGGTAGGTGTTAATGACACTGGAATAGCAAAACAAGGGAGTTGGGTGTTTTGAATAGCAAATTTTGAAAGCTGCTGTACCTGGGCTGCTCAGCAGTGGTTGTTCAGGAAATCCTGCCCTGGTTGTCATTACGCTTTTTGATATCATTCTTTATGGATCCATCGCTTAAATGCTTAGACTTGCCCTGCACCATCGTTCGCGTTCTTATAGCAGCCGAAGGTAGACTGTAGCCATGTTGTGTGTGCCCTCCCGTGCTGCTGCCCTTCCCCAGCCGCTCCAAGCGATCTGTGCAAACCACGGCGAAAGGCTCTGTGCTGGACCTTGCTGTGGTTTGGCAGTGGCTGGTGACATGCATGCTTCCCATTGCATGATCGCACATGTCCTCTGCATCGTGAGCACCAGCAGGTTTGGGGAGCCGTGTTCCCCAGGAGTTTCCTCCTGCCTGTCCCTGGCAGCGAGGTGGATGCCTGGGAGGAAGGAGGCCAGGCAGTCCCTTGGGAAAGATCTGTGAGCGGGTGTAAAATTCAAACTGATTTTTCCCCAAGCTTGGAGTTTGCAAGACATTCAAAGCCAAAGTGTTTCTTTTAATTTTGGAGTTGGGGGATATCGAGTTCTGATTCTTGGGCTGGAGAAAGGTGGTGCTTAATTTTCTCTGTACAGGAGTCACAAATGCTCTGGTTAACAGCTAAAGTCCTCCGCCTGCAAAATAAATGTCTTGTTGCAGGGCTCCGTGAGTCTTAGGTACTGCCCACCTTCCACACCAGACCCCATGACTTTGCTGGAGTGTGCGGCGCTGGTTCAGAGCGTGTCCTACCATCTTCTGCTGGAGGGGTTGGTCTCTCACGCTGTCAAGGGTTTTTTTTGTTGGGTTTTTTTTTTTTTGAGACCCGATAGGTGTTATTTTCTTCAGAGGGAGAAATGCTTTTCAATTATAGGGGCTGCTTTTGGGCTAGGTGTGAAGATTCAGCTTTTGTGGGTGTGTTTTTTTTCCCCCATTTTTGTTCTTTATTAGATTCCCCTCTTTACTACTTGGAAAAATAACAAAAGACAAATGGTCCTTAGTTCTTCCCAAAGGGCCAGAGTTAGGGGAGGAGAGACAAAGGGATTGATATCCCATGAAGGCTGCTAATTTTTGCTACCAAATTGGGGGGCTTTTATGGCAAGGCTTTTTTTCAAAAGGAACTCTAGATGTGGCAAGCTGAATTGGAGATCTGTGAAAGGCCACATTTTCACAGATTGGAGCTCTGGCAATTTCTGAAAATTAGGCTCCTTTAAAATCTGTCACATTAGATCCATGCAGCCTTCATTGGAAGTTCCAATTAACTATTTGTTTCATAGCATCCTCTTCCATCCTCCTTCGCCCTATCTGCACCAACTTTCATGAATATTAAAAATAAGGCTGTTTTGCTGTTGGTGTATAATGTTTCAAGGAGATGTATGTTTTATTTTCCCCAAAGGGGGAATGATTAGGTTTAGAAAAAGACTTCTTAAAAGATTTCTACCCAATCAAATGCAAAATGAGGGATAGATACTGTTGAGAATCTGCCTAGAGTTTGACATAACTGATGCTTGTACCACTGAAGGATGCAGTTATTAGAGTTGCATCTCAAGTAGCACGTATTGGGGCTGGCATTGTTTCCTCTTTTCTTTGCAAAATATATCCGAGAACTTATCATTGGGTCTGTATCTATAATTTCTCCTAAAATTGCAATGACCGTCACTTCCAACCCTCCCCTGCCAGTTAGTTGCAGTAGGCACTAACCCTCAAAATTCAGAGTGAGACCAGGTGCCAGTGCTGTCAGTGTGGAAGGTGTTTTATTGTCCGTCTGGCCATCTCTTGCCTTTCACTTGTAGGAACTGCAATCAAACACATTGCGTAAAGCTGCTAAATCACAAAATTATTATCAGTTGAGAGACTGGACTTTAGTTTGACTAAAGAAGCAGCTAGCAGAAAAAGCAATTGAAAGGTATGCCAGAGCACGGAACAGGTTATCGGGTGCATTTATCTCCATATTCCGACTTTCCTATAAAGAAAGTAATGCTGCTTCTTGCGAAGACCTTCGGGGGTGGGTGTCTCTTTTAATTTTAACTCCTTTGCTGACTATTTTCTCTGTCTTGACAAAGACATGGCATTTATTGCATCTGGCAAAACAAGTGCCTGGGACTGATTAGGAGGAAACAGATCTATTCCCTCTGATAGAGGGTAAAAGTGAAGACAGCCAGTGGGACAAGACTTCGGAGTCATGTCTCTTCTAGAAGAAGAAAAATCTCTGAAGAAAGATACGGTGGATAAACTGGCAGAGATATTTTTTTTTTAAAGGCAGTCTTTATGAAGTTAATTTTATAAGATGATGCCTTTCACTTCTTCTGACCTATTATAATAAAGTGTAGTTATCAGAATGGGCTTTTCATTTCCCATTATAAAGGACACGGTGGTATAATGAATCCGTCTGCCAGACATGCTTGCTGTTCACACCTTTCTCCCAGTAATGGAGTCTACATGACTGAAGACAATTTCTCCTTCCCAGGGTAACGTTGCCCTGTTGAAGCCGTGGAAATCTTGGCTACTGAAAGGCAGAGGAGGAAAAAAATCAGTCCCTTCATAAACATGTGAGTTTGTTAGGCAAGTGCTGGGCAGTATTAATTAGAATATTCAGTGCAAACAGCCCTAGGATGCACAGTGCTGTAAGCATTGCTTGCTGAACAGTCTAATGTCAGATTACTCCGAGTGATGCTTTCACTTTTAAAACCCTAGATGTTGTGCTAGAAATGTTTCGAAATCCCTCGCTGCTTAAAACTTTTTTCTCCATGCTGTCCCCTTGCAGTGAGATGGCCCCATGAATGTGGGGGGGAGCTGCAAAAGTCACAGTGAGCATCTCCTCGTGGTGTAAGATTCTGCTGGCGGCAGGGCAGGGGCTGCACAACTGCAGCTGGGGGAGATGAAGCTGGTGGGTGGGATGTTGGGGAGAAGCCCCAGGAGCTGCTGCGCCTGTGCTGGAGGTCTGGAGATGATGGGACAGACTCAGCGATGCCCCTGGGTCTGCCTGTTCCTTCTGCCGCATCAGCAGATCTGTCCTAGGTCAGATGTCTCCTTCTGGCTGAATCGCTCGCTTAGCTCCTCACTAGGAGTGATGTCCCCCACTGTGTCCTGCACCCTCCTGCGAAAAGCCACAGTGCAGATCTTTCTCCACTGTTCAACAGCTAGAAATTCCCCCCAGCGCCCTACAGACTCTAGGTAAGGGCATGTGCATTGCAGACACGACTGTGATTCGTTGGACTATAGAACTTCCTATTTATTATGCTCTTAGCCCTTTACAACCAAAACAAAGTTAAATTGACATAGACAAGATAGTGAGAATATTATTTGAGGGGCAGGGGGAGACAGAGCAAAGTTGCCAGATGCGCAAGCATTGGGCATGCTGGGCTATAGTACTGATGGAAGGACGTGGAGCAGATCATCAACACTTCCTCCTGTTGGAAGCCACTGCTGGGTTCCTGCCCTGTTCACCTGGGTTATATCCATGAACAGATTAAGCTACCTTTTTGAGTCATTTTATCATGATGGTCCAGCTATCAGTCTGCAACTAGATCTGGTCTGAAGGACTTGGAGAAGGGGGTAGCTGTTTAGGTGATGAGCAAAGCCCGCCAGCTGAACGTATCTTGTCGTGCCTCTGTGTAGTTACTGGTTTAAAGCTAATAGTTTCAGCTCTGTTATCAGTGAATACAGAGACGTTCCCCAGAGCAACGTATCACCCCTTCTCCCCAGGAGGCTGCTTCTGCTGAGGGAAGAGCTGCTTGGTCTTCCACAATCTGGTGGCCATGGCCCAGAAAACTGCCTTGTTGCTTGGTGTGTGAGTCAGATGAACAAAATCCTGTACTGGAGCAATCTGCAGATGAGAGGAGAAAGGCTGGTCTGGTCTGGATACCTTGCTCAATTCTTTGCCCGTGTTACTGAGGCCGGTATTGATCACTCACTTCATGACCTTTGTGGATTGGGCCTTAGGTGCCTTGGAGAAACGGACACAACTCCTGAGAAGGACTGGTAGGATAAGTGTGTTAAAACAAATGCTCAGGTGCTTCAGTACCGGGGCTGGGCCGTGCCATGCCATGCCAGAAGGTATTTGTGCAGAACTGAGCTGCCAGCTCCTCTGCCATACTCACACCTTTGCTCGTCCCAGGGTACCATGCTTGCAAGCCTGTGAATGAAGAGGATGCCCAAAAACGAGCCTTGAACAAGTAGAACGACCCTGGGGAAGCAGCTAGCATCAGTGGGCGCTCTGTCCCCAGCCGTCGGGTTGGTGTTGGATCCCAGCTTTCTGGCTTCACCTGTGAACTGGGACGTTGGTGCCAGGATGTGGAAGGACCATGGAACGTGTATCTTGCTGAGACACACGTGTTCAGGTGGAAATCTGTCTAAAACAGTTTTAGGAGCAAGAACTGGAACATGTCTTGTTACACACTTGAGCGCTGACAGCAGTAATGGCACCTCTGAATTTGGTGTTCGGGGTTGAGTGGAGTCGCTGTATTTTATTCTCCAGGAAACAAATGGGTGGTTTAAAAAAGTGACGCGTCCTTCTTTGAGATCTCCAAAGCCATCCCCAGGCTCCTACTGCAGGCCATTGAGTGCCCTGAGGTTACACACACTCGATGGTGTGGTGATTTACATCCGAGCACACGCGTAGGTGCGTGTATGTGCTCTGGTGTCTTCAGCGTAGAGGTGGATTCGCATGCCAACAGTGCTTTTGCCCTGTTTTGGTCCATCCCTAGGGATAAGAATGTCTGGTTCCCATTTTAAAGGTGGCTTCCCAAAACCACGGTGCAAACCCGTGCCCAGAGCACTGCAGGGCTGCACACATTGGCAGAAGCATCAGTGAGCTGGTTTAAGGTCACGTCCTCAGGAGATATAAATGCAAGCGGCTTCCGATGATGCCAGCAGATGATGTGGCACTTTGCATTAGTGCTGGATTTCAGCTTTCTAATTAGAATGCAAGGTCTGTGTGTTGGGCTCCTGAGCGTCTGAAGAGGAGTGTGTCTGGCATGGGGGGGCTGCAGGATGCTGCTCTGAATTGAAGCTTTCTGCCCTGGTGCAGCGCTGTCCCTCTGGCCCGCCTGCTGTGCGGGCCCTGTCTGCCCATGTAATTTGAAGGCACCCGCAAAAAAACCGCATCTTTAGATGGGTTTTCTTTGGCGTGGGTAGGAAGCTGCTTGGTTGATTGCTCCCTCCTTCCTGGCTGAGGAGCTCTGCCCCGCTGGTGGCTTTTAGTCTTTTTTTCAGTTTGCGAGGGGAAGATGGAGTTTCTTTACCGTTACATTTTTTCCCCTGCCTCCAGCGTCCCTGGCAGTGTCTCCTCCTTGCAGCCTTCCAGCAGACTCAGGGCTGGGGTTTGCAACAGGTCCTGGCTGCTGTGGTCTCCCCTGTGATCATACTGCATAACCTGGCTCTCCTCCCGCCCTTGGTCTCTGTTGTCGCCCCGTTTTGCCCCTTTGCTGGGGGGCTCTTGGAAGATTTAGGTATTGCCCCTTAGGTTGGACCCCCTGACCACCACATGCCATCTGCTTTTCTGATGTCTTTGGATCGTGTGTGACCTTGTTCTCCTGCACAGCCTGCCTCAGGTGCATCCTTACAGCCCGGCTTAGTGCAGGGGATTTACTAATCCTTATGTACTCCTGTGCCCAAATTGCAGGTGCCCGGGAACGGTGCACAGGGAAACACAGGGTGCAGGTGCTTTTCTGGGCAGCGGCTTGCAGGTATGCACACCAGCCTTGTGAGCTGAGAGCTCTGGATGAGAATACAGGGATCTGCTGGGCTGGTTTATTTCTCTTACTATCTCAAAAAGCATAAATTAAACATCTATTAGGTTTTTTGGTCCTTCTTCAAGCCTTTTCGTTGTGTGCTGGAAACCTCCTAAACACAGCAATGTTGGGCTGATATTCGGAGACCAGAAACGTAACTGGCCACTTCAATTTGACTATCCAAAGTGAGCCATGGGGTTGGGGAGAGTGAAATAGGTTTTCAGTGCTCTTTTTCAGTTTGAATCATAAAGGTGTTTAACATAGATAAGGAAATGTTTAACTCTGTGTTATCTTGGCAGGGTTGCTTTAAAAGGTGGATCTTCCCAAGAGCAGAAGGAAGATTTTTCAGCACATCTCTTTCCCTGCCTTGAATATTCATTGCAATGCTTGATTTTATTTTTTTTCCCATCTTCTGCGCTCCACGTATTCCGTACCCACAGGTCCCCTTTTCTGCTCACCCAAAACCTCTGCTGAGGAGTTTTTGGCTGCCTGCTTTTGCGCAGTCCAGTTGTCCGATGCAAATGAAAGGAGTTTCTAGGCTGTTTCGTTCTGACTCCTGCCGAAGCATCTCTCACCAGGGCACCAAGCCGAACCTCCTGATGGAACTTAATTAGTTTTATGCACAGACTCCGTTGCTCATCAGCGCAGAGGGGCTCGGGGAGGTGGAGAGAGATGGGGAAGGGGCTGCTTTTGAAATGTCTTATTCAAATGTTACTCTGGGATTTTGCTTTGGGGTTTTTGCCATTTTTCTGTGCCGACTGGAACTGGCACACGTGTGTGCGTACACGTGGGCTTTTTCTCCTGGATAGGAAGCAAGAAACAAAGCCTATAGGCTCTGCTGTCTTCTGTAAATAACCCAGTCAGTGCTATGACTATTATAAGGTCTCCTTTTGTCTGAATTGTTAAGACTATGTGTGCATCTATTTATGAGGAAGGAAAAAAGTGTTATTTTTTTGCCTTCCGTTGTAGCCAGTTCTTGTTCGGTTTCAAAATTGTCCCTTGGCCACTGAGGCTACTTTGGAGGCTGGCAGCCAGGGAGCTGCAGAATCTGTGATTTTGAAATGACACTGGGCTCGCTTTTGAGCTTGTGTCTTAGCCTTTAAGTCAAGGAGCAATCAAGATGATTATTTTCTTGATCTTAAAGTTCTTCTTTCTGTTGCATTTCCTAACTAGAGTTCTTGCACAGTGACATTGACCCATCCACCTTCCTGTCTTTTGCTAGCATATATGTGTGGGTGTTTTTCAGTCTCACTTCATGAGAAGGTCCTGAACAAGCCTCTAATGAATCACAGTTTTCTCCTCAGGATGACACTGTGTCCTTTAGTTGCATCTCTGTTTGCATTTTTTTTTTTTTTTTTTTTTTTTTTTAAAACTAAAGCCTGCTACAGCATTTCTACCTCTTCTGCTCCACTGGATTTTAAGCCTTGGGCTATGGTTACAATTAAGGACCTTCCGTTGCTCAGCCTCTTGCCTCCCCTGGGGCAGACCCCCTGCCAAAGGCATTTGAACCAGGTTGGCTTCTACAGCTGGTGGCACCACGAGCATTTCTGTCTGTGCTCCTGCCCACGCATTGTTTTTCCCAAAGAAACCAACTAAGGCAGATCGGGCTGACCGTCTGCCTTCTCACCTCCCTTTCCTCCTCCGCCAGCAGTATCGTGACCACTTCCAGGCATCTGGCAGAGGAGGGAAGAGCTTAAATTTTAAGAACTTGGTGCAATTAAGTACAGGAGAAAGCTCCCGAGGCTTGTCTTCCCAGGAAGGTGGTGTTATGGGGTTGACCCTTATTAGACATCCAGGAGTTCACATAAGCTTCCCTTGAAGATGGGACACTTTTTCTGAACCCAGCTCTCATTTTATTAGATACTAGAGCAACTGACCCTGGGAAAGGCATCTCCTTTGTTCTGCTTCTCACAGACCTGCTTGTTAGCAGAGGGGCTGCCCATCGGTGGTCTGTGCCCATCGGGCTGTCCCCCTGATGGGTGGCCTTCTGCGACTTGCCCAGGGATGTTTGGAGGACAGGCTTGGTCCCCCTTCAGCACCCACCCACCCCCTTTTTTTTTTTTTTGACACCTCCTTGTGGAGCCTCACTTGGAAAGGCAGCAACAATGACTTTTCCAAGCCCAAGAGTGCTGATCTCGGCACCTCGGTGGGCTGGGCCTGATCACACACAGCACCACTGGGATTTGTGCCAAAACTTGCCCTGCAAATTCAGTTGTCAGGTAGGCTGCGTGACCTTTCTTTGGTGCTCTTTAACCCAGGTCTTACTCTTCCCACCCTTTGATCCTGCTACTGTGCTAGCAGCCAAAGGGTTAAAAGAGTTCGGAGCGGGGGGGGGGAAGGGGGTGGAGACGAGGTATTTCAGATGCTCATTACTCACTGCCAACTTCCCCCAAAATCATATTAATTTCACGCTGTCACGCAGGACTGCGCTGTCTCTCTCGTCAGCATCCAGGAGGGTGACGGGGATGGGGGGAGCGCCGGTCCCCCGCTCCGCACCACGGCTGTGATTTGGAAAGCTCATTGGTAGCCTCTTTGCTTGCTGCGGTACCGACCCAGAGGGACCAGGCTGGGGCTGCTCACCTTGCAGGGGGATCTGGGGAATGGGGGGGTGCTTTGCCATGCGCTGCCTCCTGACGATCATTTTCCACCCTGCTGCTTGTGCAAAAACCCCATGAAATTAGGTCTGCTGCAGCAGAGAAGTCTTGGGAGGGAGGGAGGGAGGGGAGCTGCCAACCTAACCTGCCCTGCCCTACCTGAGGACAGCAGGGATGCTGCTTAAAAGTTGCCTCCCTTTTCTTTTTCAATGCAAAGGAGTACAGCCAGGCTCTGCCTGCAAAGATTGCTTCCCCAGCTGCCATTGCCTCCTCTCTCATCTCTCCCCCTTTTCAGCTGTTTGCTGACTGCTGTCACCTCTGCAGGGACTTCTTGCCATGACACGAGGTAGGCCTGGGACTCTGACAGCTCTGATGCAGGCTCAGAGCTCCCGAGCCCATCCCGGCTGGCGGCTTGCTCCCTCTGTAAGGCTCTCCAGCAGCAGGAATTCTGCTCTGTCCCTAGCAATTTTTTTTATTCTTATTCCTAGGTGTCTCGGCTTTTTCCCACATGTGCTCTTGTATTTTTTTGTGGGTTGAGGCTGAAAGGATCGTCTCTTCCCCTTTTCTCTTATTGCGCACCCTATGGCCACGCTTCTTGCAGCACTTGGCAAAATGCAGCAGCAGCAGCAGCTCGAGTCTCCCTGTGTTTGCAGAGCTGAGAGGGAAATGGCATGTTAAGAGGCTCAGCTTCCTCCCTACAGCAGAGAGCTGATGGCCCATGCTATTTGAGATAAAAATCTTTACATTAAACCTTGGGAGCGGAGTTACCTGCCTGTGTGGGAAGAGGAGTCTGCTGAGCCTCAAGGGACCTGCGGCTCTCATGCCAGCAGGGCCCTGGACCCTTGGGAGCGGAGGATGAAAGCAGCAAATCCTGTGCCAGCAGCAGCACCAGCCTCTAGTACCGCCAGATGAGTGCTGGGTGTTCTCAGCGCTTTCTAATGCTTACCAAACATTAGAGAATCTGAGTCCAGGCATTACTCCGATTCTTTAATCAACTCTGCTCATGCTTTTCTGGCTCTGATTCCTTTCTGAGTTCCCCTCTTCCTCAAAAAGACCATCCTCTGATGTGTGAACCGAAAGCAGGGTCGTCCTACATAGACACATCTCTTGGGGACATCACCACGGTACAGTGTGTTCCCCCACCTTTGCATTGACCTTACAAGCAGTGAGAGCTGGCCAGAAAGCTCTTTGAACCTCCTTTTGCAGGGCTAAAGCAACAGCACCAGCCCGCAGTGATGCTTCTTAGCGTCGGCTTTTACTCTTTCCTGTGTCGGGGATCTTCCGCTTGAAGCAGACATGTTGCTTCTGGGAAGTACGTGGGATGTTGTGGCCAGTCGGAGGCAGACAGGTGATGGCGCGGGGGGGGTGGTTTCCTGAGCCCTGTTGCTTGACATCCGTGCAAGAATCGGAGGAAAGCTCGTAACTTGGCAAGTGCCTCTGTTCAAGCAGAGCATCTCTTTTTGGGGAATTGTTACCTGCTCCCATCTCACTTAATCCTTCAACTCTAATATGGGCATGGCTGCTTGTGTACCAGCTTGGAGAGCTGTACCTATCTGGTTAGCCTCTAAAAATTAGGATCTTCTGTTGAAAGCCTCTGGCCTGGAAGCCTCGCAGCATGGAGAAAGGAGGTCCCTACTCTGCCTCCAGCTCCCTGCAAGCTGGGTGTCCCTGCCTGGACAGCCAGTGGTCAAAAGCTGTTGGAAATGTCCCCTCTGAGGAGGGTGAACTCTGGCCCTTTTGGGCCCCAGTCAGCCCTGGCAGCTTATTTTCGGCTTATTATGTCATTGCCTCTCTTTTTTCCTCCTGGCATCCCTGTGTGCATTACAGCTCATTCAGGTCAGCTGGTGCAGGCATTGCCAGCAGATGCTGAAGAACGTGCTTTCTCCTCCTCCTCTGCAGCCCCTCATTTCTGCCTCGCATTCACCTTCTCAGCAAGCCTGCGCCTGCCACGCTGTGTTGACGGCATCTGTCAGCAAGGTACAAGCGTCTATTCTTGCCTGCAATCGATTGTGAACACCCAGGGCGTTGTGACGAACCTTTCTGAAGGTTTGGGGGGAACAGCAGAAGGGGGATGATGGGGAGCGCTTGCCCCCGCGTTGCGCTATGCCCCCGCTCAGCGCTGCCTTTGAACTGTCCTGCCCAACTCTGCCCTCTTCTGTATTTTTCTGACTCCCGCCAGAGAGCAGAGCTGTAAAACGCTCAGGCTGTGCATTTTTGTTGGGTGGTTTAATTTATTTTATTGAAGAGGCTTTAAGTTGGGAGGGAGTGGGCAGGGCTGGGGCAGGGGGATGGGGAGCACTGAAGCGGACACTTAGCCTTGTCGAAGAGCATTTTTTAAATTAGGGAGGTTGCATCGGCAGGCTTCACGACTGCCGGTGTTTGCATACTGATACAGCAAGATGCTGGGCAAGGACAGTACAGGGAGGCATGTCCCCACCTCTGGGACATCTCCCTCCATTGAGGAGGCGGTGAGAGCCCGGTGGTGGCTCGCTCCGTGCCCTGCAAAGGTTCGTCTCCACGAGGAGGATCTGCCTCTGCTGCAGTGGTGGGATGCGTGTGCCTGGCCCGGGGGCTGCACTGATGAGTGTGGAATTCAGCTTCCCTACGTGGGAACACGCACGCTCCTGCTTGTTCAACTCAATTGCGCTGTTATTGCAGTGCAGCCCTGCTGCTTGTATCATGCTCTTCCATGCGAAGACATAAATAAGGAAACAAAAAAAAAAAAAAACAGACCCAGCAAGCAGTTACTTCCACTGCAGTTTTCTTTGCCCAGAAAGTTCCAGGGGTGGATCAGCCAGAGTTGTCAACTTCTATCCTGGGCGCTGCTGCTCTTTGCTGCCTGCAGTGGTACAAATCTCTCTCCTCTTCATCCAGTCACTGCAAGTGCTTTCTGAGACCAGTGGGTGGAGAGCAACGAGCTTTCTGCAGACGCAGAGTAGAAACATGATTATTGAATCCTATGGTGGCTCAGGTAATGTTTGCACCATGCAATCGCTCCCTGTCCTCCTGTCTTCGGAGAGTTTTCCAAGTGACCTGTAAAGACGTGTCCCACTGCATAAAGTAGCCTCTGAGCTTTAGCAGGTGCTTGTAGTTGTTCCAGGTTGGGAAAGGGTGACAGAAGGACAGGGCACGCTGGGAGCAAGAAGAAAGCAACCGTCGTAGCTTGGGTAACAGCCGCACCTCCCATTTTGGGGATGGGGTGCGCGAATTGGACAGTTATCGGAGTAAAGACAGTATGTCTAGAAACGCTCCTCTGCTCACATTGTTTTTACAGTACAATGAGAAAAATCTAATGTTTTGCTGTTGGTCGAGTCTCTGGAGAGGACGGTGCTGGTCAGGAGAGTGCGATGGCATGGTGCCTCCCAGCCTGCCTCGCCGACGAGCTGATGTGTGCCTGTTTTTAATGCTTTGTCTCATTCTGATCCCTGGCAGACTTCAGATGTGGTCGGGCTGGGCTCTTCGGAGACTAGCCTGCGCTCAGGAGATGTCACCATCCTTATTGTATTTGAGTCGCCAGAACAGAAGCACTTCACTCAAGCTCCCACATTCTTAATGCATTTGCATGCATTTGATCTTCCCTACGCGTTTCTCTCTTCTCCTGATGAAAATAATTAATCTGGTTATTTTTCTAAGTCATCCCGCAGCTTTACAGGGACAAGACTTAAATAAGGATTCTCTTTAAAGCAGAGCTGTGTTAAAATAGCTGTCTGCCTATAAATATCTCATTGCTTCTATATTTATTCTCCAGCTCAGTGCAGGAGGTTCTACAGTTGAACCTGAGATATTTTTTTTTAATTTTTTTTGACTGTTGATGCAGCCGGTATCTTAACAGCATGGCTGCTTTCTCCAAAGGATGCCCTAGGTACACCTTTGGGGGCCCACAAGCCACGGCTAAATCTCCCTTCTGTGTTTACTGCTTTGCTAGTTGTATGAATTTCCTCTTGTCTTTGAAATGAGCTGACTCCTAAGAATCCTAGAGGAGCGGACATTTGTACCGGGCCCTCCTGTGAGCACTGTTTTTAGCATAACTTATTTTTGACCAGAGCTGCACTCTGATCAGGATTTTCAAAAGAGCCCAGGAGAGATAAATCCCCAGATCTCAGCGCTGTTGGAGCTGCGGGTTCCTTTGAAATCCTGACCCGCTGGTGATTACTGCTGTGACTTGGTGGCTCCTAAGCCCTGGTCCTGCAAGGTGCTGCGTGCGGGGAGAATTGTGGCTTACGAGCGCAAGCTCTGCGAAAGGCTTTGCAAGCTTTGGAGGCTCTCATTGAAGTCCATGCGAGGACTGAGATTTCATGAGGTTTGGGCTATTAAGGGTCATGACTGCGGTCGTTTGTACATCTCGGTGAGAGCCACCGTGAGAGGGGGGTATCAGCAACCGTGGTTTGGTGCTGGTATGGTCCTTGGAAGTGGGTGTGATGGGAGGCTGGGGAAGGCTCGAGGGAAGTCCTCTTTCAGTTGTCCTGGAAGAGCTGCTCCTTTCTCCACTATACTTGAATGTCTTTTGTCTCCCCCAGGAAACAAACAAAAAATTACAGTAGCAGTAAGAAGAGAGCTGTTGGTCAGGTGAGATCACAGAACTTGAAAGTGGCCAGAGCCCGAGCGGAGCCTCGCAGGGCTGACACATGGCGGCAGAGGGGAAAGGAGCCCTGCAGTGACCAGGGCTGGGAGCAGAGCTCACCTCTGTAAGATGGCAAAAGAGGAGAGAAGCAGCAGCAGCAAAACCTAAATAATGTTAGAGTGGGATTTTCCATCTCTCTGCTGATTTCAGATGACCTCTTCAGTCACACATGTCCAACAGCAGTTATTTTTTAAGTCCTCTGAGTCACCAGCTCACATTCTTTGGGACCAGCAGACGACTTTGAACCCCCAGCTCTCTTTCAGAGTTCAATGCAAGTCCAGCAGTGCTGTTCAAAGCCGGGGCTTCCTAAAGATTATGTTGTTCCCCATGCCAGCTCTGCAAACTTCTCCTGTGCCTTGGGAACTGGCTTGGAAATGCTGAGTGCTGAGATGTAAAGTTTCGGAAGGAAATCTGTTCATGCTTTAACTAAGCAATGAATCATCTGAGTCTTTAAAGCATGACAATATATGTGGATAATTCACAGGTATCTTCTCCTGGGGGTGTCAGCATGCTCAGCGAGTCCTGGGTGTTCTTCTTTGATCTCGCCAACTCTAAAATAGATATATAACAATAGGTAGATTAAAAAAAACTCCCCACCCTATGTTAGACCCGATGGCACACGCTCCTCCAACAGCGAGGACCGGTAAACAAAGGCAGGACAGACGTGACTCCGCTCGCGCAATGCCCCACGAGCAGGCACGAGTAGGAAGGGACCTGCAGAAGAGCCGAGAGCTCGCTTTGCAGTCGTGCCACGATGAAGGCAGGAATAAATCGGGGTATGGCCGGCTCCATCCCTCTGTCCGAAAGGCACGCAGAGGCTGCTCGGTGGTTTTCGGCACGTTAGCATCTCCTGCGGCAGACGCTCGATGGCTGGTGCTCATCCCCCACCGGCGCTCCCCACCTTTCTTTTTGCCACACTGCCCTGCTGAATTCAGGCGCGGGAGCCAGCACTGTAGGGCTAAATTACTGTGACGGTCGTACCATAGCAACTGTACCTGTCTGCCTCTGCCAGCCGCCAGCTGCAAGCCAGGAAGCTGTTGAAAAATAATCATCGTTTGGGAGGAGCGGGGGGCCGAGGAGCGGCGAAGGGAGGCTGCAAGACAGTGCGATGCCGCTTCCACCGGCATGGCAAATCTGTGCCGACTGGGGAGGGGAAAGGCCCCCTTTAACATTAGCCGTTAAAGCAAATCTCTTTAAGGAACTGAATCTCTCGCACAACGTTAAACCTTGCAAAGTGGGATTAAATGCGGCAAAATTAAGAAACCAAACCTGTTTGTGGCACCTGTTTAAAAATGACTTAAGTGGAGGGATATTAAAATTTTAAGACCTGCTGCTGTGCTGGTGATGGAGGATTTAAAAAATAATAATTACTGTTGGTTTTTTTTTTCTTTTTGCTTGGTTTTCAGAATTGGTTTCTTTCTGTTTAGCATGCAGCCTAATTGCGTAATTACACGATAGACTGGAGTAGAATTTAGTGCGTGTAATACCAGTTATAAAGAAGAGCCCTAATTATGTATATCTTCTCAGGTAAATAATACATCAGGGGCATGGAGTGGCCTAATTACTGTTCTGAAAACCTGCCTAATGACTAATTTACTTGGAATTTCAGAAAGCTTTTGATAAGGTCCCTCATAAGCAACTGTTAAGGAAAATAAATCGAGAAGGGGTAAAATGTTTTGCTATGTTTTTAAACAAGCCATTTAAGTGACAGGAAACAGTCAGTGCCTTCTGGTCTTGCATCTTGAGGAGAGGGAAGGTCCCGTGGCTGCCTGTTGGTCTGGGGCCAAAGCTGTCACGTTCCTGATCCTGCTTCACCACAAGCTCCAAGGAAGGCGGCTGCTGACTGCGCCGTCCACAAAAAGTAGGGCTTAATGTTAGCAGGAGTCTTGTGGGTAAATTCACAGCTCCTTGGAAGAAGAGCATCTATGTCCACATAGTCTCTGGCACTGGCAGTATTTGTGATACCAAACATCTGAATATCTTTTGGAGATCTGGTCCGAAATGCGATAAATCTGGAAAGAGCTAAACTTTGCTTAGTTTTCTGCATGTGGAAGAGATGGGGCGTGAGGGCAATCCAAAAGCTGGACTAGCTTCTCCAGGGCTGGTTTCTAGGTGGATCTCATGGGCTTCCTCTCTGCACAGGAGATGGGACCAGGGCCGCCGTTATTCTGGGGAGCGTGGGGGGCATGTCAGGGAGACACCGCAGTGAAACTTCAATGAACAGCGTAGATGAATGAGTCAGCTGGTGGTCCCCAGTGAGAGATGGGCACTGAGCTGACAAAGAGGCTTAGGAGATGCAAGGTCTTGCAGGTGGAAAAGAGGAGAGTCCTGGTGGAGCCTTTAGCTGGGACAGAGGAATCCCGAACCAGCGGGAGGATGGGGATGAAGGAGGAGAGATGGGTGAGGACTGCCCAGTGCAGGCGCTGCAGCGGGTGCAGCGGGGGGGGCCTGAGCTGCGAAGCCGGGCTGGGGCAGATGTGCCAGGCCAGTGTGGCAGCTGGGGAGGGGAATGTGGGAGGGTGGCGTAGGGACGGGGATGCGGGAGCTTTGCAGGCTCCCCTCTGCGCCCAGCCCACGTCACCCTGGCCACTGTGTCTACCAGGACGGGGGTTTTTGGCATGTACTGGTGGCAAAGCATCACTTTATTCTGCCGCGGGCACAGTGCCAGCCTCTTCCCCAGATTCACAGTCTTAAAAAGATAAAATGTGCACTTTGTTTGCAACACCCTCTGCCACACTTATCGGAAGTGTTCCCCTTGCCCCTGGACCTTGGGCTCTCCTTCTTCAAGGAGGAGAGGCTCTGCCCTGCAGCCTCTCGACATCTCCCCTCTCGACATCTCCTGGTACAGGCAGGTTTGGCAGCTCGGGCTGGCTCAACACCACTGCCCCCCTCCCTTCACAGACCTCCCGCTTTGCTTTTGGGTCTTTTCTGGGAGGAAGCATGGCCGTGTATTTCCAACTGGTGGAGCCGAAGAGACATGGGGGGGAGCAGCAGGAGGGAATTAACACCGAAGGGTCCTCTGCCGAGCAGCCATGGCGGAGATAAAGCAAGAGGATCTTTGTGCCTAGCCGGCAACATGCTAATTGGCTTTCCTTCCTAGCAAACTTAGCAAATGATGCTCTTTAAGTCATCGGCAAGATAAACAGTTGCTGTGGCAGGTGTGCCGAAAGCGCCGTCTGGATGTAATTAGACGCGTTCACAAGAAAGCATCCCGGAGACGTCGAATGGTGCCATTCATGCCGGGCACATCCCGGGGGACTCATCCCGCTCCCCATTCCCCTGCCACGGGCAGGGCTGCTTTTGGAAAGCGTTGGTCACTTCCAGACAAATGCGGGGGGATGCAAAGTGGAAATCTGGCTGGTGTTGATTTCTTACAATTCTAGGGAAATCAAGCCCGAGAAAAAGGGAAAGGTGTTATTTGTGCTGTAGTGGCAGAAAGGTGGAAAATTCCTCTCTACGACAAATCAGGGAGTCTCCACGTGGGACAAGGAGGGGACAGCCACCCAGGCTGGGCACCACATGTACCATCACCATGGCCTACGGAGCCACGTGCTTCTTCTGCGCCTTTCTCTGGCCCTGATTCTCCCATCGAAAAGAAGTCCCTAGGTGCTTCTCTTTCTTGCAAGGCCAGGTCACGCTTTTGCAGGACTTGCAGCTTTTCTGCTGTTTTTGCCATGGGGCTTTTGCTTCCTCTGTCTCGCACTGCAGCTGTCCACGTTGCGCTGTCTTTTTTTTTAAATCACGGGCCCCTCTGCTGCCTTCATGGCTTGATTGAAGCCTTGTATGTCTGCGTGAGGTTGGTACGTAGCAGCCGTGGCTTTGCAGGTGGTGAGCTGGAAAAATGGGAGAGATGGCGGCTTCGCAGGGTCACCTGTATGGGGAAACTGAGGCTGAAAAGGAGCCCGGGGTCCCTGCTTTGCTCTGCTGAGCTCCTTAGCGGTAGCTCAAGGGCTGCAGCATCTCTTGGTGCTTGCTCCTGCCTTGTCAGGACCTGGTGGTCATCACTGATCCCGGAGAGCCTCTGGAGTTGAAAATGTCATTCCAGATTTTTGTGGACATAGGATGCTCCTGATGGGAACCCTCGTTTCAAGGAGACCCCCGTCTCCTGGGGAAACCTGGGGTTTCTTTGAGACCTGGGAGCCTCTCCCCTTCACTTCGCTGTGGTGTTTCACTGCCCCGTCCAGCAGTTCATTAAAGCTTCCAGGGAGCGAGTTGGAGGTGTTTTGGGGGGAGTATGAAGCTGTATACTCTCTGGGGTGAGATCGCAGCACCCTGGGAAGGCAGCTGTCTGCGGGGAGGGCATGACCCTGTCCTGCTGTCACCCAGCAGTGCAGGAGAGGGACGTGTGGGAACCACCCGTATCCAGCTGAAAATGCGGGAGGTGTTTGAACACTCATGATCCCACGTGAGCTGAGGATACCAGCTTGAATAGCTCTGAAATCTTGTCGTGGTGAGGCTTCCCACAACTCCGACCCCAAGCAGACAGGGCTGTGCTTTGTTCAAGTGGTGTGGAGCAGGTACCCCACCACATCCACAAATGCCACATGACCGGCAGCTCCTGCGTGGAAATGCTCGGTGCCAAAAAGAACAATTCGTGGTGAAATGCTGTCGCCGGGCTCGGCTTCCCTCAGTACGGGTGGCCAAGAGGGGAGCCTGGCTTTAGACCTGCCGCGGGAGGCTCTAAAACTGACCTCAAGAAGGTATCCATTGCTTGGAAGCAGCTGAGCCGGGAGACAGCAGCATTTCTCCCGGCAGCACGAGGCTGGCACTGAAGAACAGGAATCGCATAAAGTGAAACTCAGTTTTGCTGCGGCAGCAGATCAAGAGGCCTCCAAACAAAGATGATGCTCCTGGGCAGAGAGGAGAGGAAGCTGGAAAAACTGATGATCCATGTAGTAAAGAACAAGATGCAGACGCGGCTGTCCTCCTCCTGTGTACCGCTGGCTTTTCACAGGCTTTTTGAAGGTGATTTGATTATCCAGCAGGACTGTCCGGTGCAGGCGAGAAGCCGCTGTGGGAATGAAGGATCAGCTTTGCAGTGGGGCCAGGGCAGGCAAGGACCTGCTTTTCCGCATCGCTTCATCTGTGCAACTGTGGGCTGGGGGTCCTCCGGGACACCTGGTCTGCTGCAAAGTCCTTCCACCCATCGTCTCCTGCCCCCGCGGCTCCACCGGAGATGGAGGCAGCAGCAGTTTGCGCTGGTTCAGCGTGTCAGGAGGCTTTGCTCCTGCCTTGCCCTCCTGCGCATTCATTTGCTAATTTTCAGAGGTTACCGAGGAGACGTTATTGATGATGATGATGATGATAATGGTAATAGGGGAGATAGGTGGCAGATTAATTCCTGAACTCTCTAACAGGATTTAAGCTAACAAGAGAGGAGGGCTTTTTTCCTCCCTCTCTCCTTTCCCTTCCTCCTTTCAGATATTTCCTGTGCTGGGGATAACAACACCAAGGAGTGTTAAATTGGCTCTGAATGTCCACCCCTGGCTGTCCACATTCTTGTAACGATTTCATTAGCTTGAATTATCCACGTTATTTTCTTGTAATGGGATTAGCCGTACTGGAGTCAGCTGAAGTCCTGGAGCGGGAGGCGGGAGGGACCTTCCACTGCGTATTTCATTAACTCTCTCATGCAGGGGGTGGAACTGGCCACAGCTCAGCCCAGGGGCAAAACCATTTGCCAGGGTCCTGCGTTCCTAAAGGAGGAAGAAAGAAAAAGGACCATTATTATTTCCTGCTCCCCCCCCCCCCCGCCCCCCCC
>JAVKLA010000088.1:3453253-3476855 GCA_034782735.1 Sagittarius serpentarius
GAAGAAAGAAAATCGACCATTATTATTGCCTGCGCCCCCCCCCCCGCCCCCCCACTATAATCAGCAAATCGGCACAGAGGCAGAGACTGGCAGGGAGGTAATTTGTTGGGGGCGGGAAGGTCCTATTTGGGGGCGAGGGGGAAAAAATAATAAAATGAAGACCATTGCAAAGCGACTGAGTGAATTCTGCTGGGCTGACGTGTGGTTGCAGCCTGCTGCTGGGGAAGAGGTTGTGCAGCAAAGGAAGGGAAGGGCTTCTGGCTCTTTTGGACTCATTGTCCCTGCCCAGAGCCATTTCTGATGAGCGGTTACGCTGCCTGGCTCATTCGCTTGAGCTCTGTCCTAGGGCTGCCAGCAGTCACGAGGCGGGATTTAGGCAGTGGCAGGGCTTGGGGATGAGAAGGAGGGGAGAGAGGAGGAGGTGATGGCAGTAGATGGCAGCCCACAAGAAGGTTGGCGACCTTGCTAGAGGTTTTCTTGATCCGCTTTCCAGTGTGGTTATTGCTAGTTTGTTTTTCTTGAAGGAATATAAACCAGAGAGAGGGGGTTAGGACTGCCCCATGCAGTGGGACGTCTGTACATGTCTGGAGAAACCTATGGGTGATTTTTTTGTTTGTATTCCAAGAAGGTCTGCTCTTCTGGCAGCAGACAGCAGTTGGTCTTTCCAGCCATCGCATGGATTTGCAGTGTCAGTTGTGCTTTCCCCTACAGAACTTGGCGACCCAAGAGTCCTCGATCAGCTCATAGCTGAGGGCGCACCAAGATCAGGCATGACGAACACATCTTTGTGTTTGGGACTTGAAAATAACCATCAGGGCTGGACAGGTCTTGGCCTCTTCCAAGGAGCTTGCAGTTTAAGTGCTCCTATTTGAGACGGGGAATGGGATGAGATGGAGGGGATACTTCCCGGCTGGAGTAATGTTTACCCTGATCTGGAGGTACGTGTCCCATGAACGAGCATGTGCGAACGGCTGTCATGGCTGCCTGGGGCAGTGGTGGGGCCAGACTTAGACACTTGGGGCTGAGCAAGGGTGGGGAGACACTTGGAAGCAGGGGGCAGGAATTCAGTCAGAACCCAGTGGGAGAAGAGGAGCTGTGGAAAGAGGTGGTAGAGTCAGCAGCAGAAGGTGGTGCTGGCACTGGCATACCTGGTGATACTGGGGTGGAAGCGCAGCAGATTTGGGGCTGTGCTCGTAGCAGGAGAGCGGTGATGGAAGGCGAGGGAGCTGCAGGGTGGGAACTTGCATGTCGTGCTGGCGGAGGAGGGAAGAGGGTTTCTGGAGACCACCTATATCCCCGTCCTCCTCTGTCCTCCGGCTGCTTGGCTGTGTTGATGAAGGATGCGCAAGCACCTTCTAGTAAACAGACAAAGCCAAGTGAGCAGTATGTTGTCTACCGAGCTGGAGTGTGCTCTGTTTAATAGCAGTATAATGTCCTGTAATTAGCAGGCAAAGGACTTGCCTCCCAGCTGGCCTGTGCCAGAAGGATATAATTACAATCCCAAGGAGTGATGTTCCTCTGACCTGCAGCCAGCTTGCAGCGTACGTCTTACAGCGTGGAGGAGAAATCTACTTCTTTTCCCTGTGTTCAGCTAGGGAAGCGAGGGGATGGCTGCAGCACCACTGGAAGAGCTGCCAAAGCATCGGGAGAGCAGCTGATACCCGACAATGCCGTGTAGAAGTACTGGATCCCTTGTGGGTGGGAGGGAGGGAGGGAGGGGATGTCCCTTCTGGCATCTCTGGGAACATCGTGTGCTTCTGCTGAGTTTGGGACGGGTGACTTGCTGGGGGAAAGGTTGTAGTTGTCTTTATTCTGCAGCTGTGTGGATCGTTGCTCTGCCAGGGCCAATACAGGCTTTTACTGGTTTCCCAGTAAATCTGGATCGGCACAAAACAAAGGTTCTCGTTAGGAAATATCTTAGTTGCAGCATTTGTTCAGGGCTGTCATCCCTTCCAGCCAACGGCGTGAAAACGTGCCAAGCCTGGGAGAGCGAGCACAGGCGTGAGGAGGGATTTTGTGAGCCTGGCTGGCCGCTGCGTGCGGGGAGCACAGGCAGAGGGAAGCCGGGAGAGCCACATCCTCCAGACCCACCCTACACCTCGGCATACGCTCTACCCTCCCCTCTGGGCCCTGACCCCGACTTGGGATTTCAGAGGACAGCTGTTTGGACGTTGTTTTTTGTAAGTATGTGGGGAAGGAAGCCGGGAGGTAACAGACCAGCTGTGTGCATGGCAGGTCGCTGGGGACTTTGCAAACCCGCCGCCTCCGTAGCAGAAGTTCTTGCTTTTCACTTTTGCCCCCCCCGCCTCCCCAAACTGTCTATATTAATTGCGAGCAGCTCCATGGGGAGGTCACTTATGCAAGACGTTTGGTTTTGCCACACACCTTGGCTGCACTTGTTGTGGATGAAATCCCAGCCCGGTGTTGTGCCACCAAGAACTGTGGGGGTGCCCTGCCAGAAATCCAGCCCCAGGCCAGGCACATGGGTCTGGTGGGGACAGGACTCACCCGAAAGGAGTTTACAGTCTTCTGCAAAGTTAAGCCGGGCTAACTGCAAACAAGTCAATGTCTTAAGAAGGAAAGGGCTTTGCTCCTGCAACTGCCAGGTCCTTCAGTGCTTGTGCTGCGGCTGAGCCCTGGTGCTGGCACAGGGGCTTGGGAACACTTGGAGACGACATGGATGCCGGTGGGTACAAATCCAGAAACCACTCAGGTTTCACACTCACGCTAACTCTGGGGACTTCTCTGTAAGCCGTCATGCTCGGGGCGAGGAGCCTGGCACGGTGCTGTGCTCCACGCCGGCAGCAGGGTTTGGTGCCAGCGCTTTCTGATCTCTGTCCAGTTCGCCATGGAGAGAGGAGAGAGAGACATCAGCTCCAAGAGGAACCCCCACCCCTGGGGCATGTGCTGCGTTTTCATGCCATTTGCGCCCATCGGAGCTGTGTGCTGGAAGGGGAAGGAGGTAGCCGGGACATTGGGTCTGAGTTGCTGTGACCCCCCCCGCCTCCGCAGCCATCCCCACCCCTGGGGAAGCACGTGTTTTAAAGCGGCTCGGTGAGATCTTACGGGCGAGCTGCAGCTTGTATAAAAGCTGCTTTCTTCCCTCCCCTGTCATTTTGCTTGGGTTTCGCCCGGGCGATGAGCTGCATCCCTTTTCCTTCCACCATCGCCGCTCCAGTGGTTTTGCCCGTGGCAGCCGTGGCGCAATCCATGCACAGCTGTCCCGGCGCTGGAAGGCTGCAGCATTGACGCAGCCGGTGTGGGAGTAAACACGGCGGCACCTGGCTTCCCCGGGTACCGGGAGCCTGGCACAGCGGGGGGTAATTGGGTTCCCTCCGCCTCTGCCTCTCTCCCCCCAGATCCGGAGGAAATAATTGGAAAAGAGAGGTGTGAGTCTCTGCCTGGCGCTGGAGAGGAGAACATTAAAGGCCCGAGCTCTCCACTTCATTCGCAGCTCCTGGGATGGTAATTGCTGTGTTGTGGTTTCTAATTAGCGCCGCAGTGGGGGGGAGGGTGTTTTACTCCTCAGCCCCAATGGGGTCAGCCCTGTCTCTGCCATGCCCCTTGGCTTTCCTTACCCCCCAGCTTTGCCTGCTCCCCCTTGGGAGCTGCGCTGCAGCTTCCTCCAACAGACCCGTCTCTCTGGGACCCGCTGGTGGATACCACTGTCCTTCTCCCCCAACCCTCTCTCTAGGGAGATGCCCGTGGCCAGCCCTGCTCTGGATTGGGTCCCCACTGCTCCGCATGTCTCCCAGCATGGGTGGCTCGGGCAGCTCTGAGCTGGGGAGGACAGGAAAGCCAGCTTCTCCCGCCTCTGCCCAGGCTGATGTGGGTCACCACGGCTTCCCCTGGGACCCTGAGCCCCAGGGTCCATAGCTGTCCTGCTCCTGCTGGGCACCTTCTTGCCCATCCTGCGCGTTGGGTCTCAGTGTCAAAGGGAGACACGTGGTGTTCTAGCGCACAGAGTAAGTGATGTCTGAGACCTTCTCCCTTTTAGCAAATATTCCGTGCCCCCCAGACGTTTTCCACAGAGCGATGGACTGGGGCAAGCACTCCCCTGCCCATGCCACCCACCAGCTGTCTTTCCTAGCTAGACGGTATCTCCTTGCGCCAGGAGCTCTCTCGTAACCTCTCCCTTAACCCAACTGGGGCATTCAAGATCCTACGGGGATGCTGCAAGCGAGAGGAGCCACCTGCCGAGCTCCAGGGGCCCCCGTCGCCCGCACCCCCTTGCAGGAGGACCCTCCTGCTGCTGGAAACCACGCGGCGCTCCTGCTGCTCCCGGAGCCGAGCATCCCCGCTGGCCAAGGCTACTCCCTCGCCTCCACTCCGGTTTGTTTGTTTGTTTGTGTAGCTCCAGCTCGAAGGGAGCAGGAGGGAGAGAGAGGGAGGGAAAGCACCGAGGAGGAGACGTGCAGATTCATTTTGAGGCTTCATAATGGTACATTTACACACCACGTTGCCTAAGGAAATTGGGTAGATGAATGCCTGGTCATGCTGCCAGTGCACCAGGTTAACTCCCAGGATTTAGCTTATATCATTTCACGAGAGCGTTTATGGCCTTTACTGTGTTTATTCCCAGGTGCTCTTTGGCACTGCTGCATCCTAGGCTCCTTTTGTGTATGCATGCGTGTGTGTAGATTTTCAAATAAAATAACACATCTATTCAGACCCGGTCCACATTAAATATTTATTGCCTGCAGTTTGTGCATATGTGTTTGATAAATGGGCATAAGGGGAGGGGAGGAGAAGAGGAAGCGGGAGCTTGGATGCAGAGAAAGCATTGGCTTTGTCCTGGAATTTCTCCAGGTGACGGCACTGGAGAGGGCTGTCCGGCGAGCACTGCCTTTGGGTTTGTTTTCAGGCTTTTTGGACAAGGTCCAGGCTAGTGGGATGGGTGTGTGCTTTGGTGTTCAAGCGAAAAGTTCCTCCTCTGGGGACAGGCGTGCCGTGACAAGGTTTCTGCTGGGCCGTGGCCGAGCGCGGATGCTGCCAGCCCTACCCCGCACCCTCCAGCTAAGCAGGAACCCCCTTATCTCCCCGTTCCTGACTTCCCATCCCGCTGGCACTCAAAAACTTGTCTGAAACGCTGCTGGATCTGGGGTTTGTTGTTCAGGACTTGGGTCTGCTGAATTCACCTGTTTCCCTTTATACGTTCAGCAAGCTTAAATAAAACCAGTTTACTCCAGCCCATGAAAGAGGCTGGGTGGCTGGTTGCGGAATGAGAAATGCAGGCACCCAAGTGAAGCGTTAGAGCAAGGAAAGCCAGTCTTAAAAATTATGCCCAGCATCCATGGAGGAGAGGGATGATACCTTTGGAAACGTGGTGCCTGCAACAGGCTCTGGGGATGCAGGAGCTAGTCTGGGAAGAGAAGAGGTCTGCATGAGGCCGTGCTGTGGCTCATACCCATATCCTGTGCACTCTAGCCCCTCTTCAGAGGTGCAAATCTGTTTTGATGGTGGTTTGGAGCAGCCCTACCTCCTCATAACCTAGAGATGTTCTGCCTGCCCTGAGGAGGGCACGGCATGCAGGCTGCGTCCTTGGTTTCTGCAGATCTCCCAAAGGGAGGGGGAGCATAGTACCTACATTAAAGAAGTTTTTTGCTTTGTTGAGGTTTGCCACCTGAAAGGATGACCCTTGAAATCCAAGCTGAGTTTTCAGCTGTTACTGGGTGCTTCGGACATGGGGCTTACAGGGGAAGCAAAGCGGCCGCAAGACACCGCTCACTTTAGTCCTCAGTGCTGGCAACCCTGCAACGTGGGTCTGCAACCGGTAATGCCGTGGTTTGTGATAAAATGATGATCTCACAGTGTCTTTGCTTTTCCCTCTCTAATTCACAGCACCTTTGGAGAGCTGAAGACTGTCCGGCTGCCCAAGAAAATGGCAGGAACGGGATCCCACCGGGGCTTTGGGTTTGTGGATTTCCTCACCAAGCAGGATGCCAAGGTGAGATGTAGTCCTCCCCCTCGGGCACCCTCCCAGCCTGGTCTCGGAGCAGAAGGTGAGGAAGGGAGCCTGGAGGCTCTGTCCCACGGAGGCTTAGCCCAGATTTAGGGCAGGCTGTTACCATTCACCAGCAAAGCTGCACTGAGGCTAAAAGCCCCATGTGGGCAACGACTGGAGGTTTCACAACAGAAACCGCAACCTGAGCCGTAACGGGCCTAAGTTTGGTGCAACTGATAAAATGGCTAAAAATTCTTGTAATGTAGGACAGGGGCTTGTTTTTCAGGTTTGTCAGAGGCAAGGTGAGAAGGGATGGTTTTGACCCAACGTTAACATGTCAGGAAACCAGTACATGTCCCACCTCCACCTCTGCCGTGGTTTTAGGGGAGTTTTGGATATTGTGGCTGTATACTGATTTGTAAACTGCGCAAGGCGCATGTTCATCAGTTCCTCCATGCGTTTTGAGACCCGCTGTGAGCAGCCTTACCCTGGAGTTTTTCAGATAGTGAGTGTAACAGAGCAGTAATTGTGAATTGGTCCAAAGGATGGGCAAGCAGAGGCAAAGGTCTGCGTCTGCTTTGCCTTGCTGAACACAAGAACAAAGATCCGAGTTCTGTAATACAGTCATTGTCTTGGTCCAAAGAGGGGACCTAGCTGTGCTGGGTTGGCCAAGGATGCTTTCTCAGAGTGGTCTGCGCTGGCTGTTTGACAGCAACATAGAAAATGTCGGCAGCAGGCAGCGGTGCCTGGGAAACGCCTTTCTCAGCACCAAGAACTGAGCTCCTGAAGCCTACAAGTTGAAAGCACATTTTGCTTTAACCAAAAAATGCAAAACCCATCGTTCCGATATCTTGACATTTTTGCAATCTGTATGCACTTTATGCTGCAAAACCTTCCATAGCATTTTAAGCCGGGGTAGATTGCTGTTCGAAATGCTCTGGTCTATTTTTTTATGTTTAAGTTCCACATTTGCAGAAGAAACAAGGGGATCATAGCCTGTCTGATAGTATCCTGCTCTTACCCTTTGCTGGAGGTTCAGGAGGAGGCTGGACCAGGCATGTTCTCTCATACGCTGGACAGAAGACGGTCCTCGGCCCCGCTGTAAGCTGCTGCGTGGGCACTCCCAGCGCCAGAGCAGTGCGAGTTTTGTCCCTGCTGTGGGCGATGTGCACTGTTTCTGGAAAAGGGACGGTTGTGGGCACAAGCCGAGGGATGTTACTGCTGAAGTGAGGGCACCACGTGGCTCCACTGACTCCCCGAGACTCCAAATTTTCATGACTGTGAGCAGAGATGGAGGGAGGAGGGGGGAGCGAGCGTAGCCTGTGTTTATGTTTTTAGACAGGATTCATTGATCCAGGATCACAAGGGACTATTAGATCATCCTTTCCTGTCTGACC
The DNA here is from genome assembly GCA_034782735.1 of Sagittarius serpentarius. NCBI lineage: Eukaryota > Metazoa > Chordata > Aves > Accipitriformes > Sagittariidae > Sagittarius > Sagittarius serpentarius. Next base: position 3,460,595 of record JAVKLA010000088.1, read on the forward strand.
TCCTGTATAACACAGTACATAGAGTTTCTTTGTTAGTCCTGTATTGATCCTAATTCAAACTTCCTTCCGCTCAGCCTTCATCCTCCCTTTGGGGGTCAGCTCGCTGTGCAGCGCGGGGTGCAGTGAGCCCCCCCAGGAGCGTGGTTCCTTTCCCTGCACGGTGAGCTGCCTGCAGCTCTGCTCAAACCCTGGCTCTGGGCAGCTTTGCTTTAACCTCTGCTTCGCATCAAGAGTCATTCAGGCTTTGTTCCTGGTTTTTGAATTAATCTTTTCCTAAGGAAACTTTAAGCATTTGATGGAAAGGTGCATACGGGGACCTGGCTGGTTCTTTACTGCTGCTCAGCCACCAGTTTGGGGGTGAATGAGACAGCACCCACTTTTCTGCTTGGTTTCTGGAGGAAACAGGACACAGGCTCAGGGTCTGCCTTCCGTCCCTCTTCAGCCCCTTGGGGTCCTGGTGGCTGATTCCGGTTGCACTGGACAAACAGAGATCTCTGTGGTAGGAAACCCATCTATCGCTGGTGGACGCTGGCAGCCAGCTGGAGGGGAGAGAGCCAGGCAGGGCACTTGCTTGGGCCACTGCTCCCAAAGCTCGCCGAGGCCATGGGAGGCGAGTGTGTGGGGAGCAAGCGGCCCTGCGAAAGAGCGCTCGCGGGGACGGGGTGGGGGTGTCTTCTTTTCCAGCAAAGCAGCTCTTCCTTCTTCATTTTTTTTTTCCGACCTCATCTCTTTGAGGGATTTAATTGTCTCACAAGTGGCACGTCAAGTACACTCCATTGGCTGTCTGGAAAAGGATGCGCTGTGTATTGATGAATAGGATCCTGAATATTGTAAACACGAACATAATTGGCTTAGAGTTTATTGCTAAGAGAAATGAGAGAGGAGGCTAGTGGGCCTGAAGACCTCTGAGCTGAATAGCTGTGACTATCAATGACGTTTTTGCTCAGAGTGGTAATCTGGAAATTGCTTAGAAGCGTATTATAAAACATGATGTTTTTGTAATAGAATAGTTAAGGTGGCTTTGTTGGGCATTTAAAGCCTGTGACCTCCCGTGTTTGTCTTTTTCTCTGAGCAATCATGGCTGCCGCGGGAGAGCGCAGGGAGATTTTCCAAAGGCAGGACAGAGATGTGGGCCTCCCCCCCCGCCCCGCCCCAAACTCCCCGATGCTGTGCCTGCAGACCTATCCCGTCAGGCTGGGCTTCGTCCCCTTGGCCTCTCCTGGTGCTCTGCCACCCGCCCAAGGAGAGCCAGCCCTGCCGGAAGGTGCTGTCGTGGGAGGGGTGAGCACTCGTCAGGCAGCGGGTCGCCTTGCCTGCAGGGGAGGTGACGTCCAGGCAGGGCTCCGGGTGCTGCTGGTGGTAGCATCTTCTCCCCGTCATCTGCTCGTCCTTCAGAGCCCCAGGCTCACGCCTGGCTTTCCCACGGTGATGTCTGCAGCCAGAGCTGTCTCTTGCGTAGTTTGACGGCTCCCAGGGTGATGGATGGACCTCGACTGGGAGCGTTACACCACCGTCAGATGAAATTAGCAGCCCTCTCTCTTCTATGTCGCGAGCATTTAACAGATCACAGCGCGCACACATGCAAAGCCAGGAAATGGGGAGGAACCCATGTCAAAGACAGCAACAGGAGGGACAAAGTAATACTCACAAAGAGGGTTTGTATGCCCGCTGATCAAGCCTTTGGTTTTAAATCTCCAGCGCCAGCTGACCACTAGCTGGGAGTGCATGGAAGTTAGGGGATGAGAAGGGGAACTTTGATTCGCTGGCAATAACAAATTAACTCCGGTTAAGGAAGCATTAATCGTTTGACACGTTTCCTGGTGTTCCCTGTGCAGAGCTGTTGTGGGATTGTTTTTATTTTTGAACTATTAACTGGAAGCCGAGTTTCCACTTTTCTCCCCTGTTGATATAAAAATACATCTGGTCTCCAAATAGAAATTGCCCATTCGGGAAAGACAGTCAACCCCTTAAAAATGCACGCACAGGGAAGGAAAAATCCTTGTGTGCAGCTGGCATCGCAGATAGCATCCTCAGTTGGGACTGGTTCTTGCGAGGAAGGGAAATTTATCAGTCTCCTAATGTTGTTGACCCTTTGTCCCTCTAATGACTCCAGCCCGGAGGCCCTTCGGCTTGAGTATTTAATAGGGCAAGGGGGAATCTACAGACAGAGCAGCACTGTCCTCCAAATTAATACGGTATTTAGGGATGGAGCTCTAGCACTCGGGGGTGACAGACACAATGGTCTGGTCTCTTGATCTCTGCCTTTCCAATGCCCTGGCGCAGCAGGCTTTGCTCCAAAGCAGTGTCTGTCTTGTCCCGGCAGCCCGGGCTTCGTGTGAGTTTATCAGCCACCCCTTAATTTTGAAATTCCCTTTCTGAAACCTACAAACATTTTTAAGCTGCTGTTCCAGCCTCTCCCCTTCCTCTCTCCGCTTTTCCCTGCTCTGTTCACCTCTCCATCCACCGCCTGGGCTCTAGCACTGCCCAAGCTGTATTCAGAGGTAGCAACGAAATCCTGCCGCACTGAGCTGTGGCATTAAGCTTGAACCAAACTCTGCAAAATCATACTCAGGAGGGTTCAGAAATGACATTTTTAAGCACACTCGCATCCTATTTTCTAGGGGGAGAAGGCCATAGGGTTTTCATGCAACCCCTAAAGCATTTGGAAGGCAAAAGAGACCTGTGAGGAGGTTTGCCAGGGCTCTTCAGCTTTGGGTGTTACATGGCAGTGGGTGTATTACCGAACGCGGCAGCTGTAATGAAATCCTCTTTCGGCATTAAAGGATACCAAGCCTTGTGTGGTGGAGGCTCGCCTTTTCTTCAAGGTTTGGGATGATGCAAAGCCATGGTAATTAGAGGTCTTTTCCAGTGAGTCTCTCTCTTGGATGAGCGGACACCACATCTCTCTTTATCCCTAGTTCAGATACAGCTAAACAAATCTCTGGCCATTTGATGCTTTGGTCTTCAAAGGAGGTGTCCTGGCAAGGCAGACACTCGGGTGGAGGAGCCGCACCCCAAGAATAGCTCCTGCCTCCAGCCCCGCTTTCTTTGAAAGCCAGCCTGCTTGTCCTCATTTCATATTTCTCATGTAATTAAAATATATTTTTTCCCTATCTATCTTTTCATTTGGAATAGCAGCAGTGACAAATTTCCTCCTCCCGCTGGAAGTTTTCCAGCAATGTGGATGTATGGGGATGGCATTTCTCCCCTTCATCCCATTGTCTTTTAAATCATCAGCGGTTTCTCTTTTTTTCCCCCTGAAAAAGTCTCAATTCCTCTCAGAGCAATGAAGAGCTAAGTTTTATTTTTCAGCTCGTTTCCAAAGGAAGTGACATTCACGTGTTTTTCATTTGAGAGGTGTGGCTTCCCTTCTGCAGCCCCAGCTCCAGGAGCCCATCTGGAAGACGGGGCTGTGGGGAGTACGGCTCTCAGCACACCCTTTCCTGCACCAGCTGGAGCAGCGGTGGGCTGAAGGGTCCCTGCGATCTCGCGCCGGCATCCCCAGCTTTGCTTTGTCCTGGGTGCAAAACAGCTCGTTTTGGGAGTGTGTTTGGCTGGGAAGGGCCAGTGTCACCACGCTGCTGGCAGATGTGCCTCTCCCAGTGGGTTTCTTTCATGCAACGCAACTTGATGGCAGCATCTGCCTTCCTTCTTGCTCCATGACCTTTCCCAATGCTGCCCGCAAAACTAGAGGATGCCTCATGCTGGACCGGGCTGAGCGGCTGCATGTGCCTGGCAGGGCATGGAAGCAATCCTGGAATGAGGAGGAAGTGGCAGAGCAAGTGGCTCGGACGGTGAGAGCCCACCAAGCACACATTGCACCATGATCGTGGGCACGTTCGGCATGGCCTGCCCTCCGCCATGACCAGCTGCAGAGTGCAGCGAGGTTGCTGGGGCCGTATACCGTCTTCCAACCTTCGTCTTCCTTGTGCTGCGGGAAGTGAGAAATTTAAAAGTATAAATTAACAAATGAGACCTGACGATTGCTGCAGTTGTTTGCCAGGCTTTGGAAATGGCTCTTTGTGCCAACGTAAACAGCCATCACAACTCCCTACTGCCACCTCCCCCCGAGTGTTTATTTAAGCCAACACATTGCTCTGCTAATTGGATACCATTCCAAGTGAAAATAGGCCTTTAAAACAACAGCAGCGGCAAATAAAAACAGCTGTAGCTGCAAAAACACCAGCCAGGCTTGCAGCCCTTCGGAGGGGAATGTCCCCCTCAAAAAGGAGGCACGCCGCCCTGCCGGGGTCAGCCCCGGGGAGCTGGCGAAGGCGGGAAGGTGGGGAATCTCAGCGACGCTGCGGAACAGGTGGAGCTGGTGCTCCTCCTTTCCCTTTTTTATAATGAATGAGAATTATATGAGTGAAAGGGAGTTGGAAGGAGGGGAAAATCCAGGTTACTGAGTGCTGGTCACTGGAAATGGCAGGGGCGGGGGCGGGGCGGGGGGGGCACTGAGTTTCGTAACCTGGTGGCTCAAGCAGGGTCCTGGCTGCCGAGGAGCGGTCATGGGCAGCCAAAGCCTCTTGCGAGAAGAGCCCCTTTGCCCAGAGACGTGCCATTTGGGGACAACCGCAGTGGTTCAAAATCGCTGTTTCGCAAAGGGCTCAGAGGAGAGGTCTGGGCTTCTCCAGGACAAGTTTGGTGCTGGTTTGGGGGCCTCCAGATGGGAAGACACGTCCCTGTTGAACAGTGGGATGTGTTTCTGTGGTCCTGTAGCCGCTGTATTTGTTCCAGGTATGCAAGTTTGTGGAGCTTATAACCTGACTTAATCCCAGCCTTAGCTGGGGTTTTTAAAAGAGCATTCTGGGCTCCTTTTCTCTACCCCTGTGCCCAGCCATGTGTCGCGTTGCTGTGGAGCCCTTTGTGGGCCCCTGGGGATGAAAATATTTGACCAGCGTGTTTGTGTATTTGCATTATGGGCTCAGTCCTGAATTTCCTTGAAAGTCTGTGGGAAATAAAGACAAAGTCAACCTACCCTGGATGGAGCCGCTGTTCCTGAATGCCTCTGCTGGTTGCCTACAGGCGTAGAAAGCCGTCTGAGCTACTGTGCTGGCTGGCACACTTGTATTCGACATCAGCAAGAGATTGTAGCTCTACAGATGTTATTAAGCAGGATCTAACAGTGAGGAAACCTCTGGATTTCTATAACATAGCAAACCACCATAGGCAAAAAGAGAAGGGGACTTCTGCATTGGCTTCTGGCTCCGTCACATTTGCTGTCACCACGGCCAACATCAGCAAATGGCTGGCGAGAGGAAGGCAGCTTTCCCCGGTGAGCTTGTGCTTCTTCAGACTTGTTGCCCCTGAGCAGAAGGCAATCCCTCTACTCACATCTGAGCTGTGCTTTACTGCGAGCCAGCAGAGAACAGGGCAGGTGGAGAGTCACGAGGTCGCTCTGCCCGTGCGAACCCTGCGCTGCCTGTGAGGGCCCTGGCTTGCAGTTACCCCACCTAGTGCCGCCCCAAGTCTCGACGGCCTTCCCAGCTCAGGAGCGGTCCCCGGGTGATGCAAGGCTGCAGCCAGCCTCGAGCTGCTTGCTGTGCTGGATTTCTGCTTGCTCCCCAGTGAGCAGCAGCAGCCTACAGGAACGGCGATGGGCATTTGCTCTGCTGCAAGTACGTAGAAGATAAATGATCAAGTCAAAGCCACTGATGGAGATGAATCCTGCCCCGTCAGAGCAAAGTGCTCAAAGTAGGATGTTCTCTGGTGGCCTTTCAGATTCAGGGCAGAGGGAGGGACATCTTTGCTTTTCCTCATGTGAGCCTGTTTTTATTTTCTCCCTTACTAATTATTTTTTTTCCTCTTAATTCTGCAGAAAGCGTTCAACGCCCTGTGCCACAGCACGCATTTGTACGGCCGGAGGCTGGTCTTGGAGTGGGCAGACGCGGAGGAGACAGTGGAGGCCCTGAGACGGAAAACGGCAGACCATTTCCACGGTAACGTAGCAGCATCCTTCTGGCCTGTCAATACAGCCCCGGCTGGCACTGTCCCATCTGGCACATGCTGCCGGTCCATGCCAGCCCTTTCCCTGCCGCCGGAGCTGGCAGGTAGATGCTGGAACCTGACAATGCAAGTGCAGGGGGAAGCAGGAGGCATCCAGGCCGCGGCTTTGTCTGACAGCTCTCTGTGTGCATGTGAGCCGGTTAACTGTCCGTGTGCTGGCACTGCCGAGGCACCTTGATGCCACCTGCCAGCTGCAATGCTTTTGCTCCGTCCGCCTGCACCCCAGGGTGCTCCGTAGTCAGGGACAGGCTCTGTGCACGCAGCACACAGGTTAAAAAGAACAAATAATTTGGCCATCGGCTGAGATGCGGAGAGGGCTGTTTGGATCGGGTTCCCGAGAATGACAGCTCCGCAGATAACAGCACTGCAGGCTCCTATTGACAGCCATTGACAGGCACAAATGCATTGCTTGGCAAATATTTATGTAGGAAGGGCTCCCCTGGGCTGGTGGGCTAAGCTGGAGATCAATGCTCTTCCTCCTGCGTCCCCTCCCAGCCTCCCCTCTCCATCACACACATGCCCATCGCCCGGGGGGTTGGCATAAGCAGTTCTGGGGCTGCACTTCGCAATCCCCAGTGATGGAACAGCAGCAAGCCTCGCTTATTTAGCGAGCCCGACTCCAGTGGGACTTGGCCTCGTGTTCATGAAACAGCGTGCACAGCGCTGATTATTAGAGGCTGGGGAAGCTGCAGTTTGGTGGTGGAAGGGCTGAGCGTGGATGTGACCAGAGAGGTACGGAGCGAAGGGAGATGCTGGGAGCCAGGGGCTGATCTCTGACGTGGTCCCAAAAAGGAGAGTAGAAGGAGCACAGCAGTGTCGAGGAGTATGTAATAGCCTGGGCGTAGAGCTGGGGGCATGCGTGAGGCCGCAGGGAGGGCAGGCACTGCTGGGGATGGATGTGCCCACCCAGAACCCAGCACTGGAGGGGGGACACGTCATGCTTGATCATAGCAACGTGAGTCTCCACCCGGCTGGAGAAGGCAGCAGGTGTGATGTTTCATGCACCCCATTTTATATTCGGGATCTCCTTTCTCCCCTTCTACTCTGCCCAGTCTAGGGGGAAAAAATAGCCTTGGCTTTACAGTAGCTGCAGACCTGCAGCAGATGCTGGCTGCTGCCTGCGAGCTCTGTCGCTTCCCTGTTTCCCCCAGGCTCAGCTTGCTTCCTGATTTCTGTCTGCATTTGCTCCAGCCCGCTTGTCCGGGGTCTTCCTCACGGAGGTGGGGACGCCGGGAGAGCGGCAGCAGAGTGTTTTCGCATCCCAGGAGGGATGCTGCCTTGGAGCTGTGGTGGCTCCAGGGGCTGAAAAACAGGAGCGGAAGTCCCCATCTTTAGGGACTGAAAATGTGATTGAAGGCGGCAGTCATCGCTGCGCTCCAGCCCATCTCGAGGGGAGAGAAGTAACATCCAATGACTTCAGCCCTGTCTGGTGCACACGCGCGTCCTCCGCTGCAAAACTGCTGGTGGCTAATCCTGCGGCAGAGCGGGATCTGCCAGAAGCGGATCTCCATAACAAAGCCCGCCTGGGGCACACCTGTGGGCAGCGGGGGCTGGCTGGTGCCTGGGACCAGGTCCCAGCCTCTCCCCACTGCACTGCCAAGCTGGAGTTTCACGGGTGGGGTTTTATTTCTTCGGGAAATGCCCTCTTCTGATTTCGAGGTGGGCTTGCCACGGGGTTTCTGGCAGCGATGCCCAGCAGCCCGGAGGAGGGGAGGGAGCCGCGCCCTGTCCGTTTTGCTGGGAGCATACAGAAAGCGATGGTGATAGCGATAAAGAGGGGAAAACTGCAGCTACCGCTCTGCCTTCAGCCGCCGTGGGGATGCTCCTTCACCCTTCCTCCCCAGCGTAGCTGCAGGCTGCTTTTCCCACATGGAGCCAGGGTGGAGAAGATACAGAGCATGCACAGCATTGCTGCCCTGCCTCGAATCCTCCCTGCCCCTTCAACCTGCCAAACAGCTGGGCTGAGACCGCACATCTCGTTTCGCTGGTGATGCAGACTGGATTCTGTCAACCAGAAACCAAGCTCGCTTTTTCCTGCCGATACCCATTTCCCCCCACTTTCCTCCTCTCCCCACAAGGCGCAGGAGCAGCTCGGACGTCCCTGTGCTGTTCATGGATGTCCCCATGGGTTTTCCTCTCCCACCTCAGTGTGGGTGACGTGTGAGGGTCTTCCCACAGCTTTGCAGGCTGTAGCAGTCAGGCCCATGTGGTCCCTTATCTCCAGGTAGGAAGAGACTGAGCTGGGAATGGGAGAGAAAAGGTAATTTTGAGTCTTCAAAGCTCAGGAAACAAGGTCAAGACCAAGGTCCCTGGTGTCTTCAGCTGCTCTTTTCCACCAAAAGCCGTTGCTGCTGCTGTCCTTGTGTTGCTCCCCAAGCCAAGCCCAGCAGCCAGCAGTGTCTGAGAAGCAGGACGTGGTGGCAGATGCCTTCAAAAGGCACAGCGTGGTGGATGGGGTGGGTCTTGTCCCGCCATCCGACTCAGCTTATTCCTTGTTTCCTGCCCTAAATTTCTTTGCAGGGTTGAGCGTTGCCATCCCATGGGAGAGTCTTTTTCTTTTTTTTCTTTCTCTGAAAGTCTTCTGTCATCTTTTTGCACCTGGAGGCCTCCAACACCACAAGGCACCCATGCTGTTTGGAGAGGCTGGTCTTGCTGTAGCAGCGTTGCGTGTTTGTATCAAGCCGTGTTGGCAGTGCTGTGCCATCAGTACAGGGTGACATGTGGCCTCTGCTGCTCCTGGCCCTTTTCCTGGTTATTGCACAGGAATAAAATCAGTCAGGGAGTGTGCCAAGGACTTTGCACATACCAGAAGAGGTGAAAGTGTTAACGCAGGACAAAGGATGGAGACGGCCCATCCCACGGGGCTTTCAGACGCATTTCTCCCAAGTTTTATGCAATTGGAATTTAAGTATTTTAAAAAGCTCCTTCCTTTTCTTCTTCCATTTCCTCTTTTTTATGCATTTTTTGGTTTGCTGTGGACACAACAGTGATGCACAAATGTTTCCACAGTGAGCATGTGGTGGATCAGTGTGTAGGAGAGGCTGCAGAGTGCTAACAGAGGGTGAGAAGATGGCCATAAGGCCTGGGGGGTTGTTATCACCCAGGTCCAGTGGGACAGCACGGTGACCTGCACTCCCCTGGGTGTGAAGGCGAGTTTGACTTGAGCAATGAGTTCATCCGGCTCCGTCTCACTGCCATCACAGCAGATTTCTTGATCTTTCAAGCTGGTGTCTTGAGTAGCAGCGGCCAAAACCCATCACCCAGCAGCTCCAGTGTCAGCCCCATCATTTTTGTCTCCGCAAGGAAATACTTTGTAAAGTCTAGACCTGGGCTGCGAGAGATGCGTCCTACCACTGCCTTCTCTCTGCTACAATTAGGCACCTTATTTCTAGACACCATTTATAGAGACTGGGCTTCCAGTTCCCAGGTCTCACTCTGCTGTTACTTGTTAGGTTATAGAGAGGTCTGGTCTCCTAAATCTTTTCTCCATGTAGGTGTTTGTCATGGCAATCAAGCCACTTCTGAGCCATCTTTTCAATAGGTCTAATAGATGCAATAAAATGGAATAGGCTTCCTTCCCATTTCGTGTAGTTTTCAGGTCATTCTTTATGGCGTATCCTGAGTCTTTGTAATGTTCCAGGGGAAAGTGAGGACCCCAGAAGTGGCCGCTGGCTGCCAGAGAAGATTTCAGTAACGCTGTCAGGGGTGAAGCCACAGCCCAGCCCTGACAGCTGGGACTGCAGCGCTACACGCCGTGCTTGCTCTCCTGCCTCCGAGCGCAGTCTGTGAGAGGTTTAAGTCTGTTTGCTCATTTCTTTGAGTTTTAATTGCACCCTACCGTGCATTGTTAATTCGTGGGACCTGCCGCTGCAAGGTGGCTGGAGAGCCTGAGAGCTTGGCCAGCTACTGGGGAGGATTTGATGCTGCAGTGGATAAAGAGACTGAACGTACTGTAGCGTGGTAAGGAGAGGCCACGGAAGGGTTGGCCAGTGGTTGGCCTTGGGGCCTCTAATCTAGCCCATAGTGTGGAGCAGGGTCGCGGCCATCGCTACGTCAGGGCAGCGAGGGATGCATGAACCCTGCCACCAGCAAGCATCTTGGCCCTCATTTGGGGGGGGGAATCCTCCCTTTGGAAAACAAGGATCACTGATGTCTTTGAAACCAGCAGGGAGAGTGTTTTGGCTCTGCCAAAACAGTGACAAAGGGATCCCAGTGCCCTGCAGCTGAATTTGCTGGCCCTGGGGCGAGGGGCAGATCTGGATCTGTGCCCTGTGCGGGAGGAAGCAGTCAGGGGTCGCATCCAGAGCCCCAGTGCAGAACTGCACATCTCCTGCATCCCCACGATCACGTAACTGCAGCCCACAAAAGGTCTGTGAACAGCTCGATCCCCCTTTTCTTCCCTCATTTGCCCGGCACAGGGTGACGCTGCTGTGACTCCATCCCAGCAAGCCTCGCTGGGGGAAGATTTGTGAGCAAGGCGGCGATACCCTCAGCGTGCGTGCGCTCCCTCTCTCCTGGGAGCTTGCAGTCCGTGCAGGGAAGGTACTTGCTCCCAATCCGGCTAAATTACTATTGACTTGTGTTCTCTGCGCTTTACAAACATTGCACTCGGCCGTCACCAGCGGGGCTGGCGGTATCCTGCCAGGGCTAACTTGGGAAGCCAGCTGTGCTGGGCCGTTTTTTCCTGCTCTTTCCCATCGATCAAAGAATTAAATTGACAGATGGGGAATTTTGCACGAGACGCGGGAAGGGGAAGGAATGACTTGGGGGCGGGGGGGGATGTTTATAGGGTGGATGGGGTGGAAAGAGGGGATGCGGAGGCTGCGGGGCAGGTGAATGAGAGAGATGCATGAGGAGGGGGGGGGTCTGGCTTGTATTTCAGTTGTGAGAGCGTTTCCAGCGAGGCCCCCGAGCTCAGCAGAGGGCTGTGGGTGGGTGCAAAGCAGCAGAGCCCCACTGTGGCTCGCTGCTGGTTATTTACAGTTGTTTACTGGAAGCGGAGGGTTTGCAGGGGAAGGCGTGCTCCACTCTGGACCCGATCCTCGCGCCCTCCTCGGCAGGATGCAAAGAGTCTTCCCTGTCCCCGTCACCTTTCCCAGGTTGCTCCTCCTCTGGCCACAGACCCCCAAGCTGCTCCTTTTACCTCTCGGCTGCATTACAGACCCGCCGCACTCACCCTCACCTCCCAGCCTTTTGGGCTTCCTTTTTTCTCCTTTCTTCTTCTTTTCTTTTTTTTTAATTTTTTTTTTTTTTTTTTTTTTTAGCGAGCATCTGTAACTAATGCAAACACATGCCGTAGCCGGAGAGTAAAACCCTGCAGGATTAGCGTGGCATCCGCAACCCTGCCACGTTCTAATCCCGTGGTAATCCCCCTCTCGGCCCACCCCCGCCGGCTTTGGCTATTGTTTAAAGGAAGCAAATGGGATCGTTAGCGGGCAAACCTTAACCAGCTTGGAGCAGCAGAACGGAAGTCGAACCAATTCGCTTCCCCGCCCTCCTGGTTTGGTTGGTGGTTTTTTTCCCCTTTTGCTGCTTGTTAGGCGGGTTGGGGGATGCTCCAGTGCCCCCCGACAGCCCTGTGGCTGAGCCAGTGAATCTGGAGCACGCGGTGGGGGCCATTTGCCCTGCCAGCCCCCTGCCCACGCCACGGCAGGTCCCCTGGGTGCACCGCACTGCTTAGGGATGCTCCCTTAGCACCCAGCACCCTGCGTCCAGCATCCGCTCTGCCCTGCAACCCCTGTCATCACCTCTGTGTTGGCTCTCTGTGTGGGGCACATCAGGGTCTGGTGGGGAAGGGGTGGCAGTTGGGGGACAAACTCTTCCCTGCTATGGATCTGGGAGCTGAGACGACGTTTGATGCCATTTCCACGCCCCGAGCGCACGGCTGGCTGGGCGAGCGGGAGCCGGGAGGGCAGAGTAAAGGGGAGGGAGAACAGCTGAGCTGGCGCTTTCCTCCAGGGTGGGTTGTCCCTTGTGCCTTTGGATGATTGAACTGGGAAGAGCCGCTGGAGGGTCCCAGGGTGGCACCTTGCGCCCCCCCTTGGCTCCCCCAAGCTCAGCGGGGTGGGTGCTGGGAGGAGAGTGGGGGCCACTGGCACCCCCGTCCCCCTGCCCGTCCCTGCAGCCCCCAGTGGGGAGGGAGGCGGATTTTGGCGCTCTGTCAGGGAATTAATTGAAAAATAAAATCATTAGATGGGAACTCCAGAAATGCAAAATTGTTGGGAGTTTGGGGGGAGGCGGAGGGGGGGATGTGAGCTTTTGTCAGGTTAATTTCTTCTGTATTGATGTTTTGTGACATTTACTTGTTGTTTATCTCCCGCAGCAGCTGTAATACTAAAAGAAAATGCACAGCTTGTTCCATTTATTTATTTTACACCTTTTCTTTAGTCCTATGGTATGTTTGTTTGTTTGAGAAACCCAGCGAGGCTTTTGATGTCTGAAAGCAGGATTTAAACAGCTGTTCTCCATGTGCTGCTCGCAAGCAAGAGCCGCTGGCTGGGGAGCGAGGTGGGGGGAGAGGGGGCTGCACCGCAGCTCCTGCCGAGCGGGCACTTCTTGCCCGGTGGAGAGGAAGCAGCGCCGATGCCGGCCTCAGCACAGGGACCAAATGGCTTTGTCACCCCCGGTACCGGGCAGTGATGCGGGGCTGGGGTGTTCGCTCGGGTGCTGGCAGCCCCTGGGGGTTTTCTCGCCCTCCCACAGGTTGCAGCATCCACGGGGAGGGGTGCGCGCACGGTACTGCGCCCCACAGCAGTTTTGGGAGCGTGATGATGCTGAGGGGGGTCACAGGACAGTGCTGTCGGTGTGGGGCAGGAGAAGCAAAGCAGGAACATCGCAGCCCCAGCTGCCGGGGGAGAGCCAGCCTCTTGCCTTCACCTGCTGCCAGCCGAGGTGGGAGATGCAGGCTGGGCTGTGGGGCCAGGCAGCGATCTTATGTCTCAGCAAGGATGCTGGTGGGTCTGTGTCCTGCCAAGAGCCTTCTTGAACCAAGGCTGGTGTCTAGGTTGGTCTCTTGGAGACCACTCTTGGACAGAGGAAGGGTGAGTTGGGGTCGATGGGAAGGGTCGGCGTTGCCAGTGAGCCTGTCTGGACGCTGGGGCCGTTTGCTTCCAGCAAAGCCTGTGAACCAAAGCACGGGTGGTAGGTATGGAGTCATACCTCCAGCCATGGTGCCCTACCGGGGTCTGGCTGGTGAGGAGAAGTAAACGATAGTGGGGGGGCTTTACCCGGGAGGGGGAGGAGGGGGGCTGGAGGTAGCAGGAGGTGAGCTGGAGGCGGCTGTGCATGAGCCAGGGCTGTAACCTTTGCTTTTCTTCTTCTTCTCCCGCATCCCCTTCGCTACCACCTGGGCCTGGACAGACTCCCCAAAGAAGAGAAAACGGTCAGAGGTTTTGAGTGAAATCCTGGAGCATCTGGAAGAGGAGGAGAGCAACAAAGACGAGGCCATCTAGCAGCTGCCTGGCATCTGGTGAGGTGGGTAGTGGGGCAGTGGGGCCGGGGCAGGGTACAGCTGGCCCTAAAGGTCAAAATGCCTTGGGCTGCCGCAGGGTCGGCAGTGCCAGGAGGAGAAGAAAGCGGCATTGCAAAGGCTCAGCAGCCTCTGAGACAGGGTCCCACCCGCTGCCTCTCCTCCCTGTCAGCCTGCAGGCTCGTAGCCATAGTCTCAGGGAGTACAGCCCAGATTTGGGCTTGGTTTGGGCTCCGCATTGAAGTGAGTGCATGCACTGCTTGCGTTTCTGTGTGCTCCCCAGCGTGTTTGCTTTCCTACCAGGGAAGCCAGCAGAACTGCTGTTGCAGCAGAAATCACTGTCGAGTTGCGAATTGGCCCTCGCTGTGGTTGGGGGAGAGCAGATGGGCTGCCAAAAAAACAAGCGCCTGTTTGGAGACCAGCCTGCAGCTGCCACCACAAAACAGATAGTTTGGCAACGGCCTTTTCCCTGCCAGCGCCCACAGTCTCCAACAGTTTCACTCCCTCCAAGGGCACCATGCACCTCAAGGTCTAGTTCGTGCCGTCTTGAGTCCTGGCTGGCATCTCTCCTCCTTGGCGTGTGTCTTCTTGGAGTAGCCTCTCTAGAGCCTGGAGAGTGCGGGATGGCAGAGGCTGGCCGGAGGGAGCCAGGATTAAATAGCTCCCTGTGGTCAAACACCATGCAGTTCAGCCAGCCGCCCACCTCCTTCTGAGACCCCACCCTGCGTGGGTTCAAGAGAGGTGAGATAGGCTCACGGATCTTCTTTGCATGTGTTTGTGGCCACAGTGAAAACCCTGAATTGCTGGTGGGAAACCTGTTCACCAGCCACAGCATCCGGAAAAGTGCAATAAAAACACCAGGGAGACTCCTAGGTCCCTTTGAACTGCTCTCTGCCCGCCTTTTTCCATCCACTGAGAGACTGGCCACCCACCTCCATGGTGATGAAACCCAGTCCTGTGCCGAGAAACTCATGCAGGGCCAAGAGAAACAAGTGCATCGCGCTGGCGTGCTGCCCACGGGGACGTGGCTCGGCGCGCTGGGTTGACAAATCCTTCATGCTGGGGAGAAAGTCCCTGCGGCGCTTTCTCCAGCAAGGCTGTGTTTGCTCAGCACTGCCAGGGGAATGATTTTGACATGTTCTGGCTCCCGTTTTTACAGCTGCAGAAATGACACCAGTTCCTAAATCTCATCCAGGTGGCCCAGGGGCCCCTTGGTTTTCAGGGTGCTGCTAGGGCTGCATGCTGCACGCGCCCGAAGCGGCACTGAGCCCACCGTACCGGGGGGAAGCCGGGGCTGTCCTCCGTGTATCAGCACCGGGAAGCCGCCCCGTGCTCGCTGGTGTGTTTGTGTGTGCAATGACAATTACTACTGGAGAGGCTGTTTTCCTCTCGGCAATATCAGCCTATTGCTGTGAGGCGGTACCCAATACACCTAGCAGTGGGATGCTCATAACCTTACTTATTACCGGACTTTTGTTCAACCCACAACACTGCTGGCCGCCTGAATAGCGAGCGCATCTGGGCCTAGAGCCGACCAATAACCCTGCTAATGCGTCTGCCTTCCCGGGCTGCTGCAAGCACTGGGCACAAGCACAGTGCCGGGGCCCTCCTGATGAAAGGGAAGGTGCTTACGTGACCGCAGGAGTAATCCGAGTTGGGTTAAATAACTGCCTGCTTCATGCAGTGCGTCTGCAGTAAGTGCCGGAGCCTCAAGATAACATTCGTTCCCTTGGAGCAGCTCTGATTTAAGGATGCCTCCAGGTGTACGTGCTGTTAACACCTTCTCCAGCAGCTAGCCGGAGGATGGAGGCGGGGAGGGATGGAGGCGGGGAGGGATGGAGGTGGGGAGGGATGGAGGTGGGGAGGGATGGAGCAGCGCAGGAGGGGCAGGACAGACAGCATTGCTCGGAGCCCAGACAAGCCTGGCGCTTTTGGATGCATCCTGTCCCAGCTGCTCTGCAAACCTCCTCCCCGAAACCAGCCCTCCTGTGGGGCCCTGGGCTCAGCACTGGGGGGCTCGAGGCTCCCCAGCTCCCCGGCACTTTGTGGAGACCCCCGGGAGAAGGCTGAGCGCTACAGCTCAGTGCCCAGAGCTGTAACACCTCGTGCCGGTCCCCCAAACCATGGCACAGCTCAAGAGCCCTTCTGCTGCCTTAGAGTGTCTTCCTAGTCCCCAGCGCCGGGCTTTCCTGCTGTGGGGCTCAGGGGACAGACCCCCCAGAACTCAGGGGTGCCCCCTTGGGACCTCTGCAGGGCTGCAGTGTGAAATGCTCCTCCCTGCCCCAGGCAGGCATTTGCGCTCGGTGGATGGGTAGGTAAACTGAGGCATGGGTGTCGGAGCAGTGCTGTCCAAGGGAGTCAGCTGAAACGGTGACGAGCTCACCGGGACGGGGTCGGGGGGAATCTCTTTTTTTCTTTTTCTTTCTCAACCTCGATCTGCTGTGTTCCCATCCCAGCTCCCTTCACTGTTCCCTCTTGCCTTTGCCATCCGTGCCAGCGTGGGGGCTGCCGGCGGCGGCGGCAGCAGCAGGACCCGCCGGTGGGCCTGGGGCGGCTCTGCGCCGGGGGATCACCACGGGGAAACGGGGCTTTAGCATCCTGGCGGGGAAGGACCAACTGGCAGCGTTCAACACGGCGGACAGCCAGCACAGAGGATAGAGGAGCCGGGCAGGATCCCTTCCAGGCACGTGTGTCACCCAGCACACGATTTAAGTGAAGTTTCGCAGCGTTGCAGGTTGGGGTTGGAATTTCCTGGGGTATTTTTTTTCCTGGGTCGGGTTTTGGGGG
>JAVKLA010000088.1:3476955-3494610 GCA_034782735.1 Sagittarius serpentarius
TTGCCGGGGGTTTTTTTTTGCCGGGGGCGGGTTTTCCCCCCCCCCCCCCCCCGCCTCTCCCTTCATTGTCTTTTGTGGCGGGGCAGGTTTCTTGCTGAGCGTCTCTGAGGTCTGCAGCGGCGACGAAAAGGATTAGCGCAAGCAGAGCATGTAGGCTTTAGAGAACAGAGCAGAGTTTGGTTTCAACATCTAATTCAATTTGTTCTGCCGAGATTGAAATATGAAATGGTTGCCAGTCAAACGTTCAAAGGGGGAGGAGGGAGGAAAGAAGAGAGGGAGCCTTCTCAAATTTAAATTTTAATGAAAATTAATTTAACCCTTTGATATGTTTTAAAACACGTTATTTCCCGGTCTGGAAACAGGCTGGAAAACATTCATGAGGGTTTGGTTTTTTCCTGTACCTTCAAACATAATGAAGATTTTCTTTTTCCCTTAATGATACTTATCTTGTTGAGCAGTTTGACATTCGTTAATTTTTCAGGCAATTTGGTATCAAGGAAATCTGTTTGATGTGTGCGGGGGGGGCTGTGTATGTGTATACAGATATATATGCCCGTACGTTAATTATGAAAGTGCTGATCGCAGCTCTGGAGAACAGTTTGAGTTAATTCCTACTCCACAAGCAAAGGCTCAACTTCTTTGTTACGTATTGAGAATCCCACACATTGCACCCCTAAAATTACAGAGGGTTTAACGGGAATTTTCTGAAAACGAGCATGTACCTGCTAATTACCCTGAATTAAAATGGATGCCTAAGTAGGTCTGCAGGAAATTCATCACTCCCCCACTGCCTTTTTCTTTCCCCAGTCCGAAACAATCCTAATGATAAAATAACGCAAGCTCTCTTAACTGTCCGCATAGTTAAACCTGGGAAATAGCCTCCCACCGGTCCTTAACCTTGGCGGTACTTCTCCAGCTGAACACCGTCGCAATACGCTTATTTTGTTCGGGAGAGATCATAGTTTCTTTTAGCGGTAATTGTTATTCAGAAAGGTTGTATCTATAACAAATGATTTCACCCTAGTGGTTGGAATTGGGCTGTGATGAGCTGTAGCCCTGGTCCCCTCATTTTGATGGCTTTTGTCACCGCAGGGCTGGTGTCACCGTGTGCGCCGAGTCACCCCTCGGCTACCCTGTGCTCCCTGGGGAGATCTGGGCGCTTTTAGGGTGCGATGCTCCTCTGCTCTGGGTGTCCCTTTTGGGGTGGGTGCGTTGTATGCAGGCCGTGCTGATGGCAGAGGGGACGAGCAGCCGGCTCCAAGCTTCTGCCCCTGGCCAGGTCATCACCCGTCGCTCTGGGGGCGAGAGCTGGAGATAGAGCCATCCTGGGGGCTGCACGGGTTATTTCGGGCTCCAGCTGATGAGCTCCGGGGGGGCGTCTCTCTGGGCTTGTGCAAGGCACGTGTTCACGCCGTCAGAGAGCTGAAGCTGGTGGGGTTTGCTCAGTCCTGACTTCTGCAAGCCCCGGGATACAGTGCGGGGTCCCCATGCGGTCTGCAGACCCCAGGTTGAAGCCCGCTGCCCCGGCGGGTGGGCTTTTGCCAGGTTGCGACGGCTTTGTCCGGGGCCAGACCCCAGCGAGCTGGACGGCAGCGGGAGCCGCGATGGCTGCGGCTGTTCCCCAGGCACTCGCCGTATCCCCCTCCCCAGGGCCGGCTCTGGAATTGGATTAGGATGTTATTCAAATGCAGTCTTTTTACTGAATTAGAGGGTTAACGGGTTTTAATGTAAAACTAGCTTTACTTTATTGCTGCCTGTTGCCAGAGGCCTGTGTGGGCTGTTATCTACTTAAGGGGACGGCAAGCAAGTCAATGCAGAGAGGATATCGAGTGGGCCGTGGTTTTGCTGGCCACTGCCAGTCCCTCTGCTTCCAAGGCTGGGTGTCTCCGCCGAGCGATGCTTCCCACTGCTCCCAGCGCCAGGCCGTGTGCCGGGCCCCTCTTTGACTGCTCTAAGTGACTCATCGCCTTTGGAAAACTCTTGACCATGATCTGTGTTGTTTTTCTCACTGTCCCACGGGAGCGGGCAGGGGACGCTGGCACAGGCATGGGCAGGCAGGTAGCATCCTGCTCTGCGAGCTGTTGTTTTCCTGAGCTGCGGGCTTGAATTGCTGCTGCTTACAATGTGCCCCCATCCCTCTGCCCAGCCGCGGGTGGTTTCTTTTCATCGCCATTGCACTGGTGCTGCCTACAGCACTGGATCACGAACTTCAGCTCTTCGCATCCCTTTAGTCTCGTCATGCCTTCGCAAAGTCTTCCTCCCAGCTGTGCCCCGCGGGGTGTGGGCTCTGGGAAGCGCGGAAGGGCCACGCAAGCCTGTCTCTTTGCAGCGAGCACCGTAGATGCCATTCCCCAGCCCTTTGCCAGGGCTGCAGGAAGAACTTGCGTCCCCCTGCGTTGTGCTCGCTGCTTTCCAGCCCAGCTGCCAGCTCCAGGCAGGAGCTCTGGGATCTCAGGCCTTTCTCTCTGCCTGTTGGCATTGGCAGCCATCCCCTTCTCCCCGGTAACTCCACCAGCTTTGCTTGTCCGCTCGCAGAGGCAGTAAGTGCGGTGCCTGCGCGTGCTTGAAGTTGTCTTCCTGAGCAAGGTGTGGCAGGAAACATGCAGGATGGGTTTGGGCTTTTAAAAAAACGGCGTTCAGTCGCTGCTCCCTCGAGATGGAAGAAGCGGTGCGAAGGCAGGCTGGCGGCGCGATGCTTTCCCGCAGAGACCTTCCCTCGCTGCCTCGGTTTCCCCATTTGCAGAGCACGGTGCAGACCTGCAGGTGGAAGCAGCTGCGCGCCGTGCCCATTCCCGCATCCCCGCCGGGAGTAGCCCGGCTCCCTGCCGGCTGTGCAGGTGTGCTGCAAACTCCTGTTTTAACTGGCAGTCGGGGCTTGCTTTTCTTCAGCTCCTAATTGTCTCCCTTCCTCCTTTCACCAGCCCTTTGCAGTTGCAAACCCCATTTGCTTCTCCCTTGCCGGAGGATTAGCTGAGGGATGCTGCTGCTGCTGCTGCTGCTGCTGCTGTTGCTGCCCTGTCATTTCTCCACCTCGCACGGAAAACTCCTTTAACTTCCCTGCAGCCAGCATTAAAATATTCTGACTGTGTCTAAGGGATCAGACAAGTCGCCACTGGGTAACTGATTGCCACGGATCGGGCAGGTTCAGCCACAGCCAAGGTGACTCCCAGTAGCTGGACCCCATCATGGAAGGGGACGGCAGCAAACTGGCTTTGCCCCAGGCTGCGGCCACCCGCGGGGATGGTTGGCTGGGATGCTGGCTGGAGATTTGGGGAGCATGAGCTTCTCCTTAATATGACGGCATGTCCAGACCTTACCCCGGGTCGCACCGTGACCAGCGTTTGGCCCCGCCACCTTCCAGCTTCCCCCAGCACCTTCCTTGCCAGGAAATAAAACAGGAGAGCGAGGAGGCAGCGTGCAGCTTTCCAACCCCGGAGCATGGCTGCATGTGACTGAGACACGCTGCCTCTTGTTTTCCCTAAATATATGCATTGGAGAGGGAGAGAAATTGCGTGGCAGGGCTTGAGATTTCAGACTTAGCCATTCATGAATAATAATCAGGCTCAGTAATTCACAGTAAATAGGTATCCAAATTGACTAATAAGGGAGGCTTTCACCCCAAACTGGAGCTAGGAAGAGAGGCAGAGAGAATATGAACAGACGTTGGCTGAGGCGGGTGTGTGCACGGTGTGACCTGAATTGGTGAAATACGGGAAGCGATGCCAGCGCGAGAGCGCGGTGACCCAGAGAGCAGCGACGGGGAGGACCCCGGAGAAGGGATGGCGTCCGACCTCCCCTGCCGCGGGGCAGCGGCGGCCAGGCTTGGACCTGCAGGAGCACGGATCCCTGCGTTCCACAGTCCATAATTAGTGCCACATAATTAGGCTCAGCTCTCTCTTCCAGCCCCAGGACCGTGCTGGGCTGATGGGCATTCCATGCCCGGCCCGTGCGTCCTGCCAGCACTTCTGTCATGCAGCCCACGTGGACCGGAGTGTATGGAGCCAGTGTCGTCACGTCCCCACACGTGACGTCCCCAGCTCAGGGCTTAGCAAAGTTGCTGGGACAGCGGTTGCACGCGGTGCTACCTGTCAAGGGGAGTAAGCGTAGGAAAGGAAGAGTCTAAGTCTGCAGCCTGTGTCAGGAGAGGTGATCGGGGGGGGGGGGGGAATAGGTTTTCTTTGTGTTCTGTCAACTAAAATGCAGATTTTGCTTTGTCTGCTGGTTAATTTTCTCCTGCGAGAACGAGTGAGGCAGTGGTTGGAGCTGCGTTCAGGCACAGCGAGGTGGGCTGTTGGTCTTCATCTGCCGGCAGCGGGCTCCGATGAGGAGGAGGTGCTGCCCCACGGGCACCCGCCGCTGGCGGGAAATGGCTCCCAAGTGCCGGATGCCGGACGGAGCAGCAGCGACGGGCGCTCGGGAGGTCACAGAGTCCTTCCCTACAGCAGATCAGCTGCTGCTTCCCAACAAATGTTCCTCTAGCAGCGTCTTAACATGACGTTAGACGAAGTTAAAATAAAGAAAACAATGGAAAAGCACCTCTGCAGATCTCAGTCCGTGATTCGGGCTATTTAAATACGCAGAATAGAAGCTCAAAATGCAGCTGATGAGTAGCTGAAGGAAGGATGCCCCTTGGAGGGCCGGCTGTTGCCAGGCGGTGTTTTGCAGCTGCTAAATGACTTTTTAAATTGAGGAGAAACCTACAGCCACTTTTACAGTCCCCTTAGCTCCCTTATATAGGGCAGCGCAATGGCTGGAGAGCACCACGCTGCCGCTTGGCTGAGTTACCAGATATTACAGTCCCGCTGTCCTACAGCAAGGAATTGCAATGGATTCGAAATAAACCACAGCAACTCTGGCCAAAGGCGATTTTCCTTCTGCCCTTCCGCTTCCCTTCGCCACCTCTCCCCTCCCCGTGCCGCTGGATTGAGGACGCTCGCAAAATTTAGCATGCTGGGCGGCATGGAGCAAACAAACCTTTTTTTTTTGTTGTTTTTTTTGTTTTTACCTGCGACTTGGCTTATGTAAGTATGTTGGAAGGTGGTTTTGGGGTGTGCAGAGTGTTTTTCCTTGGGGTATGATGGATGCTTTCGATGCCCCAGCAGCTGCAGCACCGCAGAGCTGGTGGCCGGAGCCCCCCCGCCGTGTCCCTCCGTCCCTTCCCTGCAGCTTAAACCGTCCCTCACAGCCCAAAACCGGAGGTGGGATTTAGCAGGTGTAATGAGGACAGCTTTATAAGCCACGAGAGATGGAGAGAAAATCATGCTCCTGCCTCTCCCGTGTTTGGTGACCTAAAATCTTTTTGGAGTTAAGTGTAGTCTGTGTTAGCAGCCGTCCCGCTGATGCTGATGGGGCTGGAAAAGTGCTTGGGTGCTGCCCTCTGATCAGTCCAAAGGTTCTGTACCTCATCAGCTTAGAAATCAGACCACAAAATGCAGAATAAAGCTTCATCCAGAGCCCCACGAGAGATCTCTGTCCTGGCCATACACTAAGTCTCTGGGCAGCTGTCTCCGTGCGGCCGTACCCGGCCTTTGTGGGGTCCACTCTGCCCGGAGAAACCAAGCAGCAAAGCTCAGGCTTAACCTCAGCCTTATCCCTCCTGCTGAGCCTCGACAAAGCTGAGCCCTGCCTGAGCCCCCACGCGAGACTTAGTGTATGGCCGGGGCAGAGATCTCTCATGACTCTTTGGGTAAAGGCTTTAATTTTGCATTTTGTGGTCTGATTTCTAAGCTGATGAAGTAGAAAACCTTTTAATTTCTTTTCTGCCCCAGGCTCCGGGTGGGTGTGCGGCACGAGCTGCCGCCGCCGGCTCGGCCCGAAGCGGGACCCCCCCCTCCAGCCGCTCTACTGGCACGGCCACCCCCTCGGCTGCCACCGCCGGGGGCTGGGAGCATCCCACCGGTGTCTAAATTAACCCAGGTTATTTTGACAGAGCTGAGGCAGGCAGAGGCAACCCACGCGGTGGTGCCGGTGGCTCCAAAGGCTCCTGATGGGGAGGCAGAAACAGGCAGATTGCAGGCAGGAGCTGTTTTAATTTCATTTTCGGCCGAACCCGGCGCGGTGTGTCAGCCGGGGCTAAGCAAGCCCCGGGAGACAGGCGGACAGACCATCCCAGGAGCAGTTTTAAGCACGCGTCAGAAGAAGCGATGCAGGGCTGCGGAGGGCTCGCCCCGGGGGGTCGCAGCTCGCCATCCTGCCCTCCCCAGCAGGATGGACGGGACAGGCACATCGCGCCCGGGCAGCTGCAAACTAGAACAGACGCTCCTCCCGCGTGAAATTGGGGCTGAAAAATGAAAGCTGGGAAGTTGGGGTTTTAATTTTTAAAAAGCCCAAACCGACCCCACTCTGTTTCAGCCCGGCAGCGAGTGCGGCTGTGGGAGGCGGGAGGGGGGCGGTGGGGGCGACGGCAGGCAGGAGCCTTGGACTTCGTTAGGATTCAGCCGTTAGATCTCTCCTTTCTCTCTGATGGCTGAGTGTGATTGACACTTACAAATTACCCAGCCAAAAGTGTCGAGTCTTTGACCCCTGAGTAACATCTTTGGCAAGCCTGAGATTTGCCAGCATTTTGTCATCTAATTACTACAAATCCCTTGAAAATTCACTGGCTGGTGAATTTTTAATGCGGGACAATTTCAATGTGATGCATCGCCCAGATGGGCACGCGCGCGTGCTCCTTCCCTCTCCCCCCGCCACCTCTTCTCCTTCTCTTTCTTCTCCTCCTTCTCGCCTTTCTTTTCTCCGGTTCCTCCCCCCATCCCGTTTCTTACCTCCCTCCTGCCTGTGCGCGTCCGTATTCATGGGAAGCGCCCCGGCATCTCGTCCCCTCCCCAGGCTCTCCATCCCGCTGGAGCAGCCGGCCGTGCCCGGGATGGAGCCAGGCGCTTCGTGTCCCCCCAGCCCGGCAGCAGCGTGCTTGAGTCCCCCTCACTGTCTCGCCGGCAGTGGCGGGGAGCTGCTACGTGGCGTTCATTTTATTTTTTTTTTTTTCCCCGTCTTCTCAGGTCTCTCGCTGATGGATGGAGAGGGAGAAGCCTCCGCTGGGGACTCGGCGGCCGGCACACTTGTTGCCAGCGGAGTCCAGTCATCTGTGAACCCGAGGGCTGATTTATGCCGTGTGTACGGGTCTCGGTATTCCCAGCCTTTTAAACAGACCTCGAATTCGGAGCGGGAGGAAGAGCCCTTGTCTGCCGGTGGCTCCTGCCGGAGGATCACTTCTTAAATCCGGGCAGGGATGTGATTCCACTCATCTCAGAAACCGTCCAACCTGGTGGCACAGAAACCTCGGAGATGGACACTTCCCCTGCTGACCCCAGGGACTGCGGCAAAACCTGCTCTTAATGTCTGAATTAAAAGATAATTTCTGTACGTTAAAAACCACACATATATTTTAAGAGTTTTTCAAACTGAGTCACACCCCAGGTTTGTTTGGATTTGTTTGTTTAATACATATTCGCCACAGCTAGGTAGTTATTTTGGTGCGATAGGGAGATAAGCATATTTTAGGAGGGAGGCCTGCGGTTTGCTGCGTTCGGCTTTGTGCCTGTGTCATTTCTGTCCCCGCTCTCAGGCAATCGCCTCCCGTCTCTCCCTTCCCGGCTTTCAAAGGGAAAGAGGCTTTGCTTTTCAACCAGGGTACCGCTTTACATATGTACGCAGCTGATAAAGTATTTTCACTTCGCCCCTTTCCCCTCTGGGAATCGCTGTCTTACGGCAAAACTGTTTTGTCTGACAAGGGCTGCAACAGATTACACGTGTTGGCTGCAAACACAGGGCCTTTTTTTTTTTTTGCCTTTTTTTTTTTTCTTTTTGAGAACCGCATACCTTTAAAAAAAAAAAAGAATCTCTATCTGCAGTGCCATGGCGAGCTCTGCCTTTTGCCTCGTGTCCCCAGGAGCAGCCCTGTGTTCAGATCTGCTTGTGGCATCAGACCTCCCGGGGTGATGCATCTCTCCGGGTTGTGTCCCCGGATTGTTTTTCTCTCGTGAGCTTAATTTGAGCCTGAATCCACAAAAATGCGGCTGATTCTGTTGGGGCTGAGCACTTCAGTTGGTCTGGCCTGGGGTTTCGGCTGTGGTTTTTGGTGGGATTTCTTGGGACCCCTTGGCATCAGCATCCGCAGCATCCACGGAGATCAGCGGGACTCGGAGGAGCGATGTCCTCATGCTGCTGAGGACCAAGCGCCAAGTTTCACACCGGCAGCTGCAGCAGGGGACCGTGTGTGATGGACTTTGTGGCTTGGGGACATCCACGACACCCCTTTCCAGCCCAAACGTGGGCCACAGATTTCTCCCATCTGCTCTAACTGGGAGCCAGCTGGGAAAGATGTGGGCTCTGCTTTTCAAATAGGTTGCTGAGGCGTTAAAGGAAAAAAACCTTAAAATCCTCAGCTGGCTCCAGCAGGAGAGGGGCAGAGGCAGGAAACCCCTGCCTGGGAAGGGGGGTCTGTCCCCCGGCTCCATCTCCCGAGCTGCCCCTTCCAGTAATGTCCCTTGTCCTCCCAGCAGGAAGGCAGCACTGGCACCCAGAGGGGGAAGGGCTCGGAGAAGGCGATTGTAGGCACCAAGGGTCAAGGGAACACCAGGATTCCCCGATGTATCACTGTTCGAAAGCTGCCCACCGGGGCTGACGCGTGCCCAGATTTCAGAGGGAGAAAAATTAGGACTCTGCGGTGTCTTAGAGAGGGCACCCAAAGCTGGAGGTGCCTGAGGATGCTTTGGAGGAGAGGAGCTGTTCTGCACTGCTGCCGCGGGAGAGGTGCGGGGTACGTGCTCATCGCTAACTAATCTAGGCAGTGCCTCGTGTGCTTGAAGGGGAAAATACAAGATGTGTAACTATGTGCGTGAAGAATTAGGGTACGTCACTGTAGATGGAAGGCAGCTCAGGAGAAAGCTGTCCTCCGGGAGGGGTATTGGCTGGGGGAACGACATCCGAGACGGGGAGCCCAGACTAGATGCCGTGGGGAAGCGTGACCTGCGGATAGCAGGAGGTTAAGATGCAGAATTCAATTTGTCTCCAAGCAAACCGAAACCACAAGCCCATCCTTTTGCCCTGGGTTCCATGTGCCGCTGAGGACCTGGCTGGGGTCACACCAGGGTGCCTGGAAGGGACCCGTGGGGCGAGCAGCTCTCCCCGTGCCACTGCCGATGGACGCTAGTCCTGCCTGTTCCAAAGATCGCTGGTGACCCCAGCACTGAGCAGACTTCGGACCCGGGCACCATCCGTGCGTTGTGTCACCACTGGGGACGCTTAGACCCAGGGAGGAGCTGTGGTGGCTTCAAGTGCTGGCAATCTCACCAGCTAACCTGAGGGGGTTTCACTGCTGCTTCTAGGGGAGAAGGTCCCACCGGCAGCCCAGTCTGACTCCAGACTGAGGACACCGTCCTTCCAGGCACCTCGTGGATGGGCATTCTCATGCCCGAGGACACCCAGAAGCGACGCGAAGCCTAAGCCACTCTTCTCCAAGTTAGCACTCTTTGGTTTTTTTTCCCTACCTCCACATTTTCACTTGTGAAATCCCATCGGAGCAACAGGTCCAGGCCCAGGGAATACTTTGCTCCCCCCGAGTTGTTTGTTAAGATAATCAACTGTGCGCTCTTTTGGCTGAAACCCGCCGGGGCTGCGCTGAGCAAAGGGAGCCCGAGGCCCACGGCATCGGCAGGGGGTGGGTAGGGGAGCGCCACGGGTGGAAAACGCACGGAAGGAACAAGCTGAGAGTGACCCTTGCTGCAGCATTAGCCCAGCTTGGAGCCAGCCACCAGCCTGGGCTGCCTCTTCTCCCAGTCTGTAATTGTCCCGCACCCCAAGGCCATTCAGTTTTGGGGACATCCTTTTTGCTCTTGGTGCCTTTTCCAACCTCTCTGTGCCCCAGGCGAGCTGGGGGCGGACGCTGCATCCTCTCCTGCAGATGTGAGGGCAGCTCTGGCTTATACCATGACATAGCAATGATCCTGCTTGGTCCTTTTCCCAGTCTTCCCATCTTTTCCCAGTAATTTCTGACCTTCAGCCTCCCACTGCTTCACCCCACTCCTGTTTCTTACAGAGCCAAGTCCGGTGGCCGGGAGATGCTCCCGGTGACTGGGGTTGGGACATGGTGTGTCACCACTGGCGGGTCAGCCCAGGACAGCTGCCCGCTGTGTGGGGTGACGCTGCCAGTCCAGGCAGGGCCACCCGCGCCCCGACACCTCCCCAGGGTCTTCCCAGGCCGGTAAATGTGCTGGTGCCCACCAGCAGCCCGTGGCACTCCATAAACCCCCTGCTCCGGTTGCACTGCAACGCCTGGGTAACTAAGAAGCAATTAGTGCCGCTTGCTACAGCGAGTAAAACCCAAATGTCAAAGAACAGCAAAGCTATTAACACCTGTTTTTACTGCACGTTTGCAGACGAAGTGTGTGTGTGTGTGTGTGTGTGTGTGCGCTGAAATTTGGGGGGGAAGGAGGGGGATGAATCCAGCCCCTAAGCACTGGGTGAAGTCCCATCCGCTGGCTGTGCTGCTGACCTGGCAGGTCATTCCCTGCTTCCCCTCCATGGCCTCTGTAAGGGACCTGCCGTACCCTACATGGGGCAAACCATAGCTGTGTGGATGGGAGAGGCCAGATCCTGCCTCAGGGGGTGCAAGGCAGGGTGTCACCAGCTGGGGTGGGCGAGGACAGCTCAGCAGCTGGGGGAAACCTTCTGCTCCCGTTTAGGTCTTAAAAATCTGATGAGCTGTAATGAGCTGAGGGGCTGTCCCTGTCTGGGTACCCAGCTGGGTGCTCCCACGCTCCCAAACCTGCGTCTTGATGCCACGGCCAGGTTTTTGGGGAGCAGGCAGCGTGGCTGGGTGCAGGCAGGACGGCGGGTCCCGCAGCAGGACCACGATGCACCAGCCTGCTTCCCGTCCCTGCGCCGAGCAGGAGAGGGAGAGAGCGAGTGAAAGCAGGAGGGAGAGGACATGTCAAATCAATCATATTTAAACAAAAGCCTCTTCGGCCCAAGGGCCCTTTTAAAAGCTGCTTATTTAATTAAAAGTCCCATTTTCCATATTTATGGCCCTTATTCAGTTAAATATTAACCGCCTGGGCCAGGACTGGTTTATTCTTTGGGAAGAGGCAGTGTTGGGAGGTTCATTAGGGGTTTATCAGGCAGCTGAGGTGCCCGGCAGATGGATGGAGGGATGCAGGACAGAACGTGTGGACCCATGCCGGCGCCCAGGGACTGCGGGGACGGCACTGCCAATGGCCCGGCTGTTTGGGGCCGTCCCCCGTCAGCTTCTGGCAGGATGCAGGGAAAGGGGGTTAAAAATAGGGGAATTGGGACTGTTGGGACAGTGTGAGAGACAGGCAGGCACAACACGTGCCGTCACATCGGCTGCTGTAGGAAACAGCCTGAAATCTAACCGCCAGGCACAGCTTATCCGCCCAGCGCCCCTAAGTTGCGGCAGAATAATCACAAAAACACCTCAGTTTTGCCCCAGACTCATGGGACCATCGCTGGCTCCTGGCCAAACCCTTTCCAGGGCCGTGGAAACAGGACTGTTTTCCCCGAGGATATTATTCCCAGCAGCTCGGCGGGCAGTCCTTGCCAGCGTGTAACAACCACAGCTGTGCTGGACCCGGCTTGGCCGGGTTTTGAGAGCTCAGAGTTGTGCAAGACCTCACTGAAGGTTCATCAGCCAACCACGGTGTCAATGCACCAGCCTGGCCTTTGGGAGCTGGAGGCAAGGACCTCTGCTGGGGTGGAGGTGGACCTTACTGGGGGTGGAGGTGGACCTTAGTGGTAGACACAGCTTGGAGGAGGGCCAAAGCAGCACAGCTGGCTGCAATGAGTCAGTGATGCCTTCAGAAGATGTGGGAATGAGGGGAACCTGAAGCTTATATAGGCTCCTTGAGGAGAGGAGAGAAGAGATGTGGTGTGGCGAGAGGAGATGTGGCTCCTGAGGATGGGTTGGGTTGGGTTGAGTTGTTGGTGCTCCAAGGAGAAGCAGCACGTCCTGGCCACCACGGCAGCAACAAGAGCGAGTGGAGTGACCACCACGTTGAGGAGAAGGTGTTGAGTTGGGGAGAGGTGGGGCTGAAGGCTTTGTGTGTAGGTGGGAGCTATGACCTAGCTCACGCTGTGTGGGACGTCGGTCCTCTTTTTCAGGTGAGTTTGGCCTGCTGGTGGTTATTTTACCTGGCTGGGTTAGACAGGCGCTTGCCTCAACATGGTTGTGACCTTAGTGAAAATTGTCTGATGATCTGATGATGTCTACGTGCTTCAACCTGCTCCTCCCAGTTGTTACTGTGCAAGGGGCAGGGGGGCTCTCCCTTAGCTGGGTAGTTTGTAGGTCATGATCAAGTGGCTCTTGTATGTCATTTTACAGGGCAGTAGCGAAGCAAGGGAGTTGACCTTGCTTTGCTGGCAGCAGGGCTGGTTGGGAGAGCTTGGCCAGGCTAATCCCATAGCTGTGGGTCTGGAGCCGGCTCAGGAGCTCCGCTCGTGGGCCGGCCTAACCGAGGGCGAAGCTAGAAGGTATCCTGGGCCAGAAGTTTCTCTGTGCAAAGGCGCTCTTCCTCCACGTGCTGCTTGTTTTCCTCCAACAGACCCACAGGCAGCTCTCGCAGGGCAATGCCTTTGAGCTGCCACCGTCAAGGGGAGCACCGTGGAGCAGCCGTGCTCCAGAGGGTGCCTGTGGGCCCCTTACCTGGATGGCCCCCGGCGCTCACCCCTGCCGCGGGGCAGGCTGCGAAGCCCTGGCAGGAGAAGCCGCAGTGTCGTCTGGGGGCGCAGGATCCTCCGCGACAACCTGCTTTGGGTGGGCTGGGAGGTGCCGAGGGGAGGGAAGGTCCCCCCGTGAAGGCTACAGGAGAGTGGGGCTCCCCGAAGCGGGCACAAAAGCTCGCTCTGAACTCTGTCCACCCTTGTTCCCGTATTTTTTTGGAAGGCAGCAAGTAGCCCTGTACCAGCCCCGTGGCTGGGTACCGCCACGCCAAGGTAGGGGATGCAGTGTTGGGGCGGGGGACGATGGGCATATCTCCCCCTCCACCCCAGCACGGTCGACGCAAACCAAGCCCTCCTTTTCCTCTCCATCAAAAATAACAGGACACCCACCAGGCAGCGAAGCCCAAAGGGGACCCCTGCCCCAAAAGGGGACCCCTGCGTTGGGAGGCTGGTGCTGGCAGGGCAAGGAATGAAACGGAGCCGGCGATTTCCTCCGGGGAAGGAGGGGGCGGTTGGTGTCGGTGGTGGGGGGGTGGCAGGAGAGGGAGAGACACCGGGTTATCAGAGAAGTGTGAAGACAATAATGCAATCTGACATTTCTGAAATGAGACCCCCCGGTTGCCCTGGCAACGGCTCACGTGGGACCAGCTCCCGGGAGACGGCTCCGAGATGTGCTATAAATGATGTTTGATTAGAATTTAAATCATTTAGGCGGAGAGAAGATAGGCCTTTTGTCAGCGCGGGGACCCGCGGGGGTCAGCCACCCAGCAGCTGGCTGGGCGCGCGTCCGCCCCGGGCAGCGCAGGGACCGGGGCGAGGGGTCGCCTGGGGGCCTCGGGGGGGAGTGGGGGGGTGATTACTCCTGCCCTCCCCTCCGCCGAGGGGGTGCTGACCTTTCCGGCGAGGAGAAGAGGGAGCTTGAGGCCAAAGCAAACATGGCGCGGGGGGAAGATGCTGCATCTGAGCCCTGGGAAGGTAGCTGGCATCTCGACAGCGTCATCTGAGTTTCGGTTGTTTGTTGTTTTGTTTTGTTTTGTTTTTTTTTCCCCAGCTGGTGCGAAGCCACTGAGATCCTCCCATGGCTTCCACCAGCTGAGAACCTGGCCCTTGGCTTTTTCAGTGCTCTAATTAAGATAATAACACTTCAGAATCAATTCCGCCTCACTAAAAGTTTCCTTAAGGAGCAGGGAATGAAGCGTGTTATTACCTCCAAGTGGAGAGCCCTTCCCAGGAGAGACGGGCCCAGGTTGCCTTCAGGGATGGGCCCAGGTTCTCCCCACCACCTGCAGACCGCGGCCCAGGTAAGCTCTCCAGCATCCAGCCCTGTTTAGAGGAGCTGTTTGGGGTGGGAATCTGGCTGGACGACTGTCCACTGGGCATTTCTTGCTCTTTCCAGCTCCTTGATGCATTGCGGTGAAGTCCTCTTTTGCTGCACAAAGTCTTCCCTGTGATGAAATATCTTTCCTGGCTCCAGGGGCTCGGAGGACTTCACGCATGGAGCAACGGAGATTGAGACGGGGTCGGCAGCCGTGGTTTATGTTCCTGGCATGCCAAAACTGCAGTTACGGGGTTTATTGAATGAGGCCTCCAGGTGGGTGGTAATGAAATGCAGGGCAGCCTCAACGTGGGGGCAAGGCCTTTGCTTTGCTGCAGCCTCCCGGTGCAAAGGGGTTGTGGCTCGCCCTGGTTCTCGGCTGCTGAGGGCACCGCTCAGATTAGCCCGGTCTTGCTCATCCAGTTCACTTAGAAGATGACTTAAAAGCACCTGGACCTTCTTCCGAGGTCTCACGAGCGGTGTGCAGAGATGGCCAGCATCAAAGCCAGGAGGCAAGCCCATTTCAGGAAGGCTGACTCCTTGGAGAAGGCTGCTGCGCTGCCTTGCTCTTGCTACCTCCCCACAGGAGGTGGCTTAGTAGCGTTGGGTGGGCACTTCTTGAATGACAGCTGCTAGTTCAAGTGTTGTAGATTGACAGAGGCTGGGAAATGTTCCATCAGCCGAGCATGGGAGCTCCATCACCCTGGCCAAGGTGCTTCGCCAGCTCTCCTCAGGGAGCCACCCAGTATTGACTCCCTCCGCCGAGCATCCCGCAGCTGAGTCAGCAGGAGAAGCCGTTTATTTGCTTTAATATTAGCAAGGCTGCGCCCTGGCCTGAGACTGGGTGAGGAAGAAAAGGCGGTTGATTTCCCAGTCGGTGGGAGAGCGGTGCTAAAAGCAAAGCAGCAACTGGGCACAGACTTTCTTCTCAGAAAATTTTTAAATTGCCTTCTTTTTAATGCCATGGTTTAGGTTCAATGAATCTTTAGAGCTTGCTTTTCAACTTCCTGAAAATGCCATCTGATCATGAAATTAGAGCTAAACTAATAAGTCTCAACAAATATTAATCTAATGAATTTAGCTTCTTTCTGTTTGTGGACCAGCAAAGAGGGAATTGCAATGTTCTCGTATGTATTAATTATTTGAATGTATTCAACAAACCTTTCCTGACCGCTTTAAGCATGCAGCTTGGTCATGAATATTCTAACTCCAAGTTTTGTTCCTTGGCTGTGATCACCCTGTTTAAGTTGAACTACAGCTGCCCGTGGGCCTGGGCGAAGAATTCAGCCAAGGGTGGGCGTGGGTCTCGCATGCAAGCTCCGAGCCTTGGTGTGGGCTTTCATCTCGGATGGGCTCTCTGGATGTCTGCAGGACGAAGTGGGTAGGAAGAGAAATGTTGCGGAGTGTATCGGGTTTCGGATCTGCAGGTTTCTTGGTGGCGGTAGCTGGGCCGAGGCATGCCCAGGGCTCGGCTTGGTTGGTGGCTGGAAGATGCTCCTTGGTGCCTCTGGGTGGTTTCGGTGGGCCTCACCGTGACTATAACATCACTGATGAACGCCTGCGGTGTCTCCAGCAAAGTCTGTGGCACTACACCGCGTTGTTGGGTTTGCTGGCTCACTTGGTAAACACTGCAGCCGGAGCGGTGCTGAGGTACTCCTGAAACGAGCAGCACAGCTCTCAGCCGGGCAGTGCAGTGCTTGGGCTGCTCCCCAAACTGCGTGAGCAAGCCGGGAGCTTTGCCAGCAGCAAAACTGCTGGTCCTGTGCTTGCGTACCGCTACAGAGCCAGCGTAGCTGGGGGGGGGCCGGATGGGTTGGAGAAGGACCACAAGAAATGCAGTCCTCCCCCTCGCGTAGCTCTGCCTCTGCAAACGAAATGGGCTTTGGAAGCTAGAGGCTCCCCGGGCAAGATCCCTGCTTGCTTCCCTGCGTACCCATGGGCCAGAGCGGTGCTGTTCCTCGCTGAGGCGGAGCGTTATTTTAATTAATAGGTGCTTTGCTCGGCTTTGGAGCCTTTCTTCTGGGAGGAAGCCTGGGGGGTGGCAGCGGAGCCGCCCGGGTGCCTGCCGCGGCTCTGGCGGGGGTCCGGAGGGCCGGCAGCAAGGGGCTGTTGGGGCCGGATTGTCTTCCTCCAGCCCATCCGCTGGGATTTGTGCACCCCCCCCTGCTCGGGGAGAAGGGCTGGTTTGGCGCTGCAAGCGGGTGACGTGTGGTGCTGGGAGGCGCGTGGGCAGGAGATGCGGCGCGGGGCCGGCTCTGGGCCCCAGCTGCGGTGCTGGCAGTGAAACCCCTTTAACTGGCACCCGCTGAACGTGCAGGCCTGTTACAGGAGCGGGCATGTCGTCGGCAGGTCCGTGCCCGCCACGCCGCGTGAGGAGGTGTCCTGCAGCTCTGCATGCCTGTGTCACCCTGGGTTAGAGCTGCCGCAGGCCTCCAAACCCGGCGGGGCAGGGGGTCAGCAGAAAAGTCACGGTGGGTGGGAGCCCGGCGCCCGCCCTTCGCTTGCTGGGGCTTTGCCGGCTTCGGCGAGCTGTCCTGGGTGTGCTGAGGCCGGCGGCTGGACAGACGCGTTGCTTTTTGAATTAGCGTTGGAGTGATTGGGTTTGCGATAGGGTAGCTCTGGCAGCGGGTCGCCGGCAGGCTGCCGTCCCCTTGCATCGCCCAGGTGGAGGTGTGGAGGGCTCTGGAAGGGGCTTTGCTGACGTCCAGCCCTGGGAGGCTTGTGGGGCCCGGGGATGTGCGGGGGCGGGGGTGGGTGTTTTAATAAGGACTAGCTGCAAAATGGGGATCCTGAGGCTCACGTCTGCGGTCAGTGCCTCCACCCAGAGCAGGAGCACTGGGACAGGCAGGGTGACCTGCCTCTGGTCCCTGCGCTCAGCCCAAGGGTTTGGGCCCATGATAGCGAGCGGGG
The DNA here is from genome assembly GCA_034782735.1 of Sagittarius serpentarius. Classification (NCBI taxonomy): domain Eukaryota; kingdom Metazoa; phylum Chordata; class Aves; order Accipitriformes; family Sagittariidae; genus Sagittarius; species Sagittarius serpentarius. The sequence continues at coordinate 3,493,856 of JAVKLA010000088.1, forward strand.
GAAGGATGCTCAGGCCCTTCCTCTCCTGTTGGGGGCTATCCTGGTGCTCTGCAGGCTCAGAAATGCCGCATGCCTCCCTGTTGCCCCGCCGTGGTCGGCTGCGTGCGGCCCAGTGCTGGTTAGGCAACTGGGAGGGGGACCAGGTGTGAGGGACCCGGGAGCAGAGATGACCCTTCTCAGCACTTGCAGCTTGGTGAAGGGTGCAGAGACAACTCGAACCACGGCAGGTTCCCATTGCAAGGCCCCTCTCGATGCTCTCCTACGGCTGCAGTTCCCAGGTCACCTCTTTTGGAAGAAGTCCCTTCTGTCGCTGACAGTGCTTACCCTGCTGCCTCTCACCTGTGTGCTGAGCTGTCAGTGCTCAGGCAGCATGGCAGCCCTACATGTGCTGTGCCCTGAAGTCCTCTGGGGCAGGTCGTGCTGAGCTGGCTGCTGAAGTGCTGCGCGGAGAGCTGTGCCCTCCTCCGCCCGGGGGCAAGAGTCACCCATCACTCCTCCCCTGGGGAAACAGCCTGACACTTAAATCTTGGGAATCCCCTCGACAGTGTTTGGCAACACCCCAACCCGCACCCCCCACCCCCACTCCCTCCGAATCAAACCACTTGGCTGGGCAGTTGAATAAGGGTTAATCACAGGCAGCTTGCCCTGCAGCTGGACGGGACTCAGTTGATGGTGCTATTTCAGTCACCCCACAGGAGCTCCTCATTTTTCTAATTTCTCCTGCCCCTTTTGTTAGTGCTGGTGCAGGTTCCCTT
>JAVKLA010000088.1:3517803-3528256 GCA_034782735.1 Sagittarius serpentarius
CCCCCCCCCCCGCCCAGGGGGGGCACAGGCCTGGAGCAGCTCAGCGGTCCCCAGGAGAGAGGGACAGGGGCCTGGCTCTGTCCTGGGCTGGGGTGCAAAGCAGCACCCCAGGATGCGGTGATGGCGATGCCACCCCTCACCGGGCGACGCCGTCCCCGCCGCTGACATCTGTCCCCCCCCCGCCGCCGGGGCCCAGGTGACTTCCCCAGGCGCAGTTCAACCCAAAAGAGCACCAAGAGCTCCCGGGTGGCCGGAGCCTGCCCGGGGAGGCAGCTGTGTTTTAACCGGGCTCCCGCGCTGCCCGAGCCATGCGGGTGCGCACAAGGTGAGAGGAGCTGAAGCGTTGATTTCCCCGGTGGGTTTTGCTCCCGCTTGCTGTAAAGTTGCGAACAAAATGACCGGCCATGCATTGAACGGGCTTACATCGCTCTCCATATGGAAATGAAGATAATCCAAGTCTCAGCTTTGTGTTCTGCAAGAGAGAGCGAGGGGGGGGGGGACCGGGGGGATGGGCAGGCTCATAGCCGAGGGACGTATCCTGCCCCGACACCTCCCTCCTCGGCCGGGCTTCGTCCCGTGCTGGCACAGCCTCATCCCTCCTCGCCGCATTTGGGTGACGAAGACTTTTCGGGGCCACGTCGGCACCGAGCTCAGGCAGCTCCCAGTGCTTGGGCAGCCCCGATTAAAGCTAAGCCTGACTTCACGCACACACTTAAACCGGAGCCTCGTGCCCTGACACCCACCTTGAAATATTTAGTTGCGTAAGTCAGCTGGCGGGTTGGTCTCTCCCCCTCGCGCGCACACACACCGCCGGAGTCTGCTTGTTCCAAATAATAACAGAAAAGGATTATTCCTCCCAAACAAAGTATTACTAATTAGAGAGACTTTTTTATTTGGCACTTGTGGTAAAACCCTTGAAGTGCCGTTAGCAGCATCTAATTTAAGAAAGACAAAACCAAAACCCCAACAAGCAAATCATTACATGATTTGAAATTATCTCCAAAATTAAATCATTCTTCACTAGGCACTTTTTAAGCCTGTGGCTTGCATGTTTGCCTCTGGTCGTCGGTCAGTTTGCTTTCGGGGGCGGGGGTCTCCTGCAGTAACTGCGGGGGTTGTAAGGACTTTCTTGTTCTTAGTTCAGTTCATCCCTTTTGGGTCTCTTTTTGCCGCACAAAACGTGCAGATGCTCGGTACCAACATCAAGGAGCCCCACTGGGTCGGGCTGGAGGAGGGGGCCCGCGGGACTGGAGGCCAGGACCCTGCCCCGCATCTGGGTTGCGTTTCCTCTGGCCACCCCCACAGTGACTTTGGGACCCCTCGCTGTCACCAGCAGTCCAGCTCCCGTGCCGAACACCCCCACGCAGCAAGGGTCAGGGACGGGGCTGTCCTCCCGCCGCGGCGGGGAGGTCCTTGCTGCGGGACACGGGGGCAAATGGTGGGCTGGGGCAGGACAGGCAAGCGCCTGGCTGGGTTACCCGCTCCAGCAGAGGTAAAGAGATGGAGACGTCCGCCGCGACGGAGACATCCCCCGGGGCGCTGGGATGCTGCACTTCCAGCTTCACCCGAGAAAAAAATCTCGTGGGTTTGGCGGCTTCGCCCCAGCTGTCCCCAGACCCACCAGCGGGTCCCCGGGGGGGAGCACATCATCACCATATGCCTTGCCTACCTTCGTCCATGGATAAAAATGCGCATCTCGGCTTCGCTCGATGTCTTGGCTCCCCCTGTAGCCAGTGGAGAGAGAGGCACCCCCAGACCCCCCCAGCCCCGAGCCGGGGGTGGCCCCGGCTGCCAGCCAGGTGAGACAGGGCTCCCCCCTCCCTTGCCAGCCCAGGTACTGTCCCCCTGCATCTGAGATGCCACCAGGTTCAGGTTGCTCCCCAAAAGCCTCATTTGGGGGCAACCCTGACCAGCCCCCCGCACAGAGCATCCTCCCTGGGGTGGGTGCTCGGCTGGGCACAAGGTCCAAGTTGGCGGGCGGTGGGGGGGGGAACCACAGCTGCACCGACACACGGGCTGGGGGGATACTGGTGCTCCTCATACAGGACCGAACCGATCTGCTCTAACACTGAGCTGGGCTAGCGGCGGCCCCGCGGCGCGGGCGAGGGGCAATCCTGCCGCTGCAGGTGCCAGCACGACGCCGAGGGAGCCTTGGCATGGCGGGGACGCGCGCAGCTGGCTAGGAAACGGGGACAGCCTCTTGATCACACTACCACGAGCTGGCAAATTGCCGTGACTTAACAAATTCCCGCTGGCGAGCTGAGCTGTGGAAATCGCTCCAGTGCACGTTCCCAGCCCCCTGCACATGTGCAGGCGGCATTTTTGCTTAAGCCACATTTTCCTCCGCCGCTTGCAATGCGCCCAAAGGGTCACCTGGCTGCAGGGGCTGGTGATCAGCAGTCCCCCAGCGAGCACCACCTCCCTCGAGAGCTTGGGCCTGGCAGTGGGGGCACGGCCCTGCCCCTCTGGGTGCGCCCCCAGCCTCAGGGTGAGCTTCGGCTGCATCCTGCGGGGCTCCCCCCACCCGCATCTCCCCGGCTCCTTGCAGCACACAGGGAGTGGGGTCCAGCCTGTCCCTCAAATGCTCCGTAGAGCACAGCAATTTTGGAGCAGAAGCACCCTCCGCCCCCGACTTCTATTTGCTTCGGCCTTGGGCGGGGGGGTACTTTGGGGGGGGGTGTATTGCTGCCAGATTGCCCAGTGGGGCAAGATCTGCCTGCCTGGGACGGCTGCTGCTGGCGAGGAGGGGGATGCCTCCCAAAAGAAAATGGGGCAAAATCAGGCAGTTCTAACCGAGGCTGAGGCTTCACCCAGAGCTGTGCCAGCTTTTGTCTCCCAAGGCAAGAACCTGAGGCACCCACGTGGAAAACCCCCATCCCTCCCGGGACCCCAGCGGGAGAGCTCGGGCTGCTCCGTGCCCCCACACACCCAAGGGCTGAGAGGGGAGCGCCAGGCTGACAAATTGCCTGGGATGGACAGCATCAGAGATATTTGAAAGAGCCATTTGTATACGTTCCTGCCAGGGCCGCCGAGCATATGGAGGTGGGGGGGATCACGCTCGGCTCAGCCAGGAGCCGTTCCCGCTGAGCCTGGGGTGGAAGAAGGGGGCTTGCCGCGGAGCTACAACGAAGCCCAGCGCTAATGGGATGAGTTTCTAGAAATGAAGAAAAAAACAACCACCTCATCCTCCAAGAACTGAGCCTCGAGCCCCGGTGGTACCAGGGCTCAACCCCTCCTGCCGCCCCGAGTTTGGGGACACGAGCAGTGGGGCCAGGCTGGCACCCACAGGCACAGGCAGGCAGGTTTTGCAGGGGAGGGGAGAGCTGACGTCTCTGAGGTCTGGGCCACGCTATCAGTGTGACAGCGTGGGTGTGCGTCCAGCCCTGCTGGAAAAATCAGGCCTGGCTGGTTAATTAAAGACTTGGGCCCTGAGATCTGCTGATTCAGTTCTGCGGTAGCAGTACTAGAATATTGTTACGCTCCGTTTCACGTGCAGAGGCTGAGGCAGCGGCTGGAGGAGCCGGTGGCTTTGGGCAGAAGGGACTGGTCTTATTCCCCTGGGGTCATTTCTCATGTGCGGCAGCACCAGAGTCAGTTTTTGTCCTGGGTAACCTCAGCAACAGCTTTCACCCTCTCCAGGTGGATCTCCAAGCCTTGATCCGGGCTGCCATCCACCCACCCACCCATCCCTCCATCCCACCCACCCACCCATCCCTCCATCCCTCCATCCCACCTGTGCTCCGCCCTGCGCCTTGCCCTGGCATTTCTGTCACCGCGCCGGGGTCCAGCCGGCTCTGCCGAGGCACGCGGCCACCTTGCTGCTCTCCGCTTTGAGACCGTCACCAGGGGAAAGCAGCATGTCGGAAGACCTTCGACCTGCCCATGACCTCCTCTCTGCACATCAAAAAAAGCCACGTACAAACATGCAAGGCGCCGCGGGATGTGCCTGCCGCCCAGCGATGCCCATGTACCCGGAGCTGGGGGGCTCTGACTTCTCACCCAACCCAAACCGTGGCTTTTTTCACCCAAATTGCGCTCGTTCCTGCAGAGGCAGGCTGCACGCGCTGCCTGGGCATCTCCATTGGCACCCCAGCCCCTCGCTCCTTGGCTTCGGTGGCCGTCCCCAGCCTCACTCTGCACCGCACGACCCCGGGAGGGGAGATTTGGGCGGGGGGGGTGTTGGCGACGAGCGGGGGGGGTAGGGGGGGCATGCGTTTGCGGGTGTATGCTTTTTATTTCAGTAATTCTTTTATCTTGTTCTCGCACCCTGAACAGTATGAGCGTTCATCAAAGTAATTGACGCGGATGAAATTAGCGCTTCCTGCTATGTCGGACAGATAAACTTTGCTGAATATTGATTTTGCACAAAGAAAATGACATGTGCTTGGTCCTCACCCTTTATCTGGACGGAGCAGGGAGATGCTGGGGGAGGCGAGGGGGGAAGGAGGCAAGCCTTCGCTGGAGAAGCATCCATAAGAATTACTTTTATCTCTTCTTCCACAAGAAGACAACAGAAGATAAGGCTGGGAGACGGTGGGGGGGAAAGCGGGGGGGGGATAAGGAAGAGGAGCCCAGCAGAGACCTCCGCCGTGGGTTCAAGGCGGCGCTGGAAGGGGTTGGGGGCTCTTTGTGCGTCTCTGCCCTGACAGGCGCAGGATTTGGGGAAGATAACCGGCTTTTCAGGGACGTGCGTCACTAAGAAAGAGCGGAAAGAAATGTGGGCTTCTCTTTCCCCTCCCCGAACCCCACTGCTATGGCTGGAGAGAGGGGCTGTCCTCGTCAGAGAAGGGGCAGCTCTCCAGGGTGACGCGCACCCCGGGGGGACATCGGCGAGGGACCTGCCGGACTCCCCGTGCCCCTCGGCCAAACCTGAAGCGCTTGGGCTGAAGTGCTGGGAACGGCGTGGGTGCCACCAGCCCCGTGGGAGCACCGTTTCTGCAGGAAGGAAAGGGTGAGCTTGGAGAAACCCACGTGCAGCCAGGGAGCACTGCCGTGTTAAGATTTGGCGTTAGAGATTCATTTTTCCTGGTTTAAGCACTTAAAAGCAAGGTGTCTCTGCTCATCACGTCGTGCGGCATCCCTCCAGTGTCACCAGAGACAGAGCTGGGCAGAGCCGGAGGGTCACCCAGCAAAGCATCCCACCAGGTCGGCCCATTCACAGCTCCTCAAGGGACCGGTCCCCGCTCCTTCAACATTTGCACAACAGAGCTGCAGCCAGCCCTGGGGTTTTCTGTCAACACCCCACTCAGCAGAAAGGTGCTCCGGGGAACAAAGCTTGCGCACGTGCAATAACATACCTTCTTCTGCCCTGGCACAGCCTGCTTCAATGCTGAGCCCCCTTCAGCTGAGCAAAGCAGAGTCACCCGCGGACTCAGGCTTGCCGGTCCCGTCATAGCCCTGCCAGGTCCTTCACGGTTTGCCTGCAGAAGTGGGCACCACCTACTAATATCAGCACGGGGCTATTTGTGGGAAGCCTGACACTCATGTCAGCATCAGCTTGCATGGTGTGTGCTTGGGGAACCTGGGGAGCTGTTGAAAATTGCCCTGCGTGAACCTCAGAGAGCCTTGAGGCAAGACCGGGGGGAGGAAGACCTGGGCAAGCAGCAGCTCACGTTCACCGGCACAGCGGCAGCGGCAATGGTGACTGAGATTACAGATAAAGACTGAAAAAGGAGGATGTAGGCGGTGATGAGCCTGAACTTCCCACGCCACGCCGAGCAGGGCTGGGCATGGAGCAGAAGGCAAGGGAAGAGAGGCCAGGAGATGGGTTTTGGGGGGAACCACCCCTTTCCTGAGCGCCTCCCCACGTGAGGCCATCCGCAGGGCTGAACATTTTGGTTCACCTCCTGGTCAGGTTCAACGACATCAAAATACTCATGGATGCTCAGTTTCAACTAGAGGGAAAATAATGGTTCAAATTAGCTTCTCTCGGTGATGGTCATGGTGTGCGAGTTGTTTGCTTTGATTTTACTAAGACACGTTGATGTGAAGCTCCAGCAAATGCCTCTCAGCAAGCTTGGCAGAAGACAGGTCTTCCTGAACAAGGTCTTCTTGACCTTGTGTTATTCTCTACAGGCTAAACAACAGGTTGGCAGGTGGTGGAATCTTGTCCGTACATTTTTTCCAAGGACCTGGGCTCAGCACCCCATTGCACTCAACTGAAAACCATGCAATAGGTGGAATGATCTGCATCCTTGTTTAATGGCTAGAAATCCAGGGCCCGGGACGTCGCTGGTAGCGTGGAGCTTCCCTGGGCGGAGCTGAACCCTGCAAAGACCCCGAGACCGTCCTTCAGGTCGGGTGTGTTGGTGAAATTCTCTGCTAGGTCAACACCAGCACCCCAGTTCTCCTCTTTTCCCCAAATGCTGGTGGGTGGCAGTCCAAATCTTGCCAGTGAAGAGCCAATAAAAGTCTGTGGTCCCCCAGACCAGTAAAAATTACCCCTCAAAACACTGCGGGGGATGAACCAGTCCAACCCAGCACTCGTTTAACTTCACACTGTCCCAACAGCAGCTTACAAGCCAGCAGCAGAGCAACCAGCTCCTTCAGTTCTCCTGGGCAAAACCGCATCTGATCCGATATTACAAATCATCTTCCCATCTGTGAAGCGAGGAGCCGTTTCTGCGACCGTTCCCCCTGGCTGATGCTCACTTAGGAAGGCATCGTATAAACCAGCACCTCTTTCTCCTTCCCTTGCGTCTTCACACACCCGCAGAGAATTAGCGCGCTTGGCGGATTTGTTCTGCCTCCCACTTCCCATCGGGGTTTCCTATTTCCCTGGGTAAAGGGAAGCCAGGTTTCATCTCGGCTGGATCATTACAATTTCTGACTTCTCTTTCTTGATTTTTTTTTTTTCCCTAGATATACTAGACCTTGGGAAAAAGAAAAAAAAAAAACTGCAGCCTTTCGTTTGCTGCCTGTATTTTCTAGACACAGTGCCCTGACATTGAGAGCAAACAGTTATTAAATAAAGGCATTGTTAGGCATGCTTTTAGTCCTGACACCTCCGGTAAATTTGCATTTATTATTTAGTGAATTAAGTGGTTTTAAATCAAGTTATAATCGGTGGGTGCCCTTGTACTTGGTATTTTATATCCTCCTGTGCATGCTTTGTTTGCAATTTCTGTACAGTTTCTTTAGGTGCATTATATATTTCCCTTGAAATAGCATCACGCTCTGCTCGGGTACCCAGCTTCCCAGAAAGGCTCCTGCCATTAACGGTTTGATGCCCAGCCCCGGCCCCCTGCCCCCTCTCCCCGCCCTACACCTGCCCTCCCACCCAGGTCTCTACAAGGGAAAGAGACCTTTGCAAAAATCACCTTTATTGCTGCGTTTCTTTGACAGCTGGCCCCGCGCCTCCCGGTTTGTGGGCTTGCAGCTTGGAGCCCATGGGAAGTTTTGCCTGCAGGAGACAGATGATGCTCAGCCCTTGGGATGCTCGTGGGTGCCGGGGGTGGGCGAGCCCGCAGCTCGCGACTAGAAGGCTTGCGTGAGTAGGTGCCACCCGGCATGAGTAAGGGTAGGACAAGCTGACCCCGATTTCAGCAGCTCTTTAGGTCTCTCGGTCTGCTTTTCTTCTCCTGAAAAGGTGCCAGCAAGTGGGTACCAGGTCGCTTTGGGCTCAGGTCGGTGTTTCGGTCTTCTCAGCAGCTCTACAAGCGGCCGGCGCCAGGGCTAAGGTTAAAGCAGCTTCCCAGCATCCCTCTGTCACCCTGCCCGTGCGTGCGAGGTCCCTTCTGCCACACAGGAGGTTGCAATTTCTTGGGCTGGAAGTTGCTCCCTCTCCCACGCACCGGGCAGCGATGGGGATTCCCGAGGAAGGGGACCCATTGCTGCAGGAGCTCGGTCACCTCCGAGGCCCCACACGTGCAGGTCCCCCCCAGCCTGCCCTGCGTAGGGCAGCAGGGACAAGATGCTGCTCCGTGCCCCTGGGAAACACAAGGCACAGTTCAGGAGGAAGGAGCTTCGTGCTTGCTCCATCCCGGCTGGTTCCCAGGCGGCAGCAGCCCTCGCTATACCATCCCCACGTCTCTGGGGAGGGTGCCCAGCTAGATTTCATCGCCTGTAAACCCCAGCTCCGGCTTCCCCTACCCCGCGTCTACCACAATTCAGCATGGAGCAGCGCCCGCACCATCAGCTCCCGCTCCGTGCTCCCTGTAGCCAGACCTTGGCTATGGTGGCAAGGTACCCACCTTGCCACGGGACGGTCATCTCCACCTCTCCGTGATGTGGACATCTCCACCTCTCCAGGTCATCTGACCTGGAAGCCAGAGCCCAGACGCATCACTAGCACCGCCTTCTGTGCCAAGGACCAGGAGTAAGAATCATCTCGCCCAACTTTTTGGTGCCTTAAGTGAGCTACCAAAGCCTGAACTAGCTGAGACGTACTTTATAAGCCCACCCGCGAGGTTGCCGGCTTGACTCCTTTGGTCACAAACGTGCAGAAGATAGGGGCTGACCAAAACCCCAAGACTTGCCAGGGTGATTTTCCCCCAGCCTTGCAGGCAATCCTGCCCACCCTCCCCTCGCAGGCTGGAACACCACAGCACGAGAAACGGCCCTGCCATTGCCCAGGTGCTGTTCTCCCCCCTCCCGGCTGCTGTCCACCTGCCCCTCCCTCGCACACCGTTGTACCCTGCTCAACCCCACCTTAGTCACGGCCAGGACGCCCGTGCCCGCTTGCTGCCCCTCCCCTTCCTACCCTGGGGTCCATGCGTTTTGTCCTCCCGCCCGCCCCGCCACCCACCTCCCCTCCCCGTCCCCCTCTGCGCCTGTTTTCCCATTTATCTCCTTTGCCTAGTGAATATACATAAATATGAGCAACTGTGTCTGCGTGTGACCTTACCTGCCCTGACTAAATTCATGTAGTGTCTGTGCAGATAATTCTAAAGCCATAAGAAGATAATAAAAAAGGAAAGATAAAAAAAAAAAAAAAAAAAAAAAGGGCAACCATTGTGGTTTGTATTCTCTTATCTAACCTTATGCAGGCCCCGGGTGGGAGTGCGGTCCCTTGCTATTTAAAGGGATGCTGCAGCTGGGAACGACGGAGGCAGCCGGAGAGAGGGAGAGGGACCCTGCGGCCCTGGGTACCACCAGGGACAGGGCTGGCCAGGCCCTTGTCCTCTCTGCAGTGCACATGGTGACCTTCTGGTTGCGGAAGGGAAATCCCACTCCTAGCAAAATTCTGCCCCCCCCCCCCAAAAAAAATATCTGCCTGGCCTGATCCTTCCCCCCCGGCTCCATCCTACTCAAATGCAAGTGGACATCCCAGCCAGGGAAGCCCGAGGAGGCAGCAAATAGGTGCGGGACCCCACGACAAGCAGCTGACCGCAGCACACCGGGGGCCTGTTGCGAAGACTGAGCTCAGAAAGAGAAAAGCAAAGCTCCAGGTGTGATTTTTCCTTTTTTTTTTTTTTTTTTTCCCCCATCTAAAAATACCGCTGCAGCTGAAGGCAGCCCTTGCGGGAGAGGGCATTGATTGCAGGGACGGAGGAAATTATCACAGGCTTCATCGCGGAGGTGTCGTCTTTGAACAGAATGGCTTGTCAGATGGATGTGAGCGCGGGAGTCAAAATAATCAGGCAAAACAAAATACGGCATCCTCCCCGAAATGAGACCTCGAGGAGATAAACCGACACACCGGGGAGAGAAATCCTGAGATCTCCCCCAGCTCCAAGAAATACTGAAATCTCTGAAATCACTTTCCCATGGGCTTAAAACTCTGCTGTCCAAGCCATGCTGTGGCCCCGCGCTGACGTGTAACTCAGTCCTGGCTCCACCGGCCGTGCCAGCCCTCCCGTGCTCTCCGTGAAGGCACGAGGCTCGGATCAAAACCGGCCTGAGCAAACCCCAAAGGCTTCTGAGCTTTGTTCAAAAGCACGTTGCTCTTTTTTTTCCCCTCCTTGGCTTTGTATTTTTGCACGGCCGGGATCTAGGTGTGATAAGCCAAATCATCGTGGAGTTGGTAATAAAAAGCTGTGGAAGAAACAAAAAAAAGCCCAGTGGGGCCTTAATATGCAAAAGGAGGCCGTGGTTAACGGGGTCTGGGTCTTGGTCTAGCAGGTGTCAGCCCCGGGGAGCAGAGGGGGAGCACAGGGTGCTGGGGGACGCTTGCAGGGAGCCGGGTGCTGTCCAACCGCACGGCACGGCCAGGGTCACGACGCTGCTGAAGGCATTCCGCTCCTGACGGGCTCCTTGGGTGAAGCTGCTTCCCTGGCTCCGATCCTCCTGCTGCAAACCCCACGTCCTGGTGGAAGGGGAGGTATGGGGGCAAGAAATACACCCCCGCTTCCCGCCCGCCTCGTAGCCGGCGTACAGGTAGGACCTGATGGAGAAGGTCCTGTCTGGTGAGTGACTGATGGGAAGGGGACAGGGACGGCCACCGCCGGCCCCGGGGACCGAGATGAGGGACACCAAGTGCCTCAGCCCGCTGCTCCCCGATTGCCGCCCGGCC
>JAVKLA010000088.1:3528356-3555558 GCA_034782735.1 Sagittarius serpentarius
CCCCCCCCCCCCCCCCCCGCCCCCCCCCCCCGCCCCCGGCTACACGGCGAGGGCTTTCTGCCGCCTTTGTTCGGCGGCTCCAAAGTGGTGTCGCCACAAAGGCGGAGGTGAAAGGGGTTAATTCGGGGGACAGAGGTAGGATGTGAAGATGCAGAGCGGGACAATGGGCCGCCTTCCTCTTTTGTCAGCGTGGCCATTGTGCCGCGTGTGAAAAATGAAATCTGTTTCATTTTCCTCCCAGATGCGATCGGGCGCCTCTATTTAGAAGCCATCAAAAAAAGCAATCAAAGTGCTGGGGGGGGGGACACGGACACATGGGGGGAGCTCAGGCCTGCCAGACATGGGCATACCCCCACCCCAGAACTGCCTTTATTTATTTATTTGGCATTTAACATTTATTTAGATTTAACCCGCTCCCTGCCTCCAGCATTCAAGTGGCTGAAACAATTGTCAAAGTCAATGGCGAGAGGTTTTGGGCAGCGCCGGGGGGGTCGGGACAGGGTGCTGGCAGGGTGTGGGCAGGAGCATCCCTCCAGCCCCGCACCGCGGCGGGGCAGAGAGGTCAGGATGAGCCCAGCAACCTGCCCGCATTGGCTCTCCGGCCCCATCCCATGGGCATCGCTCTGGATGTCCCGCCTTGTCCCCCACCGCATCCCTCTGGCCCCCTCCAGTTTTGCAGGAAGGACGGGCAGCTCCGGTCCAACTGTTAATCGGTATTTCCCCTTCACCCTTGCAGCAGCAGATGAAAGCGGATGGAAACCCGGCCCCGCTGCTCTCCCCGCTCCTGCCTCTCCCCAAACCAATCCGCGGGTTTGCTACCAACGTGAGAAATTTTCACCTCCAGCGAAGGTGTGAAACTCGGCAGTTTTGTTCCCTCCGAGGGGAATTACGGTCTTTGCAGAACGCAAACAAACAAACAAATGCAAATTAACCTGAAAAAGCATGTTTTTCCAATACACGTTTTAACCTTTGGCTCAAATTAACAAATCCAGCTGGAAACTCTCAAGTTTTATTTTTTCCCATCCAAACACACAGCTGGTTGTCTCCCGAGGTGCCAGTGCGGGTGAGAGGCACCAGGCAGCAGGGGCTGAATTTGGGTGGCGGGCAGAGCAAGCCCCAAACCCCCATCTGCTCCAAGAACCCCCAACTCCACAAAAAAGCAGAGGGGAAGACGGGCAGAGCAGAGTCAAAGCAAGGGACGCTTGAGGGGGGAGTTGAGGTCACCGTCCTCTTGCTGCTGGGAGCCCGCTCCGGCTCAGCGCAGCTACTCCCATCTGAGACCCAACAAACTCATTCCAGCTGTGGCATGGGGTGTTCTGGGCCAGGCAGCACTGCCAGCTTTCTCCTGGGTAGCCTGTGTCCCCCCGGCTCCCCGTCCCCGTTGAGCTGGGCATGGCCTTGTGTGAATGGGGCCACACTGGTCCTCTCTTCTTCACGGCCACCCTGGCCAACCCCAAGCCTGGTGCAGTCTGGGGCCTTCCCCAGCCACCCCACGATGCGGATCAGTCCCCAGAGGGAGACCGGCTTGGGGCCAGCGCTGGTGCCAGCTCAGTGAGGAGCAGGTTTGGGGACGCGAGATCAGGTTTGGTACCCAGGACACTTCCCAAGGTCCTTCCAGGTCTGCAGGCGCTGAGCCAAGGGGCCACACCGAGGGATGGGCAGGGAAGGGAGGCACTGTGGGGCTGAGAGACATGCCCAGGGCCGCACAGGGAGCTTGTAGCAGAGGAGGTGGTTGGGGCCACCGGGCCTCTCAGCAGCTTCATTCATAGTCGGGGACGCATTCCCTGCACCTCTTCCCACCCCCACCCACCCACCCACAGACCACTGCGATCACCACAGGCAGAGTCTGGAGGCGGAGGGTGACAAGGCAGAGGGGGCCCAGACCCAACTCTGCATGACCTCCTTCCCCCAGCAACAGAGGGTGGGATGGGGGCGGGGGGCACAGGGCAGGACCACCCTCCTCCTCCCCAGCTCTTTGGGCCAGAGCCAGGCAGATGGGTGGCCCTGCCAGCTCAGTGGCCGCAGCCCCCTCCAAGCCCAGCTTCATCTGCCGGCTAATAACCCCGCGCTCCATCCACCTCCGCATTGTCTCCCCACGCACAGGCACACGTGCCCCAGCCTTCTGGCAGCCCATGGAAGGAACCGTCCCCACGGCATCCCCGGAGAGGCAGCGAGCGGGACCCCACGGCCAGGGGAAGGCAGGATGGCAAGTTGGCCGAGAGACCGTGGGTGTCAGATCACATAAATCAAGCTCTGAAGCCTTCCTATTTAACACACTCTTCCCCTTCGAGTTGTCAGTGAAACCGTTAATTAATTAGCTAATCCCGCAATGAAGTGGATTCTAAATGGATCTCCCCTCCCTTCCCCCCATTTAGGTAATTACTGCTGAGGGAGCTTTTGTGAGAGTAATTTTCCAGCAGGGACAGCCCCGGATGGCAGAGGGAGATGAATTTAAAGAGGGGGGGGGCAAATAATAACACAAAGCGGGGAATGAAAGAGGACTCCTTCTGCGGGGCAGCACACTTCAGAGGCACAGACCTCTCTCCTGGCCAAGGAGGTGACCAATGCAGGACGTGCTCACGTTGACAGCGGGTACCGTAGCACCAGCCCAGCTCCTCTCTGCTCGCACACAGGCTCCATCCTACCCCCGCCCCGCCCTCCCCCAGGAGATGCCCAGGCTCTGGGCAGCTTCAGCGATGCCTCTCCAGCACCAGGCAGCTCCCTCCCTGCAACGACGGCGCTGGGGTCGCGGCAGGTTTCCCACACCGGGTGGTACCTGCCTGTCCCACCACTCCAACCAGCACCTCCCAGCTACAGCTTAAGCAGGTCTGGTTCTGAAGAGCTTTCCGCAACAAGAAGTTGGTCAGTAGGCATGAAGACAAAACACCAAAGCCTGGAAGGGGGCTTCTTTCCCAAGCCAAGCGAAGCAAAAGGTGATGGGGGCTCATGGCTGAGCAGAGAAATAAGCCAGCGGGCCTCAGCCCAGCACCTGTCAGGGCATTTATTTCAGAGTCAAGGCACCAAGATAGCACTGGCAGCATCACGAACAGCATTTCTCCTTCATGTCTTGCTCCTTCCATGCCCCTGCACAGCTCCAAATCCTTTTTTGTTCCTCACTACGTCAAGCAAAGTCTCCAAGTGAAGATTTTTCAAAGGCACGCCGAGTTTTAGATCCTCAGTTTCATGTCCCCAAGTTCTGCTGTGTCCAACAGAGATACCGTAGGGGTGGTGCAAGCCTGCCTGCTGCAGCCGAGCTGCCTTTGAACTGCCTCGTGTCGCTCACAAATGCATTCAAAATCAAAGGCTGTTTCTGAAAAATCACAGCTTGGCTATCTTCTGGGGGCAAAGAAATCCCAGACTGCAGCCACCACGGCTGCAAGTACACCCTCCCCTGCACCCATTCCTGACCTCCAGGCACAAGGAGACGGTGAGGTCTGATGGGTGACAGAAACTGGGGTCTTGGGGACTTCTCCCCTCAGGGTGGGGACAACACCAGAGAAATCTCCCTGGGGCATTTCTACATGCTGGGCTGAGTAAAAAGGTGCAAGCTCGTTGCAGGGGATACCCAAGCTGCAGAGGAGCGTTTGCTCACCGTTACAGGGAAGGAAAAGGGGTTCACTGTGGGGAGGTTGCTCTAATTTAACAGGTGCCTCTAGCTTGTCTGTAGGGGAAAGGTTCCCACCTCTTGAAGGGGTTCCCTGAGCAGCCACCCTGCACTTGGCAGAGAGATTCACTTTTTCCATCCTTTCCCACATACATATTAATTTCCCCTGGGACACAGAGCAGCAATGTCTCCTCCTTTTGGTAGCTCACTATATCGTACCAGGCTCCTAGAAAAACCTCGTTACTACCAATATGACCCGAGAGAAGCACGGGTAGCGAAGGCAGAACTTCTCTTTCTGGCCCTGGGGATGCGATGAACAGGGTGGTACAGCTAGAAATGCTTTAATACCCTTTTTCCGTAAGGCTTTCCCCAAATATAGCTGGGAGAAAACAGGCATGCGGCTCTGCAGCCTGCCATTGCCTTGTTCTGCTGGTGGTGCAGCTGAAGTGCCTTGCAGGACTTCCCACTCTCACCTTCTTTCGTAGGGCTGCTTCTCTTACAGCTGCCTGCAAACAGCCTGACAGAGGCAGCTCTTGTTTGCTTCTCCTCCCAAGGAATAGCCTAAACCTCAGCGTTTCACACTGCAAACTCAAGATAAAAAGAACATCCTGGGACAGGCCTGAGAAATGCCAGAGGTAGCTTGGGGACAGGACCTGGTCCGGTAGCAGAGAGGGATGGGGCAGGAGTGGCTTGGGAGGGGGTCACCCGGCTCTGCTGAGACCATGGAAGGTCTTTTATAAGTTGCCATGGAACATTTGTTTTCTAGAGATAAGGCCACATAATCTGAAAGGCTGAGCAGGGTATGTGGGGTGATGGTCCAGATTGAGGGTGTAAAATCAAGAACTAAAATGGCAAGGGCTAATGCCACACCCAAAGGATGCTGTCCTGGACAGCAGCATGTGTGGGATGGTCTGAGGGGCACCGCTCTGATTCCCGACGCAAAACCAGCCCGGCTGTGTCCACGCACTTCACTCGAAAGCCTGCGGCTGGGACATGCCACCCCTTCACCAGAAGAAGGGCCTCCGTGGTAGCGTTGTCCTCCCATCAGGACAGCACGAGGAGGGGGAAAAATAGCCCACCTCAGTTGTTATCCATCCTTCAGCCACAGACATAGTGCCAGAGGCCGTGACTGTTTTCATCTGCATCTCCCCTCTCCCTCCCACTAGAAGCGAGTGTAGTCAGCTGGAAAATTAAGACCCAGGGTTGAACCCGGAGGGGCATTAAGAGGGGCAGCTTGGCCAGCAGATACGCAGAGCAGCCTGCCACTGCCCCGTGGCACTGCCGTGCCACCCCGGCTCCCCTCCCTCCCTCCCTCCCTCCGTCCCCATCCAAGCGCTGCCGGCTCCCCGCACTCAGCATCGCGGCCGCAGCGTGGTAAATCACCGGTGACAGCTCCGGCGGGCACGGCGCGGTGGAAGCACGCTCCTGCCCGTGCTCACGGGCAGCTGTCGCGGGCAGAGGTCCAAGGTCAGCTAAGTGTTTAATGGGCCTCCTGCGAGGACCTGTGATGAAAGACGGGCGGCAGAGGAGGCGAGAAGGGAGCATATGTCACAGCCTGAGCTCCGGGGCTGGTTTTAAGTAACAGGGGGATGCTTCCCATGCAGATAGGCAAGCGGAGAGGATTGCTTTCCCGAGCCAGTCTCCTTTTCCAGGAGCGCAGCAGGGACCTGCTGTGGTCTTTAGCACCCGCACACTTGCGACTCGAGCGTGGGTGGTGGACATCTGGATGCCCACACGGTGAGGTCCTTCCAGGACGAAGGCCAGTAGAGCATGGCCAAGGACTGCAGCTCTCCTAACAGCTATGACAAAAGCCACAATGCAAAGCAAACCCAGACCAAGGAAGCCAAGCCTCCCCTGGGTTTGGTCCTGGCTCTGGTCCTGGCTCTGAATCAGTGTTTCCCCATAGTAAGTTAGATCAGAGGCTGAGCAAGAGAAGGAGAAGGTCCGTGCACTGTTTTGCAACACTGGCTTCAAGCGTGATCAGGAGAGACACAGTGAAGACACATGCCAAAATGAAAAGGATGTTACACTCTGACTCAAACTCAACATTTCGGAGTTGTTGAAGCATTTTGGCATCTGAGTGTTCCCCGTGAGATGTATTGATCTCTCCACAACCATACTATTGCACCCTGTAGTACCTCCGTACTATACTACACCATACTAGCTGATGACTCTCCTGTACAAGACAATGTCTGGATGAACATGGTGGTTTCAGGCTGTTTTCTTGTGTCTGGTGGTTTGATAACTTAAAACAGCAACTCCTTGACGGGGCACCTTCGAGTCAAATAAAAAAAAACATTTCCCACTGCTGCGGCCAGAGAAGAGGCAGGGTCTAAGCCCTGTCCTTAGGCGGGCTGCTGGTTACAAATAACCATTCAAAAGCAAAAGAGGTGCTGACCCCCTTGTGCAGTCAGGGCTGCAGTTCCCCCAGCCCCTCTGCAAAACCTCTTGCCTTTCTCCAAAGGGAAAAACAACCATCGCCACCTCTGTCCCACACCAGCTTTCCCTCTTCCACCTCCACACCGCCTGGCTCGTGACCAAATCCGCATGAAACCTGTGAGGGTTGTGCTCGCCCCTTATCAGCTGGCTTGAGCCTGTTGCCTGGGCATAGGTGGCATCCCAGGAAAACACTGTCCAAGCTTGTGTTTTCCCACAGGTTTTTCAGGGCTAGCAGCCCAGCAGGAGAGCTTTGCTGCATGGGAGGCTGCTGCATCACCTGCCCAGCATGCGCACCGCAGCCTGATTTTAAGCAGCTCCCAGATTTTGGGGGGTGGAGGGGAAGAGCAGGCAATGTGGGGAAGAGCAGAGAGCTGGTGCCGAGCAGCACGTCTTGGGGTGAAGCGGGGGGAGAGGAGGCCGCTGGGGATGTGGGATACGAGGTTTGCTTTCCGCAGACTGAATCAAACGTTGGAAAGCTGGCGAATTAGCAGTGTTTGCTGAGCAAACGCTGCCGGGTGGGGATAGGCAGAGGAAGAGTGTTTAAGCACACAGTCCTTTATTTGCTAGCAAACATCTCCAGCTCCTCCTTTCCCTCCCCTGTTCCTCCCTGCACCTTCCCCAGCTTGTGCTCCAAAGAGGCTGGATGATGTCTCCCAAGAGGAGGAGGGGTGAAATTCCCATGGGAGGGATGAAAAGTGGGAGAAGCATTTTCTTTCACCAACACGCCTGCACCAGAGCAGCCAAGAGGATAGCAGTGGCTTGTGGAAGGGGGAGGGTTTTGGGGAAAAAAAAAAACAAAACAAAAAAACCACCAGAAAAACACAAAACCAAACACTCATCTTCAGCATTTACTTCTTTGGGCTGTGTTTTCCATCTCAAACAAGGGCCACACTCTGGATGAAGACACTGAGAGCATTGCAAAACACAAGACACACTGCAGGGACTGGGCTATCACTTCGGAGAAGCTTCTGCTCTTAAAGGCTTGGGGCTCAGCTGCTGCAGGAGCAGAATCGCTTCTTGCAAGTCAAGATAGGACTTTTTTTTTGGCCTCACTTGACTCTTCGGGTTCTGATGCTGATCTCAAAGCACTCTCCTGGCTGCGGCGGGGAATTGATCTGGAAGAAGTTACCAAGCCTGTTCCGGAGATGCTGTGGGGTCACACTAGAACATGCAGCCCTTGTCTCTTGGCTGGATGCATCCATGCCAAGGCTGAAGCGCCAGGTCCCCTGTTGTGCTGAGTGCACGTCCAGATGAGACAAATGTAATCTCTCTGTCACTGGGACTGGCAGATAAGGGTGGAGCTGAAAGGCTCCGGAGGAAGAGGTGGAGGCACCAGAGAGGTCTCTCCAGCCGGCTGCATTGCACCTGGTGGCCAGGGATTGACCAGCACGCAACATACAGGGAGCTGATAAAACCGCTTTCTCTCGAGATGTCCATCATCTCATCTGGTCTTGAGTGCCTGCATACCAAGTATGATCTTTGGCCATCCCTGTTTAGCAGTCATCACCTCCTTGCTTGTGTCTGTGGAATCAAACCTACACCCTGATGGTCTGTGAGCAGCAGCACCGGCTGCTCCCGGGTGACCTGCAGCACACTTCTGACAGCCATTTGACCTGCTGCCTCCGACATCTGATGGCTTTGGCTCAAAGGGGAGGACAAAAAGGGGGAGCTGTGATGCCCTTCCCTTTCTAAGTCCAGATACATCTCCTCTGGGAACTCTGGCTGCAATACTGGGCTGTCTTCCCAGCCTGAAATTCCTCCAAATACCTGTTGATGCTCCATGTCCCTCTGCTCCTGGGTGTTCCTAAACCTCCTCCCATATTCCTAAACCTCCTCCCATATTCCTCAGGCCTCCCCACCACGCTCCCGTCTGCTCCAGCCTTTGGCCAACACCTCACTGAACCGTACCGCAAATCATCTTCCACTACTGGCCAACTGCTGCAAAAATGCTAGGTCCAGGTTGCCACCTCCATTCATAAAACATTCCCTCCTGCAACTGCTGGGCTGGCTTTTATGGAACAATCTTAATGTTCATTCACCCTTTGAAGGCCGGGTGCTTAGACAGCAGCTGCGCTACACACACTGCTGCGCGAGTTACTCATCGCTGGCAACGCGTGCATCATTCATTATTAAACTGCTTGGGCGCTCGGCCTGCGGCTTCATCCAGCGCCGCCACAGCGGCTGCAGGAGGAATCCAGCTGTCTGTCAAAGCAGCAACACCCTTCGTGCCTGCCTCTGTCAGCGGTGGCACTGCCACTTGTCGTGGTGGTGGTGGCAGCTTTCACGTGCCTCCAAGAAAGAGCCGTGCCCTGGTATCCACTGTGGCACCCGAGGGGAGAAGGATTAGAAATGAACATGCACAAAATTAGTTCTTTCTCAAGGTGTAAATTATTGGTGGTGAGAAATCTTCAGCTGCTATAAATCAGCAAAGCCTCACTGAAGGAAGTGGAGCAGTGCTGATTTACACCGCTTGGCAGCTTCGTCCCGCATTGGGAGCTTTGTCTGGGATTAGTGGGAGAAATTGTTGGGGAGGGGAACAGTCTCATTACCTTGTCCTGGCTAATGCTTTGCTTTTCTCTGGTGCATGTTGTTGTTAGGAGCTGGATCTAATTAGCCATTGCAGGAAATGCCTCGGCTTCTCCTGTTCCCCACTGCTTGGGAGGGGAAGGGGGGAGTTAATCCTGGCCAACGTGGGAACAAACCCTGTTGTAAAAGCAGGTCCTGATCCCATAATTTGCTCTGCAAAGAAGCACGTGCACGGGCACGCCGAACCATCCCAGCTCCAGGAAGGCTCGGAAAAAATACACCTGGGCCCTCCCACCAAAACCCACCAGGGCCAGCCTGCGAAATGCTCAGCGACGCACCCCCTGTCTCGGGCAGCACCGGGAACAGCCACCCACGCTCAGGCTGAGCAAAGAGAAAGTCTGCAGGGAGGGAGAAAATCTTCCCTGCATCTCGCCGCTGCTCATGGGGCGGAAGAGGCCTGGCGGGGAGCAGCAAGGGCCGGCTGCTCCCCAAGGAAAGGGGAGCCGAGGGTGACCCCAGCGCAGCCTGCCCGTAACACCATCCTGCAACCGTCCCAGGCAAGCCAAGGGGTTGAACCAGGTCCAGGGTCTACCCGGGGGGTACGGTCGGGGCAGGAAACAAGCTACTTACAGTGTAGTAGGTCCGTCCTGGTCGATCCAGGAGGCAGAGCCAAAGACACGCACACCTACAACGCAGCCCAGGGAGGGGACGAAGGCCCAGGGCTGCCCCTAAATAGAGTTCCTGGGCCAGAGGTGGGTGAGGCCCCTGGGGAGGCGGGTCAGGGCAATTACGGGCAGTCAGGGCCCTGGCAAGGCTCGTCTCTGCATCCCCATTCCCTCCCCGTGAACTGGCTTTAGTTTTCTTCCGTCAGGTATCAACTGCAGTAAAGATGTGACCCCCCCATGCGATACTCCAATTTTAGGTTCCTGGCCTTGTCCCCTGCTCTTTTCTTGTAGTGCACCACATTTAACATTTTCGGTCTTTGAATGCAGAGGTGTTGGCTTGCAGATGGAGTTTAACAACTGCCTTGTAGCCCGTGGTGAGATGAACATGTGGAACTCACGGTCTGCAGGTGCCTCTGGTCCCTCGTGTAGATAACGTCAGTGTTAGCAGGACCCCAACCTCACAGACTGCGGTGATCCCTTCTAGGTCTATCTATGCAAGCTCCTGGGTCTCACAGAAATTTGAGCTTCCTAGTTGAGCTGATCAGCCGGGATGACCTGACCCCTTTCAGTATCGGAGCCACCTCTCCAGTCTGAGGTGCTCTTCAGCTGAGCTGTGACAACAGGCACATGTGTGCTTCTAGCTCACGCACTTGCTAGGTCCAGTCTGTTTAGCTCAAAATACTGTGATGGAGGTAAGTGCTAAAACAGCACCGAGGATCTTCTCACCACGAAGATGGCTTTGATTCAGTGCAATGTATTTAGCATTACAGGCAAGACCAAGGCTCTGATTTACACTGAAGTCAAAAGGTGGGACAGGAGGAGAGGAAGGAATTTACCACCCTCTGCAGCAGAAGCAGCACTGGGGAATATCTGCCTATGCTTCATCGGCTGCAGTTCACAATCGGACATAAAGGCACATCTCCCTTTCTGGTACCAGAGTAAAAACCTTTAGGACCAGGGCAGAGCAGACGCATGTAGTAGCCTAGCTAACACCTTTTCAGGTCAAGCTGCTGTTCTTCCTCTCCCTGTGCCTTCTCCAGGCTTTCCTGACGCCGTGTGTTGGCTCCATCACACGGTCCTACCCCACCCCAGGCAGAGCTGGAAGCAGGGAGCACTGTCTGAAGGGTGAACAGGGACATCCCAGCACCGGCTGTGCTGGAGCTCAGAGAACTGCTTCGCAAACACCAGGCTTGGTCCAAATGTTTTTCTTCTTGCCTGACTTGCTGTTTGCAGACCTAGCGCCAGTTTACAGCGTTGGTTTTCATCAGACGCAAGTAAACTCAGAGAGAAACCCACCGGGAGCCTGGCCGTGGCTTGCACATGCCATATATTCACCGTCCCTGGAAACCAGTGCAGAACCTCTTTCTCCCCGTCGTGGCAACTGACCCCCCCCCCCACTGGTGGACGGTGCCAATCCCTTCTCCTTTACTGGGCTTCCCGTCTTCATGAGTGCCAGCTGGGCCTGGACTACGGCTGGCAGCAGGAGCATCCACGAGCCCTCACCAGAGCTGTCCGCCAGCTTCCCTTGGCCAGGGTGGGAGATTGTTCTTTCTGTGGAGAGCTCAGCATGGTAACTTCTCTTATCAGTTAACGAGGGCTGATAACCGGTTACCTCGATCAGCTGGGAGTTCTCGGAGAGCACACCTGAAGACTTCACATGGATAAAATTTGTTTCGTGCCTATGGGGTGAACCACTGAACACCGGCAGATTCAGCCTGTTTGCTGATCTTGATTCCCCACGGTTGGACCTTTGGCGAGAGCAAGGGCAGCCTCCAAAATCCCCATTGCCTTTTGAAATTCTGGACGTTTAGTCGTGAAGTTTTCCTTCCTGAAATGCAGTGAGAGAGACTGTCCTCACAATGCGTCAGGAGTTGGCATCGTCGCCTGGAGCTGAGCATCTCCCGGTCAGGCACCCCGTGGTCCCTGAACAGCTGCCTGAGCTTCAGAGTCAAAATCATGGGCAAAGGAGCCATTTTTATCCCAGAGAGCCGGCGACGGAGGGCATGGGCAGATGTTCTCACCAGCAAGCTGTCAGCACCTCCCGTGGGTGATTCGTAGCCTGGTGCTCTGAGACGTTGCCCCGTGGGCAGATCTCCCCTCGCTAAATGTGGGGGAAGACCAACCTCTCCCTCAGTGTCCGGCAGCTGGTGGGGATGCTGCTCTGCTGACCTTCGTACCGGTCCAGTTACACCCACCCCGGGTCTGTGGCGGGGTCTCCTGGCTTGTCCTCTGGTGACGCTGGCTAGCATCAGCTCCAGCAGCCCTCGGCCAGGGCGAGGGCGTGAGATCCTTCTGCGCCCCCCAACGCTGGCTGACTCCTCCGCCCTTCTCTCCTGAAGGGCTCTGCCGTATGTCTTACAGCTGGAGCTGAACAGACCATGAATAAAGCTTCATGGAATCAAAAACCACATCAGAAAAGTCAGGGAGAGCTGAAAAAACCTCCAGCATGGGGCAGGTATGACACACGTAAAGATGCACGTGTGTGCACGCACACACACACCCCCCCCCCCGCTCCCCATCTCCTCTGGCTCCTCCTGCTCCTTCTCTCTCTTTCATTCTTCTGAAAGAAAACTTGACGATTTCTGGGCTTTGTTGGTGGTTAGAAGGACACTGGATAAAGAGTCTGAGAAAGTGAAAGAGGGTGCGCGGGGCTGCAGGAGGAGAAGGAGGGGAGAGCAGGAGAAGGAGGGATTCTCGGTATCTACAAGGGAATTAAAGCGCTTTTACTAGAGTGAAGAAATCAGCTAAAGAATGGCAGGCGAACAAAAGCAGCAAGGCTATGGACAAGTCGCTCTGAATAGATCCAGATCCCCTTAAGTTTGTAACACCCCCTACACACTTCTTTTTTCCCCTTCCCCCCCTTAAGCCTTTGCTCCTCACTCCTTCCAAGAACAAATGCAGCACAGGGGGAAAAAAAAAAAAAAAAAAAACAAAAAAACACGAGGGAGGGGAGGAGTGGAAGAAAGCTAAAAAAAATCAAATAAAATAAAAGGTAATCCTCAGCCACTTTGCCCCTCTGGGGGCTGCTCTGGGCCAGATTAAAGGTCCGGTGTGAAACCATTCTGCTATTCAGATGCGATAAGCAGGATTTACAAGCAAAGAGAAAGAGAGAAAAGAATGGGTGAGAGGAGAAAAGGAGAATTATTTGTGTCTCTTAATACTTGTTAAGCACTTCTCTTTTGCTAGACCAGACAAGACACAGCTATGCTCAAAGTCCATGCACAATCCTGCCTGCTTGTCCAACACCCCCCATCCCCGCCCCGCTCCGCTCCCCTCCCTCCCTCCCTTCCCCTTTGGTTTGCTTTCCCCCTGCCCCCATCCAAAGCAAGCAGGCAACACTCTGTTGCTACTGAGCTGAAATGGGTCTCCTCTCGGAGCGGCACACAAAGAGAATGGCAATTAACCTTCCTGTTCCCTGGTGACAGCGATCTAATCAGTGCTGCGCCCAGGCCTGTGCCCGCAGCTCAAAGGCAACAGCCCCTGTGCAGGGGCTGGGTTGCGCGGGGATGGGGCGGGGGGGCCTCCGGCTCTGCCCTGTATCGGGGATGGGGTGGGTGCTCCACGGACAACCAGCTGGGATGCTTTCAGGCCAACCAGCTTACGTTGGCAAGGAAGCTCTTCAGAACAGCATGGTGAGGAGACCTTGGTGGCTGCTGCTGGTATGAATCGGGGCCACCACCCCGCATACGAAATAAGATGTGGACCTGTTGGAGCAGGTCCAGAGGAGGCCACGAAGACGGTCGGAGGGCTGGAGCACCTCTCCTGTGAGGACAGGCTGAGAGAGGTGGGGTTGTTCAGCCCGGAGAAGAGAAGGCTCCGGGCAGACCTTATTGCAGCCTTCCCATACCTGAAGGGGGCTTGGAAGAAAGTTGGGGGCAGACTTTTTAGCAGGGCCTGTAGCGATAGGACAAGGGTTAACGGTTTTAAACTAAAAGAGAGTAGATTCAGCCTAGGCACAAGGAAGAAATTCTTTACGATGAGAGTGGTGAAACACTGGCACAGGTTTGCCCAGAGATGCTGTAGCTGCCCCATCCCTGGAAACGTTCAAGGCCAGGCTGGACGGGGCTCTGAGCGACCTGATCTTCTTGAAGGTGTCCCTGCTCATTGCAGGGGGGTTGGACTAGGTGACCTTTAAAGAAGGTCCCTTCCAACCCAAACCGTTCTATGATTCTATGAAATCCTGGCCAAGTGCAGGCCTGGACCAGCTTGTCCTAACTGTTCGGCGGCCCAGTAGCACATGCCAACTGAAGCCAGAGGGCAGCAGCAGCATGGTGCTACAAAGACGTTGCAAGAGGTGTCTGGGGGTGATGTGGTGGGGCTTGCAGCCTAAGGAAACCTGAGTGGTTGGGCTCTTCTCGGCGCTGCTGCTCACAGGAGGTTAATCAGTCCTCGCTGCTTCTTCATGTGCTTCAGAGCTGGATGACAGGAGAGCGATTCTTGCGGGAGGAAGGAGGGAAAGGCCAGCCCAGCCTCCCATCAGCAGCACTCTTCTCTGGACGAGGAAGGCACTTGTGGTGTTTCGTAGCCAAGAACTACACACTGAGACCTGCAAATATAGTCCTCAGTTTTAAAACTTCTACATAACCTTGTAAGCTTTTTTTTTTTTAAAGTGGAAAACAGGGTTGTTAGAAAAGCCTCAACCATCCTTTACAAAAGAACCACTACTCACCAGTGACACTTTCCATCAGTCCTCCTCCACTCCATATTTTTCCGTTTTTGCTAGAGCTGGGGATGAGAAACAGCTCATGCATTATTAAAAGACCAAGATGTAAGTGTTGGGTTTGTGTTATATTCAAGGGAGAAAATGTGAACGTCCTGGAGGTCAGTCAAAAATTGAGAAATGCTTTAATTTATTTTTTTCAAACCTCTGACGAATCCATCTGTGGACCAGTTCTCTAACTGTGACCATGGATCCAAGTAACCAACGCAGAGGTCTCAGAATCAGCCTTTAGCTTTCTCATGAGCCTGATCTTAGAACCCAGCAATGCAGGAAAATGACAGTGAAATGTTCTCTTGTGGGGGGGGGGGGGCACAACCAAAAACCAACCCAAATAAACACCACCACCACCCTCAAAAAGAACCCTTCACTCTCTTTTTTCCTTCTTTTGCTAGTTCTAAGAAAAAAAAATCATCTTAAAACTCTCGCTGGTGTTTTCTCAAGCAGTGAAAATTCACCTGTTCCTCTTGTGTTAGAACAAAACTTTCTTACTGCAGCCAAGCAGGAGACCTGTACCTCCGCCTTGAGGACATCCTGATGGGAGATGGGCATTCCAGCTTGGAGGTTTGACATCATTGCCCATCCCATCGAGACGGGAAGCTTTGTCCATAATCACCCGCTTAAAAACCAATTCCTGACACTGTCTGTATGGTGCGGGAGCTTCAAGTTTCAAGCCTTCTGGTGGTGAGGGCTCTCCTGTTGGCCTTCTCCAGGGCCTGGCACATCTCAGGGCAAGTTAGCAGGACCCTATTACAGAGCTTTGTAATCCAAAAAGGTGCCAACACCCACAGCTTCCTAACTTGCCTAGGGGCCTCCCTGCTCAGGTTTAGCCCTAGTGTGCCCCAGCCAGGAGGAAAGGAGTTGATTGGGGGAATCCTCCTCCTGAGCTCACCTAGGGCCAACCTTTAGAAAGGCGACCAAGTCGTCATCCTCTGCCTCTCTGTTCCGCAGTGCTTCGGGGGGGTGATTGCATCTACCTCAGGCAGATAGGCACAAACATCTCAATTACACCTAAGAAGGAGCATAATTGCGCCTAAATTGATTCAAACAGAGGCAATTAAAGCAAAACTCAGATCCCCGCTGGGAAGCAGAGGCACAGCTTGTTTTTAACTCATGACCACAACAAAAATAAGAATTAAAGGGCGGGAGACTTAAGCTAAGGGGTCGAACCGCCCATCAGCGCCCACCCTCACCCCGCAGGCACCGCGGCGGGGCGCGGCGGGCCCCGTTCAGCACCACGGCCAGCGCCCGGGCCGCCCCCTCCCCGGGCGCTCCCCGCCTATAACGCCCTCCCGAAGCCCAACGGGCAGCTGCCGGCACTCCTGCCTGCCGGCCCGAGGGCTGCCGGCCGGGGCTCCGGCTGCCTCCTCCCCTGCTCCAAGCCAGCGGCAGCCCAGGCGCGGGTCCTGCGGCGTTTCTTCGTGATGCTTCGCCCCGTGTCAGCCTGGTGGGAACGGGCGCGGTGAGCGGTGGCTTTGCGAGGGTGCGTCTCCCGTTCTTGGTTAGGTGGAGAGCGGGAGCGGGGCTGGATCGGCATTGCTCTGTACGGAGAGCAAACAAGAAGCATCAATTAGAAGTAATTACCACCCCCTCCCCATAACTTAAGAGGCTAATATTAGGCTTCATTTTTAAGAAAGGTAATTTGATGACCATAAATTACAATTATAAAAACTTCATTAGAGTCGGTAGCAATCCATCCACCATTGTTCTAATTACACACTGTAGGAGTAATGAATGCTAATGGTTTAATGTACAATAATTACCACAATTGAAAAATAATAATAATACAGAACAACCCTCAGTTATCCAAATGTCACGGGGGACGTGGAATGGGTTGGGGTAATCGTGGTTTCAGATAATTGAGGGGCTCTTCAGCGTGATTAATAGGTGATGTGACCTCTGGGTGGGGAAAGAGGAGTTTTAAATGACCGCAGTGTGGTCAAGTGAGGTAAGGCACAGTGCAGAGAAAAAAAATCAGGCATCTTCCGTCTTAGCTTTGAATTTTACTGGACGTTTTCCATCTAAAGTAAATCTATTGGTTTTGCAACTGAACTGTGCCACCTCCTGATGATTTTCAGGTGTGGTTGGCAGAGCTTAAAGCAGAAATGCAGGTCTGTGTTTGACATGCTGGGCAGAGCACAAGAGGCAATTTCGGCCCCTGGCATCTCAACACCACCACCAAATCATAGGATATTTCAGGTGGGACGGGACCTCGGGAGGTCTCTAATCCAACCTCCTGTCCAAATCAGGCCGAACACTGAATTTGGAGCGGGTTTTTCAGGGATTTGCCCAGAAAGTTCTTGAACCTCCAAGGACGGGGATCCCATGATTTCTTTTGGCCCCTGTTCCACGGTTTGTTTATTCTGACAGTGAATTTTATTTCCTTATATCCCATCAGATCCTCCCCTGCCTCTGTTTATACCCATCTATTCTCCTGTCACGTACCTCAACAAAGAGCCTGAACAGCCCCAGTTTCCTCAGCCTCTCCTCCCTCCAGCCCCCTGAACACCTTGGCATCCCTCAGCTGAGCTCACGCCCATTTGTCTGCATCTTTCTTTCACTTATTTATTTATCAACATCTTAGTCCACGCCAGGGGCAGGGGTTTGCATTTGTCTTTGTTAAATTCCACATGTTTCCTGCCAGCCCATTTCTCTAGCCCACCCAGAGCCCTGTAAAAATCTGCCCCGCCCTCCAGCAGGATGAAGCCCACGGTTTACTGTCAGCCAGAAATTTGACGAGGAGCATCCCACCTCATCCTCCAGGTCACATATTGCACAGGATGAACATATACGAAACAGGAGAGGTCTCGGGACAGCTCCCAGAATAACTCTGCTTGTAACATAAGATAAAGATGAAATAAAAGGATTGACTCCAGCAATCATTCCTTTGAATGAATTGCTCAGTTTGCTCCTGCATTTGATCCTATTCAGAGGAACTTATCTTGTAAATAAAACTGTGGGATTTGCTGTGTTATCCTCAGGCAGCAGGTTGAAATCTGTCAACTGGATCAGTTACCTTGCCAGATCACTCTGCCACCCTGGCTTTGCTTAGGTTGGGACACAAAGTCAATCCGAAATAGTTTCAACGTCTGCAGTGTACGACTGGATCCCCTCTCCAAGATACTTCACAGTAGGAACGGGTTTATCATAGGAAATCAGTTTGCTGTCTCCCCTTCCTCTGATACAGGCCTCACAGGGAATATGAAAAACTCTACAGGCTACAGAAATCAAGTCTCCAGAAGAGGGAACAAAGCGTGTCTGCTGTGTCAGGAAGCACAAAGCAGGTACTGGAAGTGCAGAACCACAGATGACCAAAAAGTGCCTCTCAGGGCTGCTCAGGACTGGTACAAGCTGAGCACCCAAGCAGATCCCCGATGCGGGGGGTGGTGAAGGGGAGGCACGTCTTGAAGAGCGTCGCTAGCTCTGCCCTTAATGCCTGGCGGCGTGCACCCACAGAGAGGTGCTCCCTGCGTGCCCGGGCACTACAGGGACTTGCTGGTGCTTCTGAGCTTCACTGGTTGGTGTGAGGGACCAAGAGGCTTGGATGTCATTTTAGAAGGTCAGGTTTAGGCTTCTTCCTTCTTGCCTTGATAAGCAGCCTGCTAGGGAGGGGAATGTTGGGAGAAAGCAGAATTTCTGATTCTTTTGCCACAGGGTTTGAAAGGTGCCACCTTACCACCCCCGAGCCTTTTCTAGCCTCCACCCAAGTCCTGTGACTAAAGCAACTTGGTAAAAGAGCTTGCTGCTAAAACCTGCCGAAGAAACAGCAAGCTGGGGTTGAGAAGGTATTGGGCTTTGGGCTCTTATTCCTGCGTGCTTGCTGATGTTACAAAATGCAGAAAAGCTCACTCACGCTGCGGTGACTGCCCTTGGAGCAGCCCAGGTTTAGGCATCATTTCCCACAGACCGGCAACCAGCCCGGTGTCTGTAAGACATCTCTGGAGCCTGAAAGCAGATCCCATCCATGGCCCACAGTCTGATTAGGAACAATGAATTCTTGATATGCTTCCTCTTTAATAGGATCCTAATTTATAAGAATGCAGATAATATATCAATGGAAATTAACTTCACACTTTCCTTACACTGGCAGGTTGAGCTGCAGGTGAGTGCAATGTAATTAAGAAATTAAAAGGTAATTTCCACATATGCTTTCTGCTAATCTAACTCGGCAATCATTTAATTTACAGCCGGGGACTGGCAAGGAGGCAAGCCAAAATAAATAAGATAATACTACGTTTAATCGCTCAGTGGAACGGTAATGGAATGGAGCGGGGTCTGCGCGGAGCCGGCAGGGAGAGGCACGGTGACCCCTGTGGTGCTGCTGATCGAAAGCAAGGCTCGCTTCTAATTTCACTTCTGCAAGAGTTCAAACTTCGAGCCACTGCCACCAAGTTTCCTCAAGTTCAGGTTTTTAAAATAATTATTTTTAAAAGCTAGCTTTAAAAAAATCCCTCCTAAAATTGTTCTGTTTTCTGTAATTAATTGTGTTTGTGCTACCTAACAATTTTGATTGCTTGATCCCCACAGAGGAGCAGGAGGTTTCTTCTGGGTCTTTGAATCATCTCCCATTCTCTTCCCATTCCCAGCAGCTGGGATGTACGGAGCAGTTAACCAGAGGTAGCACTGTGGGGAAACTGAGGCACAGACTGCTCAAAAGCAGAGCTTCTCGGTGGCTTCAGCCCACAGCCCTGACCAGAGCCAGCCCCAAGGGAGAGACGACTCAGGGGTCGCCGGCCGGGGAGCACAGCCGTGCCGTGGGATGGTTTGGTCCTCGCTCGCGGGGCAGCGGGGTGAAACCAGCGGGTTCGGGCTTCCCAAGCAGAGGCGCTATCTCTCAGGCAGGGCCCCGGGGCTTTGAAGGGGAGGGAGCGGGAAGCCCCCCCAGGAGTTGCACGCACCCAGCCTGCTCCTGGGACATCCCGAGCAGCACTTCGTACCCCAGAGCCCTTGGCTCCTTCTCTTGAGAGTCGCGCGCACCGGCGGACCTAGAGGGGAATGCTCCAGAGCAGCCGGGCATGCGGGAGAGGGCGATTCCCCTCGCCGGCCTCCTCCCGCCACGCAGAGCTCCCCGGTACCTTGCTGAGCTTCAGGTGCCTGGGGCGAGGATGCAGGGGAGAGGATTTGGGCTCCCTCTCTGCGCTGTGGGAACACCTGGAGCCATGCATGCCAGAGCCGGCCTCAATAGAGGCAGGAGCGCCAGCCCCAGGGCCTCAGCAGGGGTTGCTCTTCGTGTAACTCGGGCTTTTTGTTCCAAAAGCTGAGCTGTGCGGGGCGGGGGGAGGGGGGGGAGGAAGGCTTCCCACCTCCTCTGCCCTCTGCGTCCCCCCATGCAGAAGCTGAGATGCTTCCTCGCATTCCCCAGAAGCATTCATATGGGAGCCTAATCCTCCAGAGACGTGGGGACACAGGGATTACCGGCTGACCTGGAGAGATGGGGCCCATCTCCCCTCCAAGCAATTGGGCTGCCAAGGCAGCAGTGCGGCCACCGCTCCCACCCAGACCCTTCTGGAGACCCTGTGTCCGCCCGGGCCAAGCAGGACAGCAAGGACCAGAGCGCAGACCTGGGCCTCCATGGCAAGGGGACTTTGGTGACTGCTGTGACACCCCTAAACAGGGCTGCGTTATCCCCTGTCAATAATTTATCTGATGAGTTGCAGCCTGCTTTTGTCAAATGAATTATTCCCAATGTATAGGGAGGTTATATTTGTACTCTTCAAGCAGCTCTAGAAATGGTCAAATAATATTTGCCCAGCAAATTGTTAAACGGCAATTCTTCTGTCACTCATTGAGTAAATTATTCACCGAGCACTTGTTTACTCCGTGCTGCGCTCCCTGCCTGCTGCCTGCCTGTTACCCGAGCTGCTGCCGCCGGGCGGGCAGGCAGGAGCAGGAGGGCACCTGAGCAAACAGGCAAGGGGGTGGGCATCTGCCAGGGCCCCCGAAGTCCCGCTGGGGTCTGTGCTTCGTTAGGGGAATGAGGGGATGAGGGAAGAGGGATGCTGGGAAGCGGGCCGGGACCTGGGGTTTGGTGCGTACCGTGGTCGAGGAGGGCTCGTGGCCCAGGCACCGCTGCGAGGGGCTGCTGGGGATGCGGCTGGGAGCTTCCAGCAAGCTGGCGGCAGTGCCCGCGGGGTGCCCGTGCTTGGGCGCTACACCCACGTCCCGAGTCTGCGCCTGTTGCCGCTGGTTTTCAGTGACTGGGGGGATGAACTTCTGGGGCGGCAGACAGAGGAACGCGTCCCCGCGTGTTCGGGGTGGATGGGTGGGAGACGAGCTGGGAGGGGAGAGGGGCTGCTTGGGGCAAAGTCCACGGGTCTGAGCTTTGCTGGCAGAGGAGACGTTGCCAGAGCGATCCCTTTACTTCCTTCAAGCCTGGAAAGAGAAGATCAGTTGGGTGATTATAGGACAAAAATCCTCTGGGCTGTGGAGGCTCGGTAGATCGTCACGTTCATAAAACTAAATATTACCGTCCACTTCCTTTTCTCCTTTTTGCTCCTCTCCTCGTCGCCATACCCCTCTACTGAGACATGTCCCTGCTCGCCTGCCCTGGAGGAAAGGGATCATGTCTCCGGGCTGGAGCCCTGCAGCGATAGCGAAGTGTGTCCTAACCCCCCTCCGTGTTGGGTCAGCGGCTCCAGCACCCATTAAACCAGAGTGGGGGCTCAGGCTGACGGACCCCAGGAGGGCTCCCGGCCAGGGCTGAAGCAAGCTGCTTTCTTTTGGGGGATGACAACCAACTGCACAGAGAAGGTTCATGGACAGAGCATAGACATCGCCTTGAAATATTGCCCAAGAAGTGGGGGAATCACTGAAAGTAATTGATTCTTTTAATGAACAATTGTAAAACCATTCTTTTTAAAAAAATTTGTTTTCATTTTAACCACTTAAAAATACAGCGGGGCGGGGGGGTGTAGGATTTTTTGCTTGGTTGGGTTTTTTGCCACTACATCTCTGGTATTTTTTCTTGGGCTCCTGGGAGCATAGAAACGCTGTTTTAAAACTGCAGCTTTCCCTGATACTCCAGCAGCAGAAGTGTCTCTTGCAGACCACGTTTTGCCTTCTAGCTAAAACTGCCCAGGTATCCCTGCCTAGCCGAGGAAGCACCTTCCACCCGGCTGTTAAAAGTTTAGGTGAAGAGACATTAACCAAACCCCAGCCATGAAAAACCTGCAGAAAAATAACAACTACTCTGCCATGTTTGGGGTGACATCTGGGCTATCACAAACCTGCTGCTTCCCCAGCTACCAGGGAGGTACCGCAGGAGCGCAGTGGGCTCCCTGTCCCCGTGTCCCCCGTCCACCCAGCGCCCACAGCCCCCTCTCTCCATCCCTCTCCTCTACCTCCCTCCCTCCCTCCCTCTCTCCCACTTTTCCTGTCTTGCCGTGAGATTTCTTTGCTTTCACCCTCTATTTATTTTGATTATTTGCCTCCCCTAATCTTCTCCCACTCCTCCATCCCTTTCTGGGGATTGCCGTTTGCTTTATCTTTGCGTTAATCTAATCCCACCCTGCAGCTTTCCTCCAAAATAATTCAACCTACTGACCATCCCACTTGCTGCTCCACAACACGGGGCTGATCCTACCCTGCCCAGGGTCACCCACCCTGGGAATGCCGTGGTCCTGTCCCGTGTCCCACACTAGACTTATCCCAGAGCGTCTCCCTCCTCTCCAACAGGTCTCCACCTCCTTCCAGAGTCATCCTCCAGCCGTGCCCCCACCTCCCTCCTGGATGGGGCCACCAGCCACATCCCCACGCCAAAATGAGCTGTTACACCTTCTTCTGCCTGTCACGCTCTGTGCACTACCCGCTTTTCCAGGAGTAGCTGCCAGCATTCATCACAGTCCCCTTCAGAGCACCACAAGCCTTCCCTTTTCCCTTCCCCTTTTCCCTTCCCCTGCCCCTCTCCCTTCCCTACATACATGCACACACGTGCGCGCGCGCACACACACGCGCGCTCGCACCCCCCCTCCCTGCCTCCCAGCCCAGCCCCGGCCGCACCAGCGCTGCTGTGCGGGAGGATGTATTTCATATGCATGGCCTGGGATGGTCCAGGCTCTCCAGCCAGTAATTCGCTGATTGGAAAATGTTCCAGGGAAGGGGCTGAGGACCGAGAGGCTGGGGCTGGGGCGGGGGGAGCCAAGGCGGGGGGGAGCCAGGAGGGATGAGATGGGAGTTCTCAAACTGCGAGTCCTAATACTAAGCATGTGGCCATATATTATTTTAATAAATCCAGCACATCCTGCGCTCACGACAGCTGCTGTTCCCTTTCTCTCATCCTGTGAATCTCATTTATTCCTCATTAGCAAAATCACCTGTTTGTCAAATAGGGACAGAGCTGTAAGACATTAAATTGTGCGAAGGCTGGCGGGGGCCTGGGGAGCGCGGGGAAGAGCGGGAGGGAGGAGAGCCGGGCAGCCCGGCTCCTGCTCACGGATTGAAGCCAGAACTTGACGAAGATCTCTTGAAGGTTGAGATGGAAACGAGGATTTGGGGGAGTGGATTATGCACCATCTTGAAGCACTCTTGGTTTTTTCCCTGCCTGTTCTCAGCATCCTGGGAAATGGTGCTTTGCACAGCAAAGGGGTTGGGGTGGGTGCTCAGCACCTAAGTGCGGGAGGGCTCGGATGGACCCAATCCATGGTCCCCCATCACCTCCTGAGCAGCAAACAATTTAAATCCAGGGTCACCCATCAGCAAACAATTTTCCCTTTCAGAAGAGGTCGGGTACAAAATTTCATCTGATTCACTTTTATTGGTTAGGGTTTTCTTTAAATTAAGAGAAGATGTTGGTGGGACTGACCTGTTCGTTCAAAGAATCGGGGTTTTTGATGAATCAGGATTTTCTACTAACATTAAAAAAAAAAATCCCTGTACTGCACTAAATTAAGTATCTGTCGCCCCACCAGCCTGGCAATGGAGTCTTTTTCTGCTGGTTTTGCAGCTTACTTGATGCTTTTCCTAATGCCAGCCCTGGCTTTTCCCTTTATCAGTTGACTGACACGAGAGGGAACAGCTGGCTGAAAATCAAGCTTTCTGGTTTGCTGAAATTCTCCCTGTTTTTTGGAGATTTGGAGTTTTGGTTCATATTGGATCCAACCCAACCATGTGTGCGTGAAAGATACAGAGAGAAACTTGGGGAGGACGGGGAGACCTCAGCCCCCAGCCCTCCCGCATGGCTCTGGTGTTCCTGCCTACCTCCTTGCCAAAAGCTGGGGAGGGGGGGAAGACCTGAACGGCAGCTCCCATGTCTCCAGCCTCTTCAGGAAAGCCTGAAACTCCACATTCTTCCCAGGAGGCTATTTTGCATTTTGGAAAACTCCAGCTGACGTGGGAGGGGTTGATCCCAGCGAGCCGGAGTTCAGGGACGTGCGGTGGGAAGCTCTGACCCGCTCTGCAGCCGAGGTCCTTCCGAGGGGACACCTGCCCACCCCAGCCCTCCGTCCCCCAGCCAGCGCAAGCCAGGCTGGGGTCTGCAACAGGAGTCACCAGCTCTCGCGAAGGTCATTTTTAAACTCGAGGGACAATAGGGATTAGGAGGTGAAGGACAAGACGATGTCTGTGCACATTTTTTCTCCTTTTGTTTTTTTTCTACTTACCCTCTTTCCTCCTCCTCCTTTATTTCTTTTTGTCTTGTTCTGACCATCCCTCCACCCTCTTTCATCATCTTGCTTTTTCTCACGTTTCCCTTGCCCAGGATGCTTTCCTGTACCCGCTCCCCGTTCTTCCACCCATTTCCCCGTCCAGCTCCTCTCCCCACCTCTCCGTCTTTCTTCCCGCTGCTGTTGAAGTCCTTCCTCCCCACCCTCTGCGCACCTCTCCATCTCGCACCCTGTTTCTGTCTTGGGGGTTGTTTATGGGGACATCCCGTGTCCCAGCCCGGTGGCCCATGGGTCCTGCAGCACCAAGCCCAGCTCACTTCATAGCCTGCTCCTTTGGAGGACCCTTCGTTGCCCACCTCCAGGCTGGCTGCAAGGCTGGGGGGGGCAACAGTGACATCCCCGCCCTGAGCTTGCAGCTGCCTTTAATCCACCTGCCTGGCTCCGCTCCCCGTTGCGGAGCAGGAAAGGCAAAACCTGGCTGTGCCGGGGCTGGGGGGGGCTCCCGGCGTGGGTGAGCTGCACCCAACGCCCCGGGTCCGGAGGGATGGATGGGGTCCCACCACCCCTCGCCCCTTCCCAGCCACCTCCCCCTGGGTGCCAGCGACGTTCCCGCTCTGCAGAGGAGCCCTGCGTCCCCCTTCCCCACCCGCGCCACCACCGCGTGTCGATGCCACCGGGTCCCCCCCCGCCCCCGTGCGCCCCCCCCCCCTCCTCTCTCCTCTCTCTGAAAGTCATCAGGCCTAGCGAGGTCTTCTCCCACTTATGCAGCTCATGAATATTTAACAGCATCTGCTCTGGAGGCGATAAAGCCTACCAATCCTTGACAAATATGGCCTAATCTTTTCAATTTCGGGGTGCAAATATTCCTTCAGAGTCCTGTTTGTCACCTAGATTAATGACTCTGGCTCCCATAATCCTTTGGTGCTAATTCAAGTGGTGGCTACCAGGACGGCGCATGGCGGAGGGATGCTGGGACACATATGAAGGAGAGATTACTCACTTGAGGGCCCTTTGCTGCAGGGTTTTGTTCCTCCGTTGGCAGTGGGGACGAGGAAGCGGGGGGGCGGTCTGGGAGTTCGTTTGTTTTTTCCTCTTCGTAGCTGCCGAATATCCGTCCCGGATCCGACGCGGGCGAGGGGGGACGCTGCCACGAGGAGCGGGGAAGGCTCCCCCCCTCCCCTCTGCTTTCCCCACGGGGATGGGGTACGACGGGGGACGTGGGCTTGTCTCCAACCCCGGCTCCTCCTTTTTTGTCACCCGATGCAGTCAGCAGCTGCGGGGCCACCAAATTCCTTTTCCAGCAGCCCTCCGAGCCTGGACACCCTCCAGGGCACCGCTTCAAGTTGAGCCCCATCCCAGGGACCGGCGGCCGAGCGCTGGGATGCATCAGCCAGAGGAAAGCCTTCGCTGCCCTGGTCCAGGCCAGCCCAGCCCCGCTGGTCCGGTGCCAGGACCCCTCCTCGCACCGCCGTGTCTGCCCAGGGGAGGCGCGGGGCGTGGGGCTGGGCGACGCTCGGCTCTCGGCCAGGGTCGGTAGGAGCAGTGACGGTTTTGGCCGAGCTCTGGCCAGCGTTGGAGCTGATAGCACGCCGCCAGAGCCACTAGCAATCGCCCAGGCCGACGCACAGCAGAGGCCCAGGCACCTCTGGGCCCGTAAGATCGGCTGCTCGTGTTTATTTATTCCCTGCTCAGGAGAGAAAAATACAGAGGGGAGTGAGCAGCGGCGGGTGGGAGGGCAGGGAGAAGGAGGGAAGGGGTGGAAATCAATGCCGGAGCTGATCAGTGGTATTGACAACTTCGCTAAGGGGCTGACGGCTCCCATTCATCGCCCCGCGCCCGCAGAGGCTGCCCCCGCCGTGGGGGGCTGCCGGAGGGACACCCGCAGCCCGGCTCAACACAGCCGAGCGTCAGCGAAGGCATTAACAGCCAGCCAGAAATCGAAGATGTGTTATTATCCGGCGGTGGAACAATAGCCTGGTTGGGCATATTCATCACCGCTCCAGCCCTCAGGGGTGGAAATATGTTGAGACTGCAGATTATTTATTTATACTGGGGAGATGGGGGGTGCTGGCGGCGCCGAAGAAGGAGTTTCCTCCTCTCTGCGTCCGCTGCTGCTCGACGCCGACCCCTCCAAGGGCTCTGGGGGCTGCCTGAGCGTGACGCACTGATTTACAGCAGAGCAAGACCCGGGGTTTTGGAGCATCCTTTGGGTAAAGAGCAGAAGGACAACGTTGAGACCTACTGAAATTTGGCAGGCGAAGCTCTCAACACCAGCAGTTTGTGCCATGGTTTGTGCGGCAGGAGTGCAGCTGTATGCGCGGGCAGGTTTGCGAGGAAGGCTCTTGAGATGCAAGACTCTTGGAGAGAGGGGCCAGAGAAACCTCTGATCCTCTTGATTCAAAATTACCCATGCAATTCTCGCTTACGGAAGTATCTGAACGGCTCCAGCGTGGGGGATGTGAAACCATGAACGTTCTCATCAATAGGATTTTTTTTTTTTTTTTTTTTGCTCTGGCTATTAAGAGTTGCTGGGGGTAGGGCAGCCCTAAAATAACCGGTCAGCTCCGCAGCAGGGAGCCGGGCGTTCCCCTGAAAAATGACTTCATGGGGTGTAGGAACCCTCCGAGGTCAAGAGGTTGAACCAAAACCCTTTCTGCGGTGGTTGGTGGCAGTCCTGGGTGCACGTGGGAAGCTGGTCCCGAGGAAAACATCCTCTCTGCTTGCTGGACGGGCAAAACTTCCACCTGAAACAGGAAACTGCAGAGCGCAGTGAATATTTATGGCTCACGAGTGGCAACGAGTTATTTTTAGGTTTGTTTTACATTTCTGTGGCAGAAAATGCTTTCTCAGACAAAAACAATATTGTGGATAAAAGGAAAGTAGGAAGACATCTTTTTTTTTTCTGTGAGCGAAATCAGAAAAACACTACTTTTCACTAGTCAGAGACAGAAGAAAACTTTTGAACAAAGCAAAAGAAAAACTCGGGGTTTGTTTCCTCCTCAAAATACTTTGGGAGGAAAAATTGCAAACCCCGTTTCCCGACTCGGCGCTTCATTTTGGCTTTGCAGCTAACGGTCCCTGCGGTTCTCTTTTTATTTCCCTCCCCCCCCGCCTTAGCTGATCCCCACACC
The DNA here is from genome assembly GCA_034782735.1 of Sagittarius serpentarius. Classification (NCBI taxonomy): domain Eukaryota; kingdom Metazoa; phylum Chordata; class Aves; order Accipitriformes; family Sagittariidae; genus Sagittarius; species Sagittarius serpentarius. Next base: position 3,555,038 of record JAVKLA010000088.1, read on the forward strand.
TGCTACCGGCTTTTGCTGGATGATTCGTGCTGGGGATTCAGGGCGGCGTTTGCAGCCCCGGCTCCTGGGGAGGTACGAGCCCCCCCCGAGTCCCCTGGGGAACCCACTGCAAGGGCCGGGCGCTGCTGGGAGGGAGGCACAGCCGCCCTGGGGGGGGCGAAGCTGGTCCCAGCACAGCCAACCCCCGCCCCCCACACCCCTGGGACTCTATGGGGGTTTTGAACGGAGATTTGAACCCCAGGGGGGGAGAGGAGGAACAGGGCGGGATGGGGAACCCCTGGCTAAGGGGGCAGGGTTAGTGCCAAAGCCCTGACTCCGCCACAGCACCTCCAAGCAGAGTTGAAAAGACTGGCTCAGGAGAATAAAAGCCCGCTGCAATGCAAGGGGACGGTCCAAGCAGTGCTCCCTCTGTTTAATCTGCTGCCCTTCCCCCACCACCCTCTCCTTGTCCCTGGACAAAACAAAAACACCAAGACCCCCCCTCCCCTGCACCCACCCTCCCCCCCCCAACCACCACCTTG
>JAVKLA010000088.1:3555658-3574210 GCA_034782735.1 Sagittarius serpentarius
TCCCTGGACAAAACAAACCCACCCAGACCCCCCCTCCCCTGCACCCACCCTCCCCCCCCCAACCACCACCTTGGCCCCCATGCAGGGGTGGGGGCCTGCGCCACTGAAGCTGCGAAGCAGCGCCAAAGGGCGGCGTCAGCCCCATTTTGCGCTCGGCCCCTCCGTGCCACGCCGCCCCACCGCCCGCCGCGGGTACGGGGGTACCAGGGTGCTGGGGAGCATCCCACGGCCACCTGTGCCGGCATGTGCGCGCCCGCTTCCCGCCGCTCCCTGCCCCCTCTCCTTCGATTTTTTTTCCACTGAGCAGGCTCAAAAAGCAAAGCTGGCGCCTTTGTCGTGCCGCAGCATCGTTAGGGCCCTCCTGAAACCGGGGCGGGGAGCGGGGAGAGACCGGCTCATTAGCCGGACGCTTTGAAGTGGGCTCTGTTTGGGGTTCATTTGTACGCTGGCAGAAGGGAAACCTCTGTGTTTCAAGGATGTTTTTCTGGAGGGGCTTCCTGGAAACATAACAAACATGACCCCGAGGAGCGCTCCCCCAGCCCACATAGGCAGTCCAGCCAGGCGGGAGATGAAACACGGGGCCGTGCTCAGGGCGGCACAAAGGCAGCTCGGTCCCGGCGGCAGACCGGCCAAGTTCCCCTGAAGAAGACCGAAGCTGCTGCCCAGTGAGTCTATTTGCCGCACAAGTGGCCCCTATCCGAGGGATCCCACGGCTCAGCCCCACGTCCTCCCATCCCACCTCTTCCCAAAGAGCCGCTGAGAAGCAGGAGCTGGCTGGTCCTGCCCGGGCATCAAACAGCCAGCCCAGAGATCGTGGTAGGCCTGAGGCCACCATGGGCTCACCAGGGTCTGCCCCGCTCGCACCCCGTTTGCTGTGGTGGGGTCTCCCCGACCTGCCGAGCAGAGCCGGCGCGGGTGGGCTGCGCTCTCCAAGGGGGCCGTGAGCCTTCCTGCCCCGCTGCCTCGAAGTAGAAGAAATCCTGAGCTTTATGGTGTTTTGAGGGGCCTCAAAACACCTTCCCGAGGTGCTCTGCCTGCTCGCTGCCCCGCTGGGCCCGCTTCGGGAGGAAGGATGGGCACTTCCACCCCGCCCCAGGCAGCAGCTGCCATCGGGGCATGGCCGGTGGGACTTCCCAGGAAAGGAAGAAGCAGCCCTCAACAAATAGAGCCTGGATGGCTCTACCTCCCTCACCCTGCCTCTCTCGCCCTTCCCTTCAGCAATCTCCCTTTCTCTGCCTGCTCCTGCCTGCCTCTCCCTGGCTCCATCTGACTCTGCCCCCCCTTACTCCCCCCGCGTCTCCTGCAGCACTGCTGGTGACAGGGAGCGCTCGGGGAAAGACGAATTGAAATGACACGCAAGCTCCAGCGTGACTGCTGGGGTGATGCATGGGGAGCCGTCACTTGGTGCTCATTGTGAGTGGTACAGATGAGGGACTGACCTCTTCTGCTGAGGGGTCAAGGACATTTGAAGGGCATAGCGGCTAGAGTCGGGGGGGGGAAGTGGGGAGGAAAGTAGCCTCTTCTCTTTTGTCCGTGCTCCTGCCGGCACCCTGGAGCACCTCAACGGCGTTTTAAAGCAGGTGACTTCCCAGCACTGTTTCTCCATGCTAAGTTTCTCGCTTTCTGCCACTGAGAGCAGCGAAGAGTCAGCCCCAGTCTCCTGCCTCCCAAGCTGACAGCTCCGAGGGAGCACCAGAGACCTGACAAGGTGCTGCTGGCACCGGGAATCCAAATCCTGCCTCGTGCCTCGTTCCAGGCGGATTTGCATTAGCGCCGAAGCAGAGATGGGACTTACACAGCAGATCTGTCCAAGCACCAGGCAGAACCCGGGGCTGACAGCGGCGAAGAACTCTTCCATCGTCTGCATCCCTTCTCCCCAGGCCTGAAGTCCGTCTCTGCAACCTCCACCAAGCTGAGGTGTCTCAGGGGCAGCTTGGCAGCACAGCAAGCCCTGCCAGAGCTGCTAAAGCCCCTGGCTGGAGCCAGTTTGCTGACCCAACTGGGAACCTGGACCTGCTGGACTCTCGCGGAGGACCACGCTGGGCTTGGCCCCGTGGAGTCAACTGATCTCAAGGGGAAATGCTTTTATCATCAGCTCATAGGGAGGTGAGCTTGGGAGAGACCTCTGTGGAGCACCCACCTACCTTCAGCTTCTCTGAGGCAAACCCGACTGAAGACTTCAGCTTCTCCTTCGGCTTACTCTGTAGCACTGTGTTTGGAGGACGAAAGCTAATCCCTCTGGGACACTGTCCCATCCTTTGGGTTGAAGATCCAGTGGACTCCAGCCTGGAAAAAATTGTTAGACAAATCCGTCATTCTTCAAAATGCTGTCTCAGGATGACTGGGAAATTCAGCTCAAAGCTACAAATTCCTGTCAAATTTGGCAAACCAGCTTGCCTAAATAAATGTGTTTCTAACAGAGATACCACACTGGAAAAGCTGGATCATTTCATCTTGATGTTTTTAACTGAAGTGAAACAAATTCAGATCTTTCATTTCCTTTGATGAAGAAGGAAAAAAATACGTTAAAAAAAACAGTACGAGGTGTTTTCTTTTTAATGAAACATTTCAGTTGGCTCAAGAGAAAAAGAAAAAAACCTTGTTGGGGGGGGGAATTGGTTTAGCTGCTTGAGTAAAAACAAAATGAGAATCATCTCCCCGCTAAGGCACCCAAAATGAGCCGGGAGCTGGGAATCCCTCATACCAGGTCCCGTTGCTCCCAAGGGAGCGCAGGGAGAGGTATGGGGGTGACAGCCCCGTCTGTGCCACCCCGGGGAGGGACTGCCCAGCCATGGTCATAAACCCAAGCCAGCGTGTCGAGCGAGCAGGTTGTCTGAGACATCTCTGCCTCCTCCCTGGGCTGTACGCTTGCCAGGAGAAGCGGTTGGAAAAAAGCAAGAAAATAAAGGCTATCGCTAGGCTGGACAGATGCAGCCAGTTGGCACCAGCCGCTAAATTACCAGCCAATTTCCCGCATACAACCTGGGGACCTGGGCTTTCAGCTGAGCACATTAAGGTTGGTGCCCCTTTTAATTGCTGCAGATCTTGATATGTGTCCCTCAACTTCGATGTCTCTGACAGCCTGGACAAAGCCAGCTTTCGAAGTGGGGAAAATGCTGTTACCTGGTTTATTTAGGGTCTTGCTGGCGTGCTCTGGACCTGGTGCCTGTGCAGTTGGCTTAAGCAGATTCAGGCTTTGGGGCTGATTTCCCTCTTATCGCAGCACGGAGAGCAGGCAGGAGCACCAACCCTTTGGTTTCCCCCTCCATGGATGCCAAAAGTTGAGTGACAAGTCAAGTGTTGACCGAGGTAGGACGCTGGGGACCAGCGAGGAGGCACAAGGATGCGATGACCCTGTGGACTCGCTGAGGGAGCTCGGTTGATCCGAGAGGCAAGACAGGGAGCAGAGAAAGCTGCGAGACCCTTAGCAGGTCCTGTCAGCCTTATTCACACGTTATCAGATGGGGGAAGCCCAAAGGGCTGCGAGGGAGGTAATTAATCTTGGTCTTGAGCAGAAAGGCTCTTGGAGAGGAGGGGGGAGGTCAAAACGAGGCCCTGTTTGAGGAGAGATGGGAACTTCGCAAATGCGCGAATGGTTTTTTGTCCTTAATGTGAAGTTCACCCCAGATCTGAAGACACCTCTGTACTTCCCCCCCGGTTTAATGTGGATTTTTATTTGGGTTCATCAGTTTCTCCTCGCCATAAAACACATCATCATCACTGTAAAGCACTTTTATGACACCTTTATCTGATTATCCGAAAGCACTTAATCAGCATTAACTCATTAAGCTTCCCCGTGGCCGCAGCGGGAGGAGGCAGGGGCCGGCGCCCGCTTCGAGAGCAGCCCCGTGCACGAGGGCGGTTGGGCTGCAGCTGGGGTCAGAGCCACGGGCATCGCTCGGTCCCCGGCTCCGCAAGCCTTGCCGTAGGAAGGCTTTCTCTCCACGGAGCAAGGCTGAGCTGGATGGACGTAAGGTTTCTCTGGTAGGCGGTCCCACGCCATCTTTCAGGGGTCAAAGGAAAAGCACCCTCGCACAGACTCTCAGCATCCCCAAAGAGGTGCACGGGCTGCATCGCCTGGTCCTTGGGGTGGGATTGCTGTGTTTTACCTGCTTGCCACCTGTCCTAATGTAATACACGGGGCCTCACAGTACAATACATAGGGTCTCACAGTACAGTACATAGGGTCTTAGCCAGCTCTGACGGTGGAGCAAGACAAGCTTGTTTAAACAGCCTTCCCAACTCGTGTCTTTTATGGCAGAGAAGAAGTCGTCCAAATCTCAGAGCTCGCAGCAAAGGACAAGTCTCACTTACGGAGATGCGGTAGCTGGCTGAGCCCTGGCAATGCCTCCCCTGCCTGTCCCTGAGCCTCACCTCTGAATTTGGCCCCGAGGATAAAGCACTAGAGCATCACCACCCCGATGGGCTTTGCTGCGTGGTCATGTCCCGCTGCATCCAGCACGGGGGATGGCTGTGGCAGGTGGAGGGACGGGGGGACATAGCTGACCACCCCACAGGGGCGGTGGATGTGGGGTGCTGCCAGCTCCCCCTCCGCACCAACACCCCCGGGGTCTTCTCCAGCAGCATGCCAGGACAAGCGACCCCCCGTCTGCAGCAGTGACACTTGGTTATTCAGGGATGGCCGTTCTCCTGGCTTCGGTGGCAAATTAGACCCCTGGAAAGGGGTGGTGGGCAGGGTTGCCCATCTGCTCCTGTTTTTGTCCGTCAATTAGGCCTCATTTCCAGCGTGCTCACTGTGGTTCATTGGTTTCCGCTTCACGTTCCTCATGGTTTTCAGACACCATCGCAGAACAGCTCTGCGCTGTCTCCAGAGAGCTCTTGTCTTTGGGCTCAGGCCATTTTTTTTCCCCCTTTTCTTCTTTTCCCCCTTTTCCCGCCCCCCCCAGGCTCATTCAGACAGCGCTCCCCTGAGCCACCTCCAAGAGCAGACCCTGGCCGGCCCTGCCCAGGCCCACGTCAGGTGCTGCAGGCTGACCAGGATGGCCACCAGCACCCACCCAGCGCTTCGTCCCCTGGCGTGTTCTCAGACAGTTCAAACCTCTCTGCAGAACGTCCCCTGCCCGCCGTCTCACCGGCGCAGCGGCTCTCCCCAGCATCCGCATCCTCCCGGCTGGCAAAGGCACACGTCCCCAGCAACATTTCCTGCTGACCCGATTCATCTCTCTCTGAGCCTGCTTGTCTCCAGCGAACGCATCGCCTGTGGGCAGAGATTGCCACCGCAGAGCCCATGGAGCGGGTCCTCGCCCGTGCACGGGGCTGGTGTCGCAGCCGCGTAGACGGTCAGGGTGCTCAGGCTGCCCTGGGGTCCCTCCCCACCCCAGCTCGCTGAAGCCATCCACCCTTTCGGCCAGAAGAAACTTGATGCTCTGGGCTGTGCGAACCTCTCTCTTCGAATCCAGGGCAGCCGGGCCGAGGGGACAACGCTGGTAGGAATGAGCCAGAAGAGACCCAGAGCCAAGAGAGGTTAGAGGGTTCATGGTAAGGAGAAGGGATAACATTCAGCTATTTCTAAAACTGCTTCAGCATCGTGAGCTTGAAGGGGAAAAACTTTTGCCTCTGGGCTTGGAGAGGTAGCGGTTTCTCTGACTTTTGCCAAAAAAAAAAAAAAAAACCCAAACCACAAATCAAAAAAAACCCACACACAAACAAAAACCCACGTGCCTAACTGGATAATGCAGGTGGTATGGGCTTGGGACTGGATCAGGATTAGAGGTCCAGCTTTCACATCCTGGTCAATCCTGTCCGAGTTTAGCGGGTAAAACGCTGGAGCTAGGTGGGGAAAAAGCAGATGCTGATGTCAGTGCTGGTGGGACCTTGGGTGCACAGCTGAGACCCCTCCATCCCACCCAAGGGTGCAGGGTGGCAGGGACCCCCCTGCCCCAGGCAGCCTGTGCTGGGAACTGCCCCTGAGTGGGCTCAGAGACAAAATGTGGGGGTCTTCCACACAGCCCCAGCCAGCAAAACTGGAGAGGGGCACCTCAGGGCAGGGCTGGGGCTCAGGAATCTTGGCTGGGGGCTCTGCCCTCCTCAGTTCACTGCGGCTGGGGCTCTCAGGTTCACACAAACCTCATACAGAATCAAAGCATCGCTTTGTATCCCCGAATCAAGTAATCGGCAACTCTGGCAAAGAGAGAAATATAAAATAAATGCACAAAAAGCCTTGACATGTATGTGGGTTAAGCCTGTGTTAGTGTTGTTAGGCAACAGAAGTACATGGAGACCCTTCCTTCACGTTTGAGCTCCTATCCTGACCTTTACTTTGCTGCCTGGATGGCGGTGCTGCTGCATTCCATCCATCCATTTTTTACCTCCAAAAGATATTATTATTTAATTCCCTTTGCAGCTGCCTGCAGCTCCTGATGGCCAAGCAGTTCTTCAGCTGATAAAAAAGTTGAGCATCAGTCAGTAAATCAGTGGCAACAGAAGTGCTGAATCATCAAATCTTGTGCTGTAATGTATTTTAGCTGGGTTTAGGGGCGAGCTGCCGGGAGAGCACACATACACGCACATGCTGCCTTTGGTATTGAAGCAGGAATGCCCACAGGAGGAAGGCAGCATCTCTGTCTGGAGAACCTGAACACACTTTTCTCTCCTTCCTCCACCCGTTTCTGCAGGCTTTGGCTAGAATTGCATCCAAACTAAACAAAACTGGTCGTGCTATGGGGCTGTACACCTCGGAGCAGCTCCCTGCCTGACCCCACGTCTGGGTTTGTGGCTCGGATCTCATTTTGGGGAGGTATTTGTGCTTATGCTCCAGGCCTGCCCAAGTCAGAGAGGTGGTCTGAGACCCCAGAGCAGTGAAAGGGCTGCCCACCCTTCATCATCTCTGGTACACCACTGCCTTATTCCTTCCCGTCCTGCCCAAGACCAAAACCGCCTCCAAATCACCTCCCCGGCAGCTGGAGCTCGGGCTGGCCAGGATGACTCTCCCCACCAAAGCTCCTGCTGTTTGTCACGGGATAAAACCAGCGTCTAGCCTTGCAAGGCTAGCATGTCCCATGGGAGCACACATACCTTAGCACATCCATCCACATATGTCCAGGATCACGGATGCAGACAACAGGCTTTAAAGGCAAAACAAAACCAAAACACCCAAGCCAAAGCAGAGCGATCCCTGGTTTTCCTGGTTGTGGCCAAGGTGGCTCCAGCCCATTTCAGTCCCTGCCTGAAGGGAAAAATCCTTTCCCACTGTGTATTTTGACTTTGTCCTGAGTTAAGACTAAAAAAAAATTTTTTTTTTTTTTTTAAGAAAATGGGGATTTCTAAGACAGGGCCAGCTCTGATGGGAGTAATGCAAATTCAGAGCTGCTTTCTGAGCCCTGGCTGCACCTTCGGGTCAAGCAGGTCTGAGCATGAGCCACCACTTAGTGTAATCCTACTTTGCCAACACAGAGACGTAGGTGGGATGCTTAGACTGAGCACAGTACCTTCCTACTGGCACTCGTCATCCCCGTCCCATAAACGTACATCAATGTTGGCGTCTTATTCGAGGAGGTGGGGGAATGAAAAGGAAAACTCAGCACTGGGACACAGCACCTGCTCTTCCACAGTTCACAGGCTGCCTTTTTTCCTCCCTCCTTACTTGATGAAGAGATAAATGAGTTTCTAGAAGATGCTGGGCAAAAGAACGCAGAGCCTTGCCCAGAGCAATCAGAGCCTGAGGAATCTGCTGGATCCAGGCATTATTAATAGCTATTTGCACTCTTGTTTTAGCATCTTGCCAATCCCTTCCGCCCAGCACGGCATTCGCAAACGCGTCGGTGCCCCAGCGAGCAGGCAGCTTAGGGACAGGGTAAGACGAAAGTGGAGGTAACCCTCAGCGATCCGCAAGGAGACGACGATGCTCTCAGTACCTGAACACCCAGAGCTCTATCCTGCCACACGGCCATGGCCGGAGGCTCTTGGCCCATGCGCTGACCTGCAGGAAGAGCCCCTGCAGAGATGCCTTCTCCCCAGAGCAAACTGCCCAGCGTGGGGGCTGCCTGGCTCCCCTCAGGGCTCTGACCTCTCCCACCCGCTCATCCCTCCCCAGATTTTCCCTTCGGGGTGCCGCCTCATGTGCGGTGAGGCCGAACCCACCAAAGCCTGCTGCTTGTTTCCCAACCAGCCTCACGATGCGGTGGAGGGTCATCATCTCTCCAGCTGCCACATCATCTCCCCATCCAGCCTTCGGAAAGCAGCATCCCACCTGGAAGCACTGCTCCAGCAGAGCCACTTTTATCCCAGACCAGGCTGTTTCTTACCCTCCACGAGTGCTTTTCTGCTTACTCCCAAGTGAACTGACCATTTGCTTCCCTCATTTTTCCTTTTCCTTGCAGGCAGCAAAGTAGAAGAGCAAAGGGCAGAACCTCCCTGGACACAACAAAGCATGGGCAACCAGCCTCACCCTTGGGGTGGCCGGATCCTGCTGGGCACACAGGGCAACCCGCGCATCTCCCCAGCTTCTGCAAGGCTCTCTGCACAGGCACATTTCCACTGCTGTCACCTCGAGGAGCTGCGCAGGGCTGTTGGCTGCCACAAGGGATCAACGGTGAATGAAAGGTCTCCGTCCTGCCCTGGTCCCTCCCAGGGGAGCTCAGTGATGTTCAGCCTCTTCCAGTTCAAAGCCAACCTCAAACCTGGATAAGGCGCTCTTACTCTTGCAGGAGTTTCCTCGCAGCAGTGGCTTTTTATTGACGGAGCCTAATTCTTGAAGAGTTTTCACAGCGTTTCAAAGAGGGAAAGGGCTCCGCAAGCTCCTTTGGGAGCCTTCCTCTAGTTTAGTACCGCAGATCCTCAGGGACCACACAACTGGGTGTTTGTATTAAACCCTAAAATGAGACAGACAAATGGACAAGTGGATGGACAAACGGGCGTTAGATGAGAGAGAGAAGATAAACAGAAGGATGAAGATCTGGGGGGGCGGGGGGGGAGCAGAACGGCAAACAGATAGACACGGGGATGGAGGGACGGCAGGCAGAGAAGGGTACCGTGGGATGGCTGTGCAGGCAGACACTTGGCCGATGGATTCAGCAGGCAAGAGGCACATCAGTAGATTACTTCCTCCTCTTCCTCCTCCCTGGAGCAGAGGAGAGCCTGGCCAGCCCCGGGGACACGCAGAGCTGCCGGAGGGCAGCGCAGCAGCCTGCCAGCAACCAGGGGCATCAGGCAGCAGCAGGGCTCTGTCCCTGCAGCCCGAGGACAGGCGGGCTGTCGGGGTACCGCCGCTCAGCGGGACACCCGGCTGGCCCGAGCGTCTGTTCCCTTTGAAGCGGGTGACTTACGGAGCCGCCGCTGGAGAGGATTTGGCAGGTCGGCACTTCTGCTCTGCGGCAGGCCTCATAACAAGCGGATTGGCTTCCCTCCCTCCAGCACATGGCTCTCCCTCCCCTCCACGCTCCCCGTTGAACGGCAGCCCAGCCGGCAAGCCCCGACAATCTCCCGTCCCCCCCAGCCCAACCTCATTGTCCCTGGGAGATGCCTCCTTCCCCCTCCCCACCTCTCCCTTCTCTTCCTGGCAAATTCTCCCCCTCCTCCTGGATCCAGCCGCTCTCATAATAGCATCCTTTTCATGGAGACAAATTGTCCAGCCGGGGGCTGCACCTGAGGGCTTTCACCCTTTAACAAATAGCCTTTTAATTTTCTGCCAGAAGGGCATGGAAGGGGGGGGAGAGGGAAAGCGGGGGGGGCTGGAGAGGGGGTTGCACAGAGGAGAGAGAATCAATCAGACATCCATCTTCATCATTGCTGCCAAGGGACCATTTGCACTGGCTGGATGCCCCTGGGGGAAGGTGGGGTGAAAAAGAGAAGAGGTTGGGGTGAGGGGAAGGCAGGAGGCGGAGACGGGACGGGGAGGGAGGGGGGTCACAGAGCTACACCGCTTCTGAAATCCATGTGGAAGAGTTGCCCTCCAGCAAGATAAACAGCAACCCTTGGAGCCCAGGGAAGGGAGCAGAGGGTCATTTTCCTGCTCTTACTCTGCTCTCCAAAGAGGTTGGGTCAAACCCAGAAGAGTCGGTAGCCCCAGCACAGGGCAGCGCAGCAGCCGAGGGGAGCCAGCCCGGCGGGGGAGCCCAGGAGAGATCCCAACCCCTGTCATCCCCTTGGAAGTGGGGAACTCCAAGTGAGACGAAGAACAAAGAAACACGGGGAGAAGCCCCACCGGCACCTTCTCCTCCCACAGCGAGGGCATCACGGACGTAATGCACAGCTTCCACCGCAAGGCAGAGGGGCCAGAAGAGCTTGGAATTCTCCTCTCCCGGATACCTGGACAGCAAGGAGGGAGCCGGCAGTGAAAGCACCAAATCCCTTTCCTTTCCTCTCCTCCAGATTCTCTTCTGCAAGGGGACACCAAGCCACAGTTCTGGCTTTGGCTGGAATCTGTTGCCTTTCCCAACAAAAAAATCAGCAAAGAGGTTAATTAGATGTTTGCAATCCAATTTAAGTCTTGTTTGTGAACCCAGCATTTCAGCTGTAACCCAGTCTGGGAACCCCCGTGCCCTCGCTCTTTTGCTAAATTTATTTCACAGCTTTGCAGAACTGGCTTGGCCAGGTCAGAACTCTTCCATTATCATTTTATCACTGCCTCTTACTCTGTAATTACAAGCTGCTTCCCTCACCCCCCTCCTCCTCCTCCTCCTCTTCTTCCCCAGCCCCCTCCAAGCACAAGGTGGGAGATGCTGGTCTTGCTTTAAGCTTCTATGATTTGTCTCACCCACTGAGGCCGGGAACAGTTTGGCCCTGGTTTCAGCAGATAAGCACGGGAAGGTAGCTGGGAAAGGGGGGGCATGCTGTTATCCAGCCCCCCCTCTCCCCAAGGATTAAAATATTCAGATGCATCCTTGAATAGCAATGAGCACTGGAAGTTAGGGCCTAGAAACTCAGTGCTGAAGAGGTTGGAGTCAATCTGGCAGGAAGAAGAGGAGCTGCAGAGCCACGGAGGTCTATGGCACGTTCCCTCACATGTCCTGTGCCCAGACCCTGACTGGGAGGGTACTGGTGGGCACGGGCTAAACTGCACTGGGAATGCGTGCACAGAGGTGGCCAGTCCTCTTATCTATCCCCTGTGGAAGTACGCAGGAGGGCTTTGTGAGCCCTGTTGGCCAACACCCCCAGCCAGGTCCCGTGGGAGGGAAGGGTCCTCAGGGAGCATCTCAGATGCACAGCATGCAGAGGCAGGGACCAGCATCTCCCTGGGCTACCAGCACCCCCGCTTTGCACACAGGATGGGGACAGCAATGGGGACTCGAGTCCCACGCTAGCCATGGGTTGGCATTGCCACCAGGAGACAGTCCCCAGCCAGCACGGTGGCTCACTGCTGGGCTCGCCTTGTAGACCCAGGACACATGGAGCAGCAGCGCTGATCCCCACACGAAGCGCCCTCTCTCCCCCAACCCCCTTGACATTATAACCCATCCCCCTCCCCAAAGCACCAGTCTCCTCCACCTCCAGCAAGGGGAAGGGGCCACATCCTTCACCTGGCCCACGCACCAGGGAAGGACTATGTTCCTCTGCCCAAGCTTAGTCTGAAGGACCTTCCCTGGGAAAGCAGAGGGAAGGGAGGTAGCAGGCAGAGGGCTGCTTACAGGGTCCCAAAGGGACCCGGTAATAATCTTGGCCATGGGGACAAGTCATCACAGGACTCAAAAAACTGAGTTTGGGCTGGAGGTTGCCACTGTTTCTGCCCTGGGAGAAAGAGGTGCTGCCTCACTGGGTGGACGAGGCCTGGATGCAGCTGGACACAGCCAGCAGTGCCCTGCTTTGTTACAAAATTTGGCTTCATTTCAGTCACCTGTGAGCATGAATCAGACAAGAACTTGCAGACAGCATGAATACACACACACGCGCCAGCTCAATTGCCCATGAGAAGGTTCATGTAATTAACAGACAGACAGCTTTTCTTTCGTGTGACAAAGAAACGGGGCGGGGGGGGGTATGTTTCTGGGCCCATCCCCCTACGAGCAGGTTTCTGCAGGACTGCTCATAGGAGCAAGGACTGCACCGCAGTCTGTGAACAGGACCCCAGGGGCAAGGAGGGATGGACCACAGGCCCCTTTGCCCAGCCCTGCTGCCCCTCCACGTGCAAGCTGGGTCCCTTCCCATCCTTGGGGAGAGGAAAGAAGAGCCTTTTCCCTGCTAAATCTATGGTGTAGGGAGCTGGAAATGGCACAAGGGTGGACCTTGCTGCTCCTTAGGCTGAGCAGCCTGATGCAGGACCTGTGCCATGCTCACCGCCCCCCGCTCTGTGCAATCCCCCACCATGTGCTGGGATCCCCACAATATCTCTGGGGACAGTATTTAATGCTTGTGTCCATCATGCACCATGCCACGATCACTCAAGTACAGTTCCCAACCCCGGAGCACGTCTAGCTCTGTTGTTCAACCCATGCACACCATGGTGCCCACAGACGTATGTACAGCACCGAGCACAAAGACACCTCGATTCCTCCCTAAAACAAAGGTCAAAGCCTCTGCTCTGCACCACGCCAGCTTGGAGCTGAGGATACCACCCCCTCTCTCCACTGCCAGAGGAACATTAAAACCCCATTAACCTGGGGTTGTTATTAATCATGCAACATTACCCAGTGGGGACAGCCCTGACATCTGAGTGCCCAGGCTCTCACTGGCTCCCCCGGCTCAGCTCCAGGTGACACAGGCGTGGAGAAGGTAGGATTCGTTTATAACTGTGCAAGCACACCAGCTCCAGATAATGGATTTCCTCCACGAGGCAAAGGAGGAAAGCTTTGCCGAGATTGGAAATAATCACCCCGAGGCAAGGTAGGGACCGGACTCCAGACGCCTCTCACCCTTGCGGACGATAATCCCGTTTGTGACTGGGTTGAGGGCAAGGCGAGGAAACCACGATTTGTCATCTGCTTGAACTGCATCCATCCTCTGGAAGAAGATTTCCAGCTGTGCCGCGGAGCACACCCAACAAGAGACAGAGATCCCAGGCTGAAACCAACGCCGGAGCTCAGGAGATGTTCGCTTTGGAGGCCTGCTAAGGACACGGAGGGGACATTGTCAGCACGCACCGAACAGGTTAATGCCATGAGAGCGAAGCCTCTGCCTGCATGTATGTATGTAGGCTGAAGTCCCATCAAGCCCTCACAGTTCCGCGGTATTAAAGCTTTCCCCTCATGCATAGAAGCAAGCAGGGGGGCTAATTGCTTCTTATGACACTATAATGGTAGGACTATTTACAGTAGATTAAAATCCAATTCATAATGAGGTATAATAACTTTGCAAATGCCAGGATTCGTCAAAGGGTGAGGAGCGCCACCGAGACAGAGCTGAGCAGCCACGGACTTGGGGTCTGAGCTTTGGCATGGGAGGAAATGGCTCTCGCCAGAGCGAGGGTGGGGGTTTTGTTGGCTTCTTCTCTGGTTGCTTCTCCCATAGGTTAAGCCCACAGGATGGAGAAAGGGAGCGCGGGGACTAGCGCAGCCTGGGATAGCTTCACACCCAAGAGGGAGAGGGGACTGCCCTGGGAGAAAGGATGCACATAAGGAGGTCTGCAAAGCGCCTAGAAGGGGTGAACTGTGCATGGCCAAGCAGCTGGACACATCCCCAGAACTGCCTGGGGTTTACCTGCCAGGCCAGAAACGGAGCTCCTTCCCCAGGGAAGGTTTGTCCCAGATGCAGGTAAACCAAAATCCTCCAGTCACTTTGAAACCCGCTGGGTACTAAGGGTGCTGAGGCAGCCTCCAGACCAGGATCCAGCACTCTTTTAGAAAAAAAAAAATAAAAATAAAAATCTCATTCACTGGATGCCACACAACACGCTACACCATCAGACCCCCCAGAAACCCACCCTCTCTGCCCAGTGAGATCGTGGCCCTTCCCACACACCCCCAGACAGTCCCATTCAGCCACCCACCAAGGACACGAGCAGAGACGCGCACCCGGCACTGCTGTCTCCCCCGGCTCTGGCCCGTGCTTGCCAGGTACTCCTGCAGCAGCGGGGATTTTCGTCCTGCAAGAAAGCGAGGGCTGAGGTTGGATCTGGTTTGGATTTGCTTCCTGCCTCCATCACATGTTTACAGATGTGACCTTGAATGAGCCCGGCAACACATCACTCCTGGCTCGTTCGGAGGAGGTATTTATTTATTCCCTGCCAATGACATGGACTGATGGTGCCCTCTGAATTTCAAATAGGGCTTGGCTCTATTTTGATAGTCTGGGTGGCTCTGCTAGAAAACAGACGGAGAGGAAAGAGCCCAAAAAGCTGAGACCTGATTTCTGCATTTGGAAAGGAAACATTGCTCCCCAGATCCCAGGGCTCTGTGCAATTCCTGGATCCCACTGAGCGGGCCCAGTGTGGTGCTGGCACCTTGCACAGGGGCTTAAGCCACGTACCTCAGGTCTCCAGCGATCACCAAGGTCCTCTACTAGATACCAGCACTAGGGACTGCGCCAAAGGACTTGTCATCACCAGAGGTGGAACTGCAGAAGACAGACAGGCACCAGACTAGAAGGAGATGGAGGGGGTGCTCAGGTTCGTATGAGAACTCAGCTGTGCTGATGTGACTCGCTCTCCCAGCGTCACCAGCCTCTCCTGACACCACCCCACTGCCTTCCCACATGTCCACACCTACTTGTGTTCAAAACCAGCCATTTGCTTAAAAAAGCTGATAGCAAACCCCCCAGAAATCTAGTTCTTCGGTACATAATGCTGTGAATTTGTCAGTCATCCTGCTGGACACTCAGTACCTCCAGCTTGTGACTGCTGGGTCACATGCACCGAGGATGAAGAGAGCTAGAAGTAATATTTGATTTCCTAAAGGGTGAAACCCTCTCCTCTGTATGAGCTCTTCCTCAATGGGATCACTTAAACAGCCACCCTGCACACAGGAACATAGAGGGAGCAATGAATTATAAAACCAGCAATAACCTTCACACTGTGCTTAAGAAGAAAACGAGCTGAGCCTCAAATACAAAGACAAACTCAATTGTGCCAAACTCACATTCACATTGGCAAAGGGCTCTCCCTGGTGCCCGGGCCGAGGATGTCCCATTACCAGGGCACAGCAAGCCCCATCCCATCCTCTCCAAGCAAGGTCAGCCCAGGGATGGCAGCTGGGGTCAGCTGTGAGCCCACGTCAGCAGCACGTCCATGGCAATGAGGCAGGTCTGACATCAGGCTGGAAACACGAGCCAGGGTCGGGTCCAGCAGCGCAGGCCAGCGATCGCCAGACAGGTCCAACGTTGATGAGATAGGTCCAAGTTGGGAAGCGACCCCGCAAGTTGGGGTCTGCTTTGAGACGGTCCGTAGCCAGGCACAGACAAGGCTGGAGCAGGTACACCTACAGCAAAGCTCAAGGAAAGAGCAAAGACCCAGCCCTGAGCTCAAATAGACCTCCCGCCCATGGGCAGAGGGTGTGGGTGGAGGCCCCAGGTGAGGCTGGTCAGAGCCATTAAGGCCCGTCAGCACCCAGAGGGCCCTGACACCCACTGCCTTCAGGGCTGGGAGCCTTGTCTCACCGGTATGAGTGCACCAAAGCAGAAACGTTCTTACAGCTTGGGCCGGGTGTTTGCCTGGCCTCCTAGTGAAATTAGGAGGTGTGATTTGTTGTGAATAAAGATACCGGATCTCAAGGGGACTTTGAGCCTTTCGGTTAGATCGAAGCCCGGACAGCTTGTCCATGGCAGCTCCTGGCAGTGGCACAGGACTGGCTAAAGCACCCCCTGTCTTTGGAGGGCACGAGCCAGTTGCAAGACCCTGGGCCCTGCAGGGTTACAAGGTGTATGGGGAGAGGGTGGAGGAGTATCTATCAGGTAGGGACACATCCGCCCGATCACCGCCACCACGTAACACCCTGCTCCCCGAGAGGCACCCCAACAGACCCTGCCTAGCGATGAAGCTGTCACGTCTCGAGGAGAGCACGGTGCCTCCCCAAAGCAGAGCTGCGAGGAGCGGCCACGGGCTCGCACGTGGCTTGCCGAGTTCCATTCTGCCGTCCCCGGAGCAGAGGCTGGCATGGCAGCACACCGCAGCCGCCGCACCGCGGGACTCCTCACACACTTTTACAGGCAGATCCTTCTTAGTGGGACACAGAAGATGCTCATAAAGTCAACCTTAAGCAGAACACATGTATGTTGGATGAATCAATATGTTCAAGCTGTAAAGGAGGAGAAGTCGAGGAGCCCGGCATCTCCAGCACGACAGATGGAACAGGGCCCAGGAACACCTCCGACCGGATGGCACCTCTTAGCATCGCTCCAGGAGGGGACGAGGCTTCTTGGCCAGAGTCTGAACCAATTATCTTCTGGCAAACGTGATGCTCTTTGATTCACCAGCACTGAGAAGAAAAACACAGTTTTCCCCCATTCTGTTTTTGTTTGAATGTGAGAGGGAGAGCGAGCTGGAGCAGGCGGCGGAGCAGAAAGGGACTGAGAGGATGGCATTGCATCCCGATTGGAAAGAGCCGGTGGCCACTGCCCAAGTGAAATTCCAACTTTATGACATAATGTGCTTTTTCTAACCAGCGCTTGCTATTAACTTCGGCACTGGCTTAAACCCCCTGGCCTCAGGCACAAGCAAAGCAGAGCTCATATACTGTAAATGTTAATACTGCTTTAGCACTGTAATAAGCTAAAAGGTGGATGCAAGATCTGGCACATTAATTCCTTTTTTCATCTTTTTAGCACATTTCAGGGTAATATGAATAATAAATATTTGAGCTCATGAAGGTTAACGGATGGATAACCCTGGGACTGGGACTCCCTGGGTAGAAGGGCAGCAGCTCCCTTCCACATATCGGTGTCTCCAGCAGCGATGCAGGGAACCGGCCTCCTCCAGAGAGCTCAGAGGTGCTTCTTGGCCGGGAAACATCTGACGCAAAAACTTGTTGCCTGGCATACATTGTTTACACTTCAAATAAGAGCAATTGGGCTGGTGACTGAGTAGAGGTAGGAGTTTCCGAGCATCACAGGGCAAAGTTATGGAGAGAGGAGAGCCTCCCCCACCCAGCACGAGCTCTCAGTCTCCACTGAACAAAAGCCAGGTTTGGTCAGCAAAGGGCCCCCAGCCTCATAGCTGTTCAGGCACCTAATTCCTACTGCAACTAGGTCTAGATTCATCCGGACTGAGAAGCTCAGTGGTGGAGCGAGGGACCTGAGCATACACCTCCAGAGTTTTAAACTCCAGCTGCCTCCCCTCTCACCGAGGGAACGGTCTAGAGGCAGAGGCACTGCTTGGGTCTGACCCAGATGTCTTCGTCAGCCCCGAGGCTCCTGGCCTGGCCTTGTTTCGTGTGCGCTGGGTCTGACTTGGAGGACTTTTGATGTCTGTCTGCAGATGCCGAGCATGGCAAAGGCCTGGCTGTTGGGAGAGACGGCTGAAGAACCTTGCTGGAGTTGGCATAACTCTGCACATCGCCTCTGGATTACAAAAGCACCACATCGTGAAGAACAGGGCTTGGGGAGAAAGTCACACAGCTTTGGCATTCAGTCAGGCTCCACAGGAGAGCCCCAGCTCTCCCTCAGAGCCACGTGGGCTTGCAGGGAAGCAGTCCAGAAGGGATGCGAAAATCTTCTAATCCAGCCTCCCCGTCCACAGCAAGACAGGAATCCAGACCCTGAACGAGGACCATGTCAGGAAAGAAAGGGTAGTTCTGGTCAAAGCCAGGAAAGGATTTGGACCCTGTGCTGGGAGAGCTGACAGCGCAGCATGCGAATTACCATTGCTTACCTATCACGGAGACCTGGCAGGTAGTAGCACTTGCTGGGAGAAAAGCGCTCGGGGTGAAGATGAATATAATCCTCTGGGGTGGAGGATGTAGGGCTTGCCCAGATTTGATCTGCTATTAGACCCTCATGGTGGGCACTTTGTCTTCTTGACTTGAGTAGTACAGATGCCCCCGCCATGACTGCCGCTGCTGATAAGCACAACCCCTTGCTGGAAATCCCCGGTATCACAGCAGAAGCTGTACTGCCGCTCTTCTCTGTGGTCCAAGGCTGGTGGCCACCAGCGCTGGGGGACACCCAGGGCATGTCCCTTCCCCTGGGAGCCAGTGATGGGATGGGTGAAGGAGGCACGCTCTGCTGTCATGGTGTGTCACTGGAGGTTAAGGCGCAGGAGGAAGGTGTTGACTGTGCAACCAACCTGGGGCAGGGACACCGTCCCCTTCCTGCTCCTGACGGGGTGGTCCAGGAGCTGCAGGGGCTGGTGGGGGCAGAGATGCTGCATGCCCATCCCCGCAGGTGCCTGATGCTCCCATCCCGACCAGAAGCTGGGATAGTCAGGGAGCACCGGGCTTGTGCCACGCCGGGAGGACAGTCAGGGAGACGAGGCAGTAAGGGGGCAACCGTGAGCCTGGCAGGGCACAGGGGACGGGCAGGCTGGAGAAGCTCTTCTCGGTGGCGAGGGGTGCTCAGCAGGGAGTTGCGTGCCCAGGACCGGCTACCGCGGGCCAAGGGGTGACCGCTGCAGGTCCCTGAGACCCTCAGCAGAGAGTTGCGTGCCCAGGACCGGGTACCGCGGGCCAAGGGGTGACCGCTGCGGGTCCCTGGGACCCTCAGCAGAGAGTTGCGTGCCCAGGACCGGGTACC